>CM021542.1:2560363-2612907 GCA_010994315.2 Pisaster ochraceus | reverse complement strand
CTAATTTTGTGCACCTTTCTAATCAAACCACATGATAGCCACTGCTTAAACCTGTAATCACTCTCTGCCAATTGGAGATTACATACTTCACATCATTATCAAGTGAAGATTTTGGTAGACTTTGCACCCTGCAAACTTTGTGGGGGCCATGGGCACCAGACACCTGTTTCCTGTGATTATTATCCGTGGAATCCCATAGTGAGGAGCAAAAAAGAACATGGGCAATGTGCAAGTGGACTTATCAGATTAGGGGACATGCATAGTGTACAACTTGAAAGTGTTGAACAAGGCACTGGAAAAGTTTACATCCCGTGGACATTATGTGCAGTGAATACAATGTACGACCTGTTCCGAAAACACAGAAAGTCCCGTCGATCTTTCTCAAAGGTTCTTAATTACCACCCATGAACAGACTGTCAATATAAGAATGTATGACACTGTGTCACACAGAAGTGTGACATCATGCATGACAATGTAGTGCGAGTGTATAGATGCCCCGATCCAACAAGAGACAAGTCCACAATTCACAATGAGGGTTCAAGGTTCAAACTTCTGATTCTCTCCAATCCCTTGTACACCAGGTGCCCACAGTCATTGCTGACACAAAGCTCCGAAGCAAGGATTCAAATTTTGGGGACACCAAACACTTTCTCGTCAATGTCAACTAGACAGCATACAAAAGATCATATTATCTTAACGAGCATTTGATTGAACTGATGGAGGCTATTCTTATCCTGATAACAAACAATGTGATAGCAAACAGTTCACCTAGTTTCACTTTGCACCAGTAAACTTACACCCCCTCGATTCCACAGGTGCATTTCTTCACAAGCTTTGTTTCCAGGGTCTTTTATTTTTATAACACCCTTAATTTCTGTATTTTTTAATCTGGGCTTACTTCTTGTGCTTTTGTAGATTGCTTTTATAGTCACATCCTGTATCTGCTTGTATTTTGCTGAAGTCCTTCAAGTGAACTGTTTCGTCCATGGCATTATTGACTGAATGCTCTACTTTGTTTTTAATCAGAGGACCATAAGGGAAATAAGTCTTTGACTTTCTGCTGATATCCTCGGCAAACAAATTTCTTTACTTGCTGTTTTCTGTCTATTTGTCTATTTTGTATTATTACATGACATTTTCCGCGTAGTTTGCCAAATAAGTCAAATCAAATCAAACCAGAAATTAGTAAAACATAGGCTACACTGTGTATCTGAACTGAATCACTGTAGCTCGCAAGCCTGAGGAAACCTGTCAACAAGGGTGCTAGCTACTTGTGTGTGAACCAGAAACATCAGGGTTAACCCCTACTCTTCCATGATAAGTGCTCTGAGTTCTTTTACGTGCGCTACAAATCCTAGTACACAGGACCCTACGGTTTCACGTCCGAAGGACAAAGCAATATGGTAAAGTATCTCACTCAAGGACAAAAAAGCCACGACCAGGGCCTGAACCAAAAACTCTAACTGAAACACCAGACCTTTGGGTTTGGTGCTCTTCACCTCTTGCCCACAGGACACATTGAGACCTACATGGATCTCACCTCTGGGTTCTTCCCCCGAATAACCACCACTTCCTCCAAGAGGAGACTGTAACATGTTTGCGACTCCTAAACTAGTTTTCTTGTCGTCCACTCAAGGAAAAACTTCTAGCCTCACTAAAAAAAAAGGGGGTTCCTAAAATATTACTTACCCAGAATGTTCCTGAATTGGATCTGCACAAGAAAAACAAGAACAAACAAATGTGTAAAAATACAGTGTGTATTTAAGATGTAAATCTACATGTCAAGAAACATCAGGGCCCAATATCATAGAGCTGCTTAAGCAGAAAATATTGCTTAAAACAATTCTACTAAGCAACAATAAGCAGGATACCAGTCACAGATGCTACATGTGAAATGGTACTATAGCTGGTAACCTTTTTCTGTTAAGCATAATTTTGTTTCACATTTCACTCCCTTTGTTCTCACTCCCCCACCCACCCATCACACCACCCACCTTGCAACCAATTCAAAACACACAGCATGCTGCATATTATGCGCATGATATCATTCACATAAACATGTTTCAAACAAACAATACAACCAATTTTGATCAATCGATCAAGAGACGTCAACAGTTCTGAGAAAAGCCAAGTCAATTTAGCATTAATGCAGAAATGTGAATCAAAACATCACAATTAATTTGACTCTATCTAAAGTGCATCGCTACCCAAGTTGCATAAATAAACAAAATTCAAAATTTAAATATCATTTTGAGGTCAACCTGTAGCACGCTGTGCACATTAAAATACTTTCTGGTGAAACAAAAACATTAGCAATAACTAGAGTTTTAATTAGCAAGCAATCTACACTTAGGGGCACGCTTTGAATGCAAACAAAGTTTCTGACACAAAATTTACCGATTAAAAAAAATGTCCTGGAACTAGGCAAAAACAGGTCATTGACCAGAGAAACGCTTTGCATTGGTACACCTGTTGACAAATAATGTTCTCAAATTATACAACCTTCACTTTAATTTCATGTAGTGGAACCCAAGCCTTTATCATTTTATCAGCATTATTGGATTGGTATGCTTTAGTGTTGGTTTGTAAAATCCGCCCTCCGAAACCAATTTTCAACAAAGACAAATTGACTAGACTAGGATTTGAACCTTGGACCTCTAGATTAACGTTCCAACTGAGCTTACCTAGCCATAGTAAGGCAGTCTCCCTATTATGTCAATGTCCTTTGTAGTTTATTACTTGATCTTGAAACCAAGTTTCACTGAACCAACAACTCAAGTTAGAGCATGGTTGAAACAGTTAAGTCATCATGCAACTCGCCTAAACACTAACAGACTAATGAATGAAGCTTAAACATATTTCAGCACCAACCAATTTGGTTTATTTATTTATTTATTTATTTGTTTTGTCGAATATAGTCAAATTTGTTTGTGTCAATGGATGAGTGGGAGACGATGAAGAGATGTTTAGTTTTAGATGTGGGAGGAAACCCCACGCAAACAGGTGGGGACTGAAAACCCACTCCACGTGCAAGGCTCTGGACCAAAGTGGGATTTGAACCAGGGTCCAAGGAGGTGAATGGCAGGGAAAGAAACCACTGAGCCAACCTGATTATCTGATTCCCGGGAAAGACACATCTAGGTATTTTGCTCATGCTTTTATTAATTAATTTCTTTTTGTAGCATAGTCAATGGAAGTCAATTTGTTTTGTTTGATACCTTTTAAAAAAAAATTCCTCGCAACTATTTACCAAAATGGCTCAATTCTAACCACAGAAGGCCTATCAGGCAAACAGGATTTGTATGGTAGTAATACATGTAGAGCGATTGTGTTATTTTAGCAACAATTTGGACCAGGATTATGTATTGGGATGTAATGCAGAATGAATCTTACCTGCCGGACCTGTTGCCCTCGTTCTCCTTGGCCGGTCTTCGCTCTCTGCCACATCCTGTAACAACACATACAAGATGGAGAGTACCAGTCAGCAAAAATTCATATTACAAAACTGAAATTAAACCATGGCCCCAGCTGTGCCCATTTTCATACAGCCTGTAAGCACAAAATCTTGCTAGGCACAGAAAACCGTTCCTCAAAAAAAAAAAAGTTACCTGCCTAATCACCATACAGTTACCATTGCTGCAACTGGTACCCAGCTCAATTCTTGCTTAGCAAAACCATTTGCTAAGCAGATTGTTCCGCTTAACAGCTTTGTGAAATTGGGCCCTGGGCCTCTCGGCTCTGTACAGTACCTTTTGAGGGCGCTCTTTACATACAAGCCACGGATCCAATTTCATGAAGCTGCAGAAACATTACTCATCAGTTTTCTGCTAAGCAAAACTGCACAGGATACCAGTCACAAATGGTACTTGTGACATGGTATTTTGAACAGTAACCTTTGTATGGCAAGCATATTTTTGTTTTGCTCAGCAGCTTTTTGTGCGTAAGCTGCTCTATGAAATTGGGCCCTGCTCTCACTGCACTGCATGTAGAGTGTTGGTTATTCGTATGTAAAGATTACTCCATTCACATGATAATTGTGCTGTACCAGTTCACACCAACAAAAACATTCAATTTATGACCGAAGAATTGCATGTACCCTCTGAGAGCATATATGCTGGAGTGCATTGTCCCCTTTCCCAGAAAAACAGTCTTGAAATCCAACCATAAAGTTACATTTCTTTCACAGATACGTGTATGACCAGTAACTTATAAAGAACAAAATGGGGCCATGTAAAATTGGCAACTGTGGCTATGGCTATGGCTGTTGCTAAGGGTGTTGCTATGGGTTTCATATGTAAGCGTTTCAATCAAGCCGCAGTCACTTACTTCAAAACGGCCAACGCTTTCTGTTTTAGAGCATTACCGAAGTAGTCATACAGGTTGAGTTGAATTAATTTAGCATGAAACCTGGCTTTCTACCAGTTCAAAAACAGACAAAGGAACGTGGTGTCATGTTTCTGCCAGCAGGAAAATGTTTACAACACAGGCAGGTGATCAAGATGAAAAATTATAGTTCTGATCGTTTACGAAGCGCCAAACGGTCCACAGCATGAATGTGCACCTCGTTAAGACCCATATTTAAACAAGTAAATTGGCAAATTCTATTCAATTGGATTCAAGAGGAAAATGACAGTTTATGCAATTTACTTCTCCGTCGACGCGAGTCCATGTTCCTGCAAGAAAAAAACAACAACAAAAACACCTTGATGGATGAGCATGTAGCAAACACCAGAGACCTCATTAACCGTTAACAAATTGCCGTCAAGTGAAAACATTTCAACGCAAGCCAATAATGAGGCAATTGTTTGATCGTCTGGGGCTAACGAGAGCTCTGGAGTGCAGGTGTCAACCAGTGGCCATGATAAAATGCTATACACACAAATGTCCAGTACAGGAAAGAACAGGAAGAATATGTCATCAATCCATAGGGGATTACAGGTGGAATTGATTTGCACCCCCCCTTCAGCTATTTTGTTATGAAATATAATGTGCTACCACAAGAATACACATAGATGTTTCAGCATTGTGGAAGGCAGGAAGGGGTGCTCTGTGGTTTGTGCCCACCCCCCTCATGCTGAGTTTGTTCGTCCCTGTACTCCAGTGATTGCAAAATCACACTAATATCTGCGTAACAAGCAGGGCCATAGATTGGTTTTCGTCAACGTAATGCTGATTTATAGGAAAATTGATAAAAAAGAAAGAAAGATACGATTAATGTCACATGTGAACGTTTCAGCTGAATACAGTGTCTACAGGTACTTGCTGAGAAAGCGGCAAAAAAACTGTCTCGGTATTTTCACACGCACGAAGAATCCATCCACGAGGTGACAGAGGGTGCCAACCGCATCCCTGGCTGCAGCGTTCTCGAAAGGACACCACCCCTTCAGAAATCTGACAGAACAATTCATGCATGAATCGTTTCTCAGATTCAAATAATTTGGGTGACAAATTTTCCAACCCATATTACTTTGAAGGGAATCCTTTCTCAAAATAGTTTTTACTGTCAACAGCTGCAGTGCTTCTCATCAAGTAAGTTTTTATGCTCATTAATTTTCGGATTAGCTACTGTTTGACCCTACCTTAAGTCTGAAACTATTATATATCACAGCAAAAATAATAACGTGTACTACTTATCTACTTTCATGTTACTTTTTTCTTCTTCTTGCAAGGGTTGTAACAAAAATGATTGGTACCTCACACAATCTAAAAGTGTTTCAACATGTAAACCAACATGCAAGCTTAATACTGAAAATAATTTGAGTGGATTGGAACTACGTGTATTAATTTTTTACTTACTTCCAAAATTGTTATCTTATTTTTTATTAAAGGTCGGAAAAGGCAAGTAAATTTTCCGTTCATATTTGATGGAAATTCAAGAGGGATTAAAAAAAAAGAAAATGTTTAAAATGTCAAATGAATCAGTTCAAATTGCCTGAGTACAAGCCTGCATGTCCATTCACATGGTGAATTACTTTGTTGGAGATTTCATCCACTTACAAAATTTTTACAACCATCAGAAAAAAACTGCTATCCTGGCAAATGCAGAGTGGTATCCTTATTAATGTTTCCTTCCATGTAGTTAAATCACAAATAAACAAATAAAAAACCCACGATAGATTAACATATTGATTTGCCCCAATGTTCACATCGCCACAATTTGTTTTACTACAATATATGTCGGCACAATTGAAATTGTTCCTACCCTTGACATTTAAACAAGAAATCGTTTACTTGTCAAACCATCATCTGAAATAAAAACTACTAAAAGTCCCAAATGGTGAAGATTTCTTTAAAAATAGCGACAATTGTCGTTTTGATCCATTCACATTGTGACTCCATCACATTTCCATTGTGCGTAGACACACACGGTAGACAGTCCCAGTGCGTTTTTAAAAGCTTTGTCAATTACGGGAGAAAAGTCGCTTGATTAAATGTCCTTGACGGTTCTGTTTATCGAGAGTTGACTGGAAACCGACTATCCGTGCATCTACGACAGCTTAAAGGGAAGGTGTGTGCCATTGCCTTTTGGGTTTCTACATTTCAAAACACAACGTATGTGTACACTGCGTAGGGTCTGTGAAAGCATCCAAAAATTGTTAATTTTATTATCAGCAGTTTTTTTGCCAGCTCAGATAATTATCAGGCTTATTTTGATTGCAGCTATCAAAATAAGCAGTGGTGACTTGTGGGGTTTTCCAATGCTATTTCCCCCACTTGACAGTATTTCAGCTCAAATTTTTTATTTTATTGTTTCTATTATTATTATTTTGTAATAACTGCTAATCCTAAACCTTTCCTTAAAATTTAAAGGTAATGGGATAATTTCTTCACAAATTATTTTTAATTTTTTTGTTCATATCAAATTTATTAAGTTTATTACCTGACACTTTGTATTGTTGTTTAATTTTAGCTTACTGACACAATGACTGACTATGAAGTTTATACTAGAACTAGTTTTTCCATGAAATATTTACCTCTGAAATGAAGTTGTATTCGAGAAAACTGAAAACCTGAAAAAATAACACGCAAAAGCTGGTTTCGGTTGTTACAACCCAAATTACGGACATTGTGTTTACATGCTGAAAATCATGCATGATTTTTCACTATGCTTCGTGACTCACACAACAGATTAAGCCCAAATTGGCACAGGTTTGTTATTTCATGTATGGTTGATCACACACAAATGAACACTGTCTGCGACAATTTTGTCAGCTCTACCAGTGCTGCTTTATACCTTTAAACAATGTTAAAAACAATTCCGTCTTATGAAGCCGTGATTTCTATTTTGAATTGACAATATGGCAAGCAACACAACTTTCTGTAACTCTTTCTGAAACCACAGCTTTGGCAATTACGCTTGGGATGCAAGGATTCAAAAAGGCTGATGGAGCTGAAAATGGTCACCAAGCGGAAGCCATAGTTTCGAAAAAGGCAAATTCTTGCAGTTATTTTTCAATCAATTCCAAAGCATACAATAATGGACAGGGTCATGGTCAATCTTAAAAGATAAATTTACAAAATTGGACTCTGATAAAAAATGTAGTTGACGTGCTTAAGGGTCCTCACACAGTGATGAGTTTTCTCTCTGCACGGCGAAGGTCAACTACTTATTACTTTTGCCAATTATTTTTATAATTGTTATTATTTCATTTCTCTCAACAAATTCAGTAAATTACACACAAATAGAGAAATGCTAAAACGTACAATAGAAATGGGGAAGGCTAGACAGAGGGGACAATGTAATATTTTCCTATAAACAAAAGGTTCAGTCTGCCAATAAAATTATTTCAAAAACATAAAAAAGTAAAAACTGTTAAATTTGATAATTATCTTCCCCAAAAGGGAAGAATAACACTGCAGGATTATTCTAATTTTTTTTACCAGTATAAAAAATAATAATAATAAAAAATGGTTGAGTACATTTCAATCACTCTTATATTGTCTTTGGTAGCAGTGACTTTGCTGGTGAAATTAAAAGTGAAAATGAAGCGTCTGAACTAATGATGTTCACACCCGATGCAATATCATTGAAACCTTTTCATGGTCTAGGGTCTTAGATTGGATTAAACACAAATACTCAAATGTCACCAGCTTTGACAACATCAGACAGAAGAAAGATTTCTTGTTACAAAACGGCAGTATTTATGTTCCAACACTTCAGGATGGAAAAGTATACAGTAAATGTTGCTGACTTTAGAAAGTCAAACCTCCAATAAAAATTGCTAACAACAGTTTTCCGACTTTTCATTTGATTTTGGTTTCAGTAGGTGATGCAAAACAATGCTTTTCTCCAGCCATATTTCCTGTAAGTGTAGCGAGGTCAAATCAAAGATTTACAAGGAGCCACCTGCCATGTATTTATAGTTGGCACTGTTTTTCTTTTACGTTTGGATGAAGGGAGGCATCTGTTTTTCCATTGATCTCATACTCAAATGCCAACACGGGATGGCGAAGACATTCAGCGTTGGGTTTGAGATTTACTGTTCCTACTTTGTGTTGCAGCAAGATCCCCTTTGCAAACCCATGAGGACAGTGATAAACTGCTCCGACAACAATCCCTTCACACAATGCACACTAACACACAAAAAGAAACAGTCCACACACACAAATCATCTCCACCCCCCCGACCCATCACCAGCTCCCCCCGCTGCCGATAATGGACTCTCCTCATTACTCATCGCATCTTGCTCTCCTCAGCTTCCCGCATCCTTCTCATTGATCCGCCGGTTGCCATGGCAATATTCAATCTCCTCTCTAGGGGACACTTGTTAATGACTGCATGACAGAGCGCGTACGCAGATCCATTGGGGTCTGTACCAGTGTGCAAGGGGGGGAAGGCCCTGTGGTCATATGAAAGCCGTGCACATGGGAGAGACAAATACGCTCAAACTTTTTAGTAGCCACAAGGGGAAACCAGTGCTTTTAAGGGGCACCATGCAACTGCGTCGGTTTTGCTACGCACCGAATCAGGTCATTAAAACAAATGTGGCAGTTAATTTTAATAAGTACGACTCCATGGGATTCCCGTTCAGGATGGTTAGTCAAGTCCTTACCAGCGAGGTCCATGTACTGTTTTGCTGTCAGTTTATTCAGGTGACATTATAGCGCTGTTGGGATTCTGAGGCAATTGATGTGGGACTTTCCGTATGACGTTCAACTCTCCAAACCTCATGTTTGTCTTGCATCGCCCATGCTCACTGTTTACCAGTCGTCCGGACTTGAGGAAGTTTGACGAGACGACAGAGCTAATACCTGTCCACTACAATGCACACACACACGTGACGTAGATACATGTAGCTAAGAACTCGCCCCCTATCCATGCATGCAGACACAATTATCATCACGATGTACACCTCCCACTCTTTCCAGCAATTTATCAGCACTGTTACCCTAACAACTTCCAATAATAGATCTTTTTCACTACAATTCCATGGACGTTCCCCTATTTCTTGACCCCCCCCCCTGAAAGTGATCCCCTTCCCTCTACAGCTTTCCTGTTGAGAAGAAAGAGGCTGAAGTGGCATCACAGTTTCTCTCAATTTATTTGCTTTGCGTGCATTACGTATTTTAGGTGAAAATGAGAGAGTTGGTAACCAGGCACGGCACCCGTGGTTTGAACGAGCAGGGGAGATATATCCAGATGTAATACGATTTGGCACAAGGCACCTCTGGCCATAGGGGAGGGACCTACATGTAGTATTTGTCTCCAATCTTTCTTACACCTTAAAGTGGCAGTTCGCCACAATATGCTACCATCAAAATATTTCTGTGCAATTCTGCCATTTCTGAACGCCAACATTTGAAGGTAAACATCCACCAAAATTGAAACTTGATAAGTGCATTCATTCCATTTACACATTTAAACTCCTGCATAAAAATGGATACGACTCAAAAAGAGAAACCATGATCAGCTTCGCACTTGAACAAAAATTGTCCCATGATGTGCACAGGGCCTGTATAACACCCACTGGTCCACCATCCTATAGGGCCAGTAACTGACAAAACTAAACAAAACTGGCCTGGAATTCCACAAATGTCATGGCTGCCATGGCCTCTATTTCCATGGTTTTGGCCTTGGTTCCCCATCAAAAGTTTCCAACAGACTTTAAAGATTTTCCACTGAAAAAATAAATAAATAAAAGCCCCTGCCCTCTCAAAGATGAAATTACAACCGTAACCCTAACGTTTCCAGACATGTACCATAAGAAGTCTACTAAGGTACACTTGAGATGTTCATTTACAAACCTCAACCTAAATGTGAAGCACATACTAAAAAAAAAAAACTGAAATAATGTAGGTCTTGCAAAAACGCATCCTGTCTAGTGCAGTGCAAAGTCTGCAAAGACCTGTGGTCTAGTGTAGATTCTATTAAAATGCAGATCCCGGTGCACAAGACTGAGATTATCTGCCTGATACACCACGTACAGTACACTTGACTACCTAATTAATCAGCAGACTGTTTGGGTATTGAGTGCACCACGGCTGAGGGATGAGTGATCGAACAACTAGTGGCAGGGGCTTCACAGTCATGTTCAGATGAATATACACAACTTGTGTGGATACATCGGAATATATACGTTGACGAGCAGAGGGCTTTGGACTTTCAGTTTCTCATTCAAGCTATCAAATGCCTTAATTAATTACGGTAATAATAATATGAAGGTTTATGGAGCGTTGGTATCCGTCTGCGGCGGATACCAGCTTTGAAGGGCCAATGTTCACTCATTATCTTTTACAACAGGTATCCAGAGCTGAGAATTATGAGACCCATTTTATATAGCACCTTGTAAGGGTTTTACGAGGCTTTGCAGCCAAAATGCTCCTTTCTCTTAACGGTAAGTGTACTGGGTTCATTAACGTGCATTACATATCACAATATGGATAAAACCTACACAAAGGACAAAGCAATTATTTTTAAAAGAGTCTTGCTAAAGGACACATGTGCCAAGACCAGGACTCGAACCAAACATGTTGCTGATCAGAAACACCAGAGCTTGATGATGAGTCCAGTGCGCTAGACCACAAGTGCCAAGACCGGGACTCAAACCCAACACCTTCCTGCTGATCAGAAACACAAGAACAGCTCACAACACGTCAATTTAATCACAGTTAGAAGGTTCACATTCGACGTCCTTGTGCAAATGTTTACACCACCTGTACAATTTTTGTACAACTCCACCATTACTCATGGTCCGCTGACCATAAATATCCAGAGTCACCTTTTTCTGCATGACTTTTTCCGTGTGACTTGGAAATTGATTCTAGCGTTTTTTATTATAGACTTTGAGGCTTCAAATGGATACAAATTCATGTACATGAGATACTAAAGTTAGTGTACATCTTTCGGGTACATTATGTATTAATCTCGTCTCGAAGAAGTGTTTGCTCTTTGGCTGGATTCTTCTCAACATTTAGACTAGTTTGCTCTAGTTGTGATTAGGAGATGATTTGAGCACACTAGAAAAATAAGTTGAACAAATGTCAACTGGCTCTTCTTAGAAAGTTAATACTGGAATGGATGAATGAGTGGAGTACTCAAATAGTTTACTCTATTAAACTGTACACATACACAAAACAAATTCAGAATAAGAACATCTAGAACATGTGGTCAATGCAAACACTAACAAGGGTAAGCGTGGAACTGTTGATTGTACATCTACTGCCGTACCATGTATTGACTCTTTGCAGTATGACATCATCACTTGCGTCCATGAACCAATGCACCACACTGAGAGCCAACTTAACCAATGTCTTTATTCACTGCAAGTGCCCGACATCTTCACACAAAAAACTACAGGGATCGTACATATCCCTGGAGGGGAGGTTTTGCCATCGTGCAGTGGAGTAAATACAGCAAACTGGCAAAGAAAAATAAACACAACTCAACACCACAATCGAGTGGAGTGACTCTCTCCCCATTCGCTGCCGCCACTGCCTAGTCAGAGTGGATAAACCACAGTCTCCATCGGCCAGATAATCGTTGTGATGGCCACCGTCTATCCTCTTACTAGTCCCGTCTCCGATTTCAGTATTAAAAAACTGTCAAATGGCATCAACGTAAACAAGCGCAAATTACAAATGTCACTGAAGCTGGACTATAAACCGATAATATCACCCTGACATGCGAGTACAATTTTGTGCACTTTTTTTTACCTCCCAGTGAAAGCATAAGTGAAGGTAGTGACCCTTGTTGGACTTTACTGCCTCTGAAACTGTCTCGACTCTCTGCATACAATTGGATCAAGACCTCTTTCTATCCAATCCAGCCGACCTCTTCTATAAAACTTCCAAAGGACTTTAAGGCGTCTGGTATTTTTAAAAAAGGTTTTCGTTTCTATTTTTTACAAATAACGTGACAAAACATCAGGAGGAGTAGTAACAAAGGCCCATAATCCAAATTGGTGCCTACATGTACACCTACGGCTACCATTGTTGCTAAGGGTGTTGCCAAAGAACTTCCTATGTATACCTTAGCACATGATGACACTGTGATCTACAATGTAGCCATAGCTGTAGCCACAGCTGCTAATTCGGACATGGCCTTAGATGTGGCTGATGGTTTTACATTTTAATCTTCTGTATGGGTAGCTTTTACAAATATGCATGAGCCTTACTTCCCCTCACCCGCCCCTTCTTCAACTTGCAACAAGAGAAATTCCCAGCCAGGAATTCTCTCCGTAGCAGACTAAGCATTTTGCGTCTTCATTGTAACATCAGCAGCATACCTACCCTAACCATGATGTCCGAATCCCGGCAATGTGTCTCTTTACTAAGAGATCTGCTCACAGCCTCCTTGAGTTCGTTGAGCCTGCTTCGACCCCTGACTGGGATGTCCGATACTGATCCGTTTACAACATCTGCCGAAACAAAACACAAGATACAACACAATAAGTCACTAATAGTTCAAATGGATTAAATCAATCTAAAGCGTTCAAAGTGAGAAGTTAATGCAGAAAAAGAAGTTTCAAATTTTGAAGAAAAACAAACTATTTGGCACAAGGTTTTGTCTTACTTGTACTTGTCAAGCCTGAAACTTCATTCTTGTAAAGGGCAAGGCAGTCTTTTCGCTTTAGTTAAAGGGCATGTCTTTGAGTAGAAACAAATTTCTACTGTAACATTTAAAAGGGCACCAAGGCAATGACAAGGGGCAATGAGGCCAATTTCCCATCGCCTCTGTATCAGGCTTGCATGCCATAGCACTCACACTGTTTGTATTCATGACATTTTACCCAAGATGAGGGGGCTGTTGCCTCTATTGCCCTCGGCTTAAGCAGACAATACTTCTAAACAATTCTCTACTAAGCAAAGAGTAAGCAGGAAACCACTCGCAAACTGTAGATATATTAGGAATACTTTATCTGGTAAGCACAATTGTTTTTATGCTTAGCTACTTTTCATGCTTAAATAATAAGTTCAATGAAGGTGGGCCTAGTGTGGCAGGAGATTCTTTTCTACCGGATATTCTATCCCCCCATGCAGCGAACTGTGTAGAAATTTCGTCTGATAGCGCCCTCTTTTGAATCAAATTCCTTCAGCCCATATTAATATACCGTATGGGAGTCCCAATTGAAAACCGTGCGGGACGGTACTGTATTTCGGTATTTCTAAAACAGCTCTCGGTATTTTCGGTATTGAACAAATACCGTGACTACTCGGCAATACCGTGTAACCGCCCAAGCTAGGACCGTGGGACAAAATCGCCTACGATACTGGTTTTGACTATTCCCCCTTTCAGTATATTCCCAAATACTTTCTAATGGAGGAGGAGAAAGAAAACTGAAAGCTTTGCTTCCTCCAAAGTTCAGGTCGATGGCCACAAGAAAATAATGATTCATGTTCAAAAACTTTTTCTCTGATTATTATTTGGTTAGCCATAACTTGGACGTGTCTCCAAGAAATCGACTCAGACTCTAGACAAGAGATTTCCAATGTCTGGACAATGTATCATTGCTTGTAAAGAGTATTTTTAACCAATCTCCAGACACCATTGTGTACGAATGCGTGTTCTTTTGTGGCGCTTGAGTTCCGACGAAACACTCTAACTGATTGCATGAATGAAAACATACACTATGATTACCATCAAATCAATTCTATAAAAAGTCTTTGATGCTGTTTACAGTGAAGGGGCTTTTCAGAAAAACTGAAGACTTTGTAAATGTTTCCGCATGCTCGTCCAAGCAGAAACCTCGTTATAGCACGCTATGTTCCATGAATCCTGCTCGATGACTATCTCATGTTCCCTGGCTACATTTCTTAATGAACATGATTAGAGCTCCTAACATTCTGATTTCAGACATCGTACTTTTTATCAAGCCTGTGATGGTAATCATGTGTCGCCATGCAAGCAAAGAAAGGGACTGTCAAATCCTGTCAGAGCAGTTTCTAATCCCTGTGTTTTGGTTGACGTGTGTCGAGGCTTCAGGTGAAAAAAATCTGTGAAAAAAAAAGCAGTAATTTTTCCAAGATGGCCGGTGTCTGTGCAGGTGTAGAAATCTGCACAGGTTTGTTGTAAGTTGTGTCTTATCGCATTCCAGAGAGAGAATAAATTCTTCTAAATTTACGTACTTGATATAAGACCATATGAACAAGCCAAGACAAAAAAGCTCAAACACTCCTTGTCATTCAAATTATCAAAAACTCAGTCTTGCTATTCAGTCTCTGAGGATTATAATAGTCTTTATTCATCAGTGGCAACCAGGAGGGGGCAGGGGGCAGGGGACCTTGCCTCCCCCCTCTTGCCCCCTCAAGTGAGATCGAGAAAAAATGCAAAAATAAATAGTTTGATACATTAAATAGCCCCTTAAATTGTGTCTTTGCCCGCCGCTTGCCACCAAAAAAGAAAACATCTGGTAAGGCCACTGATAATCGAGAGAATCACAACGCAAAAATTCTGCAGCGCTGCATCTTGATTAAGATGTGAACCATGACATACAATAATTGTCACTATAATTCAAAAGCGCAAGACACTCGCAGAAAGTGTTCTCTCCCTAATCATGATACACTGTGTACATTTTGTACATCGACAGCCACTGGTCAACTGCCATCAGACAATCTTCACCTCATCCAGAGAGCCTGCTCTTGTAAGCCAAGGGTCAAGGGTTCAGCGCCCTACAGGATCGCGGGCAGACTTCTGTTATCCCCCTGAGGAGAGACGGTGCAAAACACTAGAGACACGTGCATGTCTGCTTCGCATCAGTTGGAGGAAAAACACATGATACAATACGTGTGTGAACTACAAACGCACACTAGGCTGAATGCACCTGTAATACCGTAGAGCTAAAAAACAGGTTGTTGTCACCGAGGATTCCGCCAGCTTATGGGAAACTGATACATCCATTGGGAGAAACTTGTTGCAATCGGGAGAATAGAACTAAAAAAAGGGTATATTTGTCTAAAAAAAGGTGTATTGGGGCTTGTTGCCATCGGGATAAGCAAATCTCCAAAAGGGTATATTTCTCTTCACATTAGTTAGGCGAAAACAACCCTCAGTCTGTCAGTGCACCCAACAAAAGCTTTCCTGATTTAGGAAAATATCCTCAAATGAAAAATGGGCTGCAATCAACAGTGTGAAAAACCCCAAACGGGATATTTTTGGTTGCGTGTAAACCCCAAAACAGGATATTTTGGTTGCATAAAAACCTCCATTAGGGTATTGTCCGTTGGGGTTAACTTCAAGTGAAGTTTCTTTTAGGTACTGACTACCTTTAGTAGCTAAATTGTTTCCTAATGTAATCTAACACAACACAGAAAGTATAAAGAAAACATCAGCTAAGTGTACCACTGAGTCTTCAGACATGAGGACAACACAGGGACCAAGAGAAAGATAGAATGTCAGTGTTTGATGCAGGCCCTTGAGTGATAATGTCAAAACGAGTTAGTGTTCTATTTGAACACCTTATTCCGGCCGTAGATGTAAGTAGCACTATCTTTGTGGGAATCCGCATTTTTTTCCCGAGCGAGACAAACCAAAATGTCAAGCCGTCTGCACTGGCATGATTGGATATAAGCAACCACTTGACCAGCGTTGTCCGTTACATTTATCATGGGTTTTGGGAGCTGTTAAAGGGCATGCTGGTTAACTAATACTCACAGTGGTCATGTGAAACAATCATAAAAACTGACATTGGTGTTGGGGGGCGGGGAGTGCTGTGCAGCCAGGTTCTGCATGAAGGTTGTATTAAATGCCAGAACCGGGGATGCCCCCAATGTTGGTGGCTTATGTGTAACAATAACGGTACAAAAATAAAAACTGACATAAATGTTATCTTGAGGGTGTGCAGCCGGGTCGTGCATGGGGGCTGTTTGGAGTTGTTTTAAATGTCAGAGCCCAGGATGCCCGTAATGTATCTGATGTGCGCGGCGATGCCAATGGTTAAGGTCAGGATGGCATTTAAAGTGTTTGCAGATGTCACACTTTGGTTCATTTACATTCACAGTTCTCCTGGTTATTGTATGGTCCTGTGGGACGAATAACCCACTAACAGTCATCTTGGGGAGAAAAAAAACGACAGACAGAGAGTAAATATGTTGTAAAAACATAAATAAATACAACATTTAGAATTCAAGAATCAAATAACATTCGGGTACCAGTTTACTGCAGCTTCAAGTCCCCCGGGAAGTTAATATGTATTATGTGTACTTTTGATGCTTTGTAACACAAGATGCATCTGGCCAATATGTGCAAATTGTGTACCGATACATGCGAATTAGGTCCAATATGCCCCCAAAATAATGATACTAATTATTTCTTTTTCTATGTATAAAACTATTAAGAATGCACCAGATTGAACAGGAAATTTTTTTAAACCAAAGATAAACACCATCACCATGTTAAAAAAAAAAACATTCCGGCTTAGGCAAGACTTTCAAAATTTGAGTCCAGAATTACCCTCTTTTTGAAAAATCACCAGGAGAACCATGCTGTGTACAATCAGTAAGTGTATTAAACATTTTCTTCACTCAAATGGGTTTGCTGTTTTTAATTAAAAAATTGCCTTTTAAATTTGGTTACCAGTCTGAAACCTTAATTTGTGTAAACTTCGACACTACTCAGTAAGAGAGTCTGGTAGTCTGGCGGTATACGACACCTACTCTAGAAGGCAGGAGTTGTGGGTTTGAATCCCATCAAAGTTGGCGATGGATTTCCCCAGCAGCAGCCGATTTCACGAAACGCTAGGATTATTCCTATCTCGAGTTAGGACGAGTAACTAGTCCTAACTTAGGATTAATCTTAAGGTTTACATGTTACAGTGCAAGGCTGAGACTCGTCTTAAGTCCTAAGATTAATCCTAAGTTAGGAAGAGTTTGGTGAAATCGACAGCAGGACTCTGAAAGCATACAGTGCTTAAATCACACAGTGGTGTGAGGGAAATCGGTGGTCTAGTGGATAAGACACCTGCTCTACAATATAAGGTTCACAGGTTCAAATCCCTACCAAGTTGCTTGTGAATTGCCGCCGGAATCGGAAAACGCAAAAACGTTCTAATACCTTCACTGAAGAGAAATTTCTATGGGTTGTTTGGTGTATTTATTGCAAACTACCTGGGAATTATCATGCTCTTCCTAGAATTGACCTTTAAAAAAAAAACACGATTCAAATTAAATTTGCTCTTATCTGTACAACCGATCGCCATTACATTGATTCATGTCTCTTTACTTGCGATTCATGTCTCTTTAATTGCGACTCCTGTCATCAGAAACACATTTTCCGAGGGAAGAAATTCCACCTGCTTATTTTGGTCATGTTAAGTTTCGGCTCAATGTCAGGAGGATCTATTCCAACATTATTCATGCGCAGTTACATCGTCTGAATGGTTCGGCATCGCTTGGACGGCCATCACACGTAACAAAAGCAATTCCACTCCCACTGAGGGAGAACAAAACTTGTAATTTCCTGAAATTTTCATCGAAGGCTATGCCTAATATATCAAATTAGATTGCTGTGTATGAGTTCCCAAACTTCATTTTTATTAGAAAAAAATGTAATTAAATTTTCTGTCCTTTATAGTTTTCGATATGTTCACTTGGTTGGGTAGAACAAGAAAAGAAAAAGAACCAGTTAAAAAACGGTCGCAAACACAAAATTGAATGAACTTTGAGCAAATATGATTTAAAAGTTTGACGTTCCTATAAACGATAAAGTTGTTAACAAGAAGAACTTAAAGGAAGACTTTGAAATATCGTTTGAGGCAACAGACAACAAGAATCTGAGCATCGATTTAAATACAGCTAAATATGGATGGATTCAATTTTTGTGACAGTTTTGGCTGTTTTCTCAACTTAAACATAAGGTGACTTTTATTGTATGTTTCTTGATAGTTTTGCCGATAAATGAGCATTAAGTTGACAAAAAACCAAAAGATGACCCTACTTTTAAATACCGATTCAGATACATTTTGTCCAACAAACTGACCCAAAAAGAGTCAAGGTAAAAGTAACGGACAAAGACTTACGTGTACCTTTTAGAAGCATTTTTTTGGGGGGGGCGTCAATCATTTGTTGTATTTTTTTTGTTTTCAATTATGCATGTTTGCTGGAATCTTTTGCATATTCTTGGAAAAGTAACAGGTCACAGCTGTTCAACATGTAGTAATCTCTTTTGGGAAGAAATGGCATTTCTCAAAATGAAATACACATGGTTTCCGTTTGCTTAAAAAAAAAACACACAATTTTTTCCTCATTTCCTTTTACTGTATTGTTAATTTTCATAAAAAATAGCAACAACAAAGCCCAAATAAACAAACACACTTCTATGCATATTTTGACTCCTAAAAACCAATGTTAGTATTTTTCTATAATTCTGCCCTTAGCCATCATGCGAAAAAAGTATTTTAATAAACAATAAGCAGTAATAATAGTAATATGAAATAGTAACTATCATTTCATGCAAAGAGTTTTTATAAAATGGGCCCCCTCTCCAAAAGAAAAAACCCAGAACAAAACAAACACAAAATGTGCTTTTCTAAATACTGTCTACAATACACACAGCTGAATTCATAAAGGATAATAGAATTTGTTCTGCCCAAAACCTGATACCATTAACTTTAATTGTGTTTGTCTCATTTGGACAAAACCTACCAAACCACTTTGAGTGCTAAGTGTAGTGTTTCCCTTAAAAACCCAGCATGGCAGTGTGCAATCAACACAAAACAATCACCAACTCAGAGCCACTAATCCCCCACCCCTCAGCAATTACCCATCTCCCCCGCACTCAGCAATGGTCCGATCCACCCATCGTCCTCATTACTATGCACAGCCGGCAGTTGGCGCGTGGCATCTCACTCCGGCTCAGCTCATTATGTATTCATGTAATTAGTGTCTACACCATGCCTGGCACGCGCCACTCTCTGGGCCCTGTACACACACTCGCTCACATGGCGCACAGTGGTTTGATTGTAATCTTTTCTTCCAACTCCATGCACTGGTAGGTTCACTAAAGGATGGAATCCCATTCACAAATCCCATAACTACCATGACCTCAACAAGGCAACACTGACTCCCCACCCCCCCCCTCTTCAAACCAGAAAATCCTTTCTTACGAAAGTTCTTTGTTGTTCACATTCAAGCCATTACCCAATATACATGTCCTTACCCTTTGCTTTGTTCAAAAATAACTCTGCAAATGATTTATTTTTGTAGCAAAACTTACAAAATCTAAGCACAAGAATAAAGAGGAAATTGCCAGTCGAATTTTGTCTGAATCGGGTGTGGGTGCCTATTGTTCAAGAGCCTTAACTTAATAATTACTTTCCACATTTATCACAATTGACACTCATTTCAGGTTTCCAGCTCAAATGTTCTCCACAAAAAAAACTCTTGTTTATAAAATGAAAGCCGTAGGCAAGAAACCTTATTTCCAAGTCAAGGGTCTTGTAAAAAAAATTGTAATAAGGAAACAAATAAAATAAAATAACAAATTAAGAGGAAAGATGTTGCAAAAAAAGAAGACAGTCTGACCAAAAGTTTTGTAATAACAATTCAAAGCTGTTTTTTCCAATTTGTACTATCTTTTAAATTTAAAGTTGGACTCTATTGTTGCAAAGTGCTATAAAGTATATTTAAAGGAAGGAGTTTAATCTCTTTGATTGTAAGATTTCATTCAGAGAAAATAGGGGATTATTACAAAGTTACAGAATTAATTATTTCAAATGGATTTGCAAACCTGGATTGTCTTTTTATCTGTTATTGACAGTCTCTGTTCAATTAGTTTTAGTTTTGTTTGCTTGTTTTCATTTCGTCCTGGTTGTTTCTGTAATCTCAAGTTCACTCCGGGCGGTTACTTCATTTTGCTGTTTCTTTTGAACAAATTTGTTTGGGTTTTAAAATTCTGTTTCGCCTTTTGCGCAGGCTGCTTTTATGTCAAGATTCTGTTTTATCTTTTTGAACTTTTAATGTTTTAAAACTTTTCTATTTTTGCATTTTTGTGTGAAATTGCCAAACAAATTATAACAATTTGCGTCCAATTGGAAAAAAACTTGGTACATTAATTAGATTTTTGTTTAAAAGACCCATTCTTAATCTTGTCACTGTATCATTTTGTATACGAAGTAAACATCTTGAAGATCACATCGGGGCAAGTTTTACAAAAAATAATCAATCACCAAGTTTGAAATTATCATAACCAATAAAGAAAGATAAACATCAGTTCCAAGGTCTATGTGTACATCCCAACTTTAGATTGCAGTTTCTTGAAAAACAAATACAATTGACCAGGTCTACAAAAAATACAACCTAAGAAATAGAATACTGTCTGACAATATCCTCAGCTACTTCAGCCTTTTTCCATTTTTCTCCCTTTTTTGACAAAAAGACTTTTGTGAGAGAAAAATAAAAATAAAAACGAAGGACCTATGGTATAAATGCAAAAAATAATTAGTGGCCTGACGTTTCAATCGACCCTAGCAGACTCTTTCTGCTAGGGTCGAAACATCAGGCCACTAACCTTTTTTTTTCTTCAAATAAAAAATACAAAACTTTTAAATTATTGGGACAATCTTTGGAAACAAAATTCACAAATCTGATGCTTACATCATCAGGATTAGTAAACACTCTTACAAGTGTTTGAAAATGTTGTAAACCAGCACCGGATCAGGTCGATGTCGTAAAGTTGACTTAAAACCCTTCAAAACTTCATAGGAATGATACGCAGCACCAATCTACCAAGACAAGTGGAGACCATGCTTTTAAAGAGGCCTAATATTTCTGTGTCAATAATAATTCTCACGGTAGGGTTGATTTCTGGTTGCAGTCCAATGCACGAGAACAATGCTAAAACCCATCAGATCCGATGCAAAACAATCATTTATTTAGTATCTCTCACCCGACACAGTCCCCCCCTCCTTTACCACCAAAGTCAAAATCATTTATTTATTTCTTGCGCTATCAATTTTGACTGGATGACACGCCCTAAGCGAATGTCCACGCTTACTCCTGGCTTGTTGAACTTCAAGGTTAAACTTAAATTACTGGAGCCAGTTTATATTTGTTTATCAAAAGACTTATTTACACAACAGAACGACAATGAACTAATTTTTTTCTCTTTTTTATTTTGCTCGCATGGTATTGATTCGATGCAGAGCCAGTAATTTCTAACTTCCCAAGGATTGTACGCAGAGAGAAAAGAGACTTTGGGTCTGGTGTGGAGTAGGCCGTGGCGCTGGCATTTTTAATAATAATTACAGGGGACCATAGTTTTGAATTTCATGAAATAATCATGATCAAGACTAAGGGGAGGAAATGAGAAAATCAATGGCGTTGGAGGATTGGGCAGGAACAATGAATGACGCCGACCATATTGAAAACTCGCCATAGTTTTTATTCTTTAATAATTGATGATGGAAAACTAACGACGACGAACTGGTGATATGCATTAGTGTACGCATACATTTTCACCTCGAAAACCCTCACGATGCAGTAGTATTTCGCTATCAATTCCGAATGTGATTACCATTTCGGGACCAATAAAATAAAAAGGTTAACAATACAAACTTTTCCTTTCTTCGTTTAGGAAAATTTGTGTTCCTCACTTCAGTCTGACACTAGAAAAAAAATACCAGGCCAATAAACGTAATCTAAAATGTATACTTGTAATGGTTTAATAAAAACCAAATCAAGCATTACTCGTACAAACATGTACAAGTATTTTCCTCGCAATTTTTTGCACATTTGTAAATTATTTGTGATGTGTCCTGGCCAAGCCATCAAGCTCACTGGACTCAAGCTCTGGTGTTTCTGATCAGCACAGAGTGTAGGTTCGAGTCCCTGTCTTGTCCTTAAGCAAGACACTTAACCGTTATTGCTGCACCCTTCGGATGGGACGTAAAGCCGCAAGCCCGTGTGTTGTGTTATGCACGTCAAAGAACCCAGCAAAATCATCATTTCGAGAAGGGGTTCACCCCGGTGCTTTCTTGTATGGCATGTATGGTTGTCTGCAGATTGCATCACCGCACCTTGTAAACCATTATATGGTGCTATGTTTTATAATTCGAACTTAGCTCCACATACCTTGTAGAAAAAAAAGTAGCACTTTTAGACATCCTCGGGTGTAATGAAGTGCTACAAGAACTGTGTATTATTACTATTATTCCATCTGTAATTTTACCTCTTTGTCGACTGAAACTTTGTGTTTTTCCCTACTCCATCTTTATTGCTGAATCATAGGTACAAGGTCATTTTTTTTACAACTTTTTAATTTAGACTTACTTTACTTCTGTTTTGTTGTTCTATTGTTGTTTGTTGTCCCTTCATTCCTTGTAAACTACCGAACCACTGTTTATTGTTTACAAAGATTTTATTTTGTGCTTTAAATTATGTGTATTTAGATGGTTAAGGAATAAATTGTTCTTAAGCATACAAATAACTCACAATATTTTGGGTGGACCATAATAGCGTGATGCGAAACAAGTAAAATGAATTATTTTGTTTTTGTTTTGGTTTGCTTTTTCATTGCTTTTTTTATTATCATTGTTTATTTAGATATTGATACAACAAAATGACTTACCGGCAGTCAAAGTTGTAATTGCGCTGCAAAGAAATTTGAGGTTAAAAGCGCCCTCATGCGGTCAAAAATATGGTCAATTGAAAGAGCTTGCACCTGGCAAGAGCTGCTTGTTAGAAACCACATCTTTACCGCTCTTTTGCTTTCAATCACTTTTCTCATGTATACCATATTTTGGTCATAACTTACCATTAATAATTTTTTAATTGTACGGCTCCAACTAAATTAATGTGTGCCTTGATGTATAAATAAAGTGAACTTAATTAAATTTGAGTTGAATACAGTAAAAGTACCAAAGTCTGTGACTTGTACTACTACAGCCCTTTTTATATCAGGTATGCCGGTACTAAAAGTACATTCTTGATAAATTGTGAACCTAATTGTTATTACCTTTTTAAGTATGGATTTCATTTCACAATTAGTTTTTTAGCTCAAGTTTATGCACAATATGTTCTTTGATGAATAAGTCACCGCAATGACTTGCGCATAAAAGTAAAACCCATGTAAAATGAACACATTTAAAGACTTCCAAATTTGTTTGTTTCTAATAAAACTTTCAAGACATCAAAATTGTTCACTGAATTTCTGTATAATATGTTTATTAATTGTATTAAAGTTAATACTTTATTAATTTGTGAGATTTTATTTATTTCATTGTTTATTGTTTATTTATTTATTTATTCACTTATTTGTAAAAAAATAAAATAAAAATGGTGGGGGAGGGGGTATAGTAATGTTTCAAATGTTGAGTTCACTTTCAGTTAAGTCGGACAGTATTGTTTTTATGGTATGAACAAATATGGAGTACCAAATGCTAATTACAGGATTGAAACTTCTTTTGAAACAGTCAAGCTCGATAAAACATCCTGCTTTAGAACGCAGCGGTTGTGGGTGCGAATCCCACCCAAATCCCTCAAGTTTTCTACCAAAGGACTCAGAAAGACCGAGTATATAGCACTTAAATCTTACGTCAGTGTAAAACCAAAGAAGTATTTGATAACAAATAATGTAAACAAAAGTTTGCTATCAATTGCTATCAAAAATACAATTTACATGAGTATTTTTTTTCAAAAGGTTACATTATGAAGTAAAATTTTCTTACGGCAGTTCAGTAAGCCCCAAAATAGCTCAGCCAATTCTTTAAAATTATCTGCACAAAACAAAGAGGAAAAAATACCACAATTTCCATGTTCAAAACTTAAAGTTATCGTAAAGAAATTTGCCAATTTGCAGCGCTCAAAAAATGACTCATCCAGTTTATCAAACCTTGTGGTTTTCTGATTTACTGAGTTGTGCAAATCATTGTCCACTCATCAATCTAAACGACGAACATTGAGAAACGCTATCCCAATAACCAAGACCCAAGTATATGATATTGTTAACGGTGCAACTCGTGGCAAGAGCCGGACGAGACAATGCTGAATAGCCGCCCGTCTTCAGCTCGCTGATACATAATTATTCAAATGAGCATGTTAAGTGGGGATTCAATGTTTGTCATCACCATTGCCATTAGGTACCCCTGGCAGTGGTTGTTCATTCATACGTGCACACGTAGGTGCAATCAAATAACTGTACCTATTACAACCCCAATAGAGACACACACACACTCACACACGCACACATTCCCTCCTTCCCCCACTCAAGCCTCCTCATATTCACTCCTCCATGCAACAATGGAGTTATTAGCATTATTAAAAAAAATTATAAAATGATAACACATGAACATACACAGTATTCCAATAACCACCACAGATATGCAAATTTTGTTATAGAGGGTAAGGGTCGACTGGTAACTACTGTGTAGATTCACTCGTTCCCGTCCCTTGTCCCTCGCCGTGCCTCGTTAGCTTTCCCCGAGTCGACAAAGTCTGAGCCTGAACACCATATTGCATGCAAACAACTCCATCAGCCAAAGAAAAAAAAAGTAGTTTACTGCACAGTAGTGGCCATATTGGAAAAACTTGCCACAAACTACACACTCCATCTCCTTTCGGTGCCTTGTTGGCGACCGAACCGCCTGAAAACTGCCCCAATTGTACCCCGCGGACTCACCCCACCCTGGCTAGTCTCCAAAGCCACTCTTCACACTCCTTTTCTAGTGTTTTGGGACAGATTTCTTTGAGATGTCAAGTGCAACTTTGTTCTGTAGTCACTCCTATCAAACATGGCTGCCTGGTTGTCAAACAGCCAAAAAACACCTGCTCCGATTCAACTCGTAAATTCTGCCCATTAAAATGGACTTAACTCCCCTAAAAAAAACTCTAAGTTATTTTACATGTCTCCCCTGTTCACTGGAATGCTTCAGAGTTACAAATAATGCAGGTACTTTGTCTCAAAACCTTATCAAAAGCTACTGGTACTTTTCCCTTACTCCGCAAACAACATTGACAAAAAGACACACACGCCCATCAAGCATAGTTCACTTTTCGTACGCACAATAATCACACCGTGTGGACTTTAAAAAAAAAAAAAAAAAAAAAAAAAAAAAAAAAAAAAAAAAATGCTGTCAACATCCAAACAACTTAACTTCAGCAGAATATTGTAATATTAGCCTACCTCCTTAATCTTCCACTCTTGCCTGAACCACAGCAGGAATCAGCCAGCATATATTCCCTGAGCAACTCCACGGAAGTGAGGAGATACGAGATGTTACAATTTCTTTCTCCCCAAGAATGAACAAATCCCGAGTTAAGTTTCCAGTCCGCCGCGCTATACGTCAGCACTAGTGCTACTACGTGTACTGCTTTGCCGTGCAGAGTGGCACTAGTATAATGTCTTTCCCATTGGCCAACTTTCATTGGCTTTTCTTTATGAGGCTGCAGGCCCACTCAACAAAGACGCAGCGCTATTTACTATGCACAACATCTGCGTAATAATAAAACAACCCCATAGTCAAAGAATTGCTGAGATAATAAACTTAATAGGAATAACTGAGCCGGGACTACGGCATTGGGATTACAGGGGTGTCCCTGCTGGTGGCAAGCGGGGAGGGGCAGATGGCATTATTTACGTGACAATCCACGATTTAATTAAATTGCTCATTAGCATAATAATGGTAGGTCCGACAGTTTGCTGACAAAAGTTGATGTCAGAAGTTCTTTTGTTGTTCTGGTGGACAAAGTGTTGTAGTTAAGATGGCTTTGTTCCGTCTTTCCTTTGTTGTTGGACGCAATACATCATCAAGGGAAAAACTAACTACATTTAGATGCAGAAATATTCCGACCTTTCTGGCATGCTTTATTTCTGTGGATTTAGACCTGTCACATTTTTCTTGACGATGTTTTATTGAGAGGAAAAAACAATGTGAATGAAAATGAATAAATAACTGAAATGAATGAAAATAAATAAATAAATTAATTTAATTTAGTTAGATTACAAATCAGCATCTGACCATTGGTCCTACAGGAAACCGTATACATGTATTGGATCCTTAACGAGCTCAAGGCCTAAATGAAAAAAGAAGTGAAAAAAAAAAACCAAAACAGGAAGTTATACTGTTTATACAACTAAGCAGTTCAACTCATGAAAACGCTGACGATGCATTTTGTAGTCAACCTGGTCAATGGGCTTCAACAAGCTAAACTTTCAATCGTACATGTATAGAGAAAAAAACCTTTGAAGTTGCACGGCACGATTTTTCGCCGAAAGAAATTTACATAAAACAAAATTTTCCTGTAAGTCACAAAGTTTGGCAGATGATGCTGTCTCAAAACAACAAACATAAAAAACTTTCACATTGTGCTATGGACAATACACAAAAATACATGTAACATGCAAATTTTGTATGTATGGCTGATAGACGTGATTTAATGTCAGGATCCCAACAATAACTCATTTATTAATTTATTTTAATTAATTACCACTTTTCATTGGTGGATTTTGTTCATGTAATACCTTGAATGAACTCTTACAACTGTTTTGAATCTATGAAAATAATTATCTAAAATTCAAATCTAAATTTTGGGGTCAAATCAAACCTACATGTAGCATCTTTAATCCCTGTGCAAGCACTAGAGCCCAAATTCACGAAAACTGTTTTAAAAGCATAAAATAACGCTTACAAAAAAAATTGCAGCTTAGCAAAATATTAACAGTGCCACCAGTCACAACCATGTAAACTTAATGGTATTTTCGCTGGTGACATGTTTCTGCTAAGCAAGATTTGTCTGTACTTGGCGAAAAAGCTTCATCAAATTCAGCGTTTTGCAAATTTTGGTCTGGGTGAAAGAGAAAACTGAAATGAAGTTTTTCGGCAGGGCAGGTACCTGGCTGTATAGTACTGTAGGAGTGTCACCTTAGTCATCATCAAGGTGACATCATGTAATTACTCATTTTCATATATTTCACACCTGGGCCCAATTTCACTGAAATTAATTTGCTTCCAAGAGAAAAATCCACAGGATCCCGGTCTCCTAAGAAATTTAGGCTTAAATGCTAATCAAGGTTTTTCTGTGCTTAGTGAATAAAATGTGTGTGCTTGATGAAACTGAGCACTGGGCTCGACTCCATGGCTCTGCTCACAATAAGCAAGAACAATTTGCGCTTATGGTAACTGAAAAATCCCTGCTTGAAATGAGTCTATTACATGAGACCACAAGGCTTGTACCTCAAAGATTTTTACTGAAACTAAAAATATGTTTCAAGACCGAATCAAAACGAGAGCAAAAATAATCTACATCTACATGTATAGTGTAACAATGAAACTGTTTTCATTAGAATTTATAAGCACCAAGCGAAGATTTATCTCATTTGTCTTATGGGTCAAACTTTCATATTCAACAGAATAGAAAGTTTTTTATTTGACTCAAGTCTTCATTTTAACATAAAAAAATAAACAAAATTAAAGGTGAGGTGAGGCATCGTTATCAGATTATTGAACAACATGAGACTTTTGGACTTATTCTGTCGTTTACTGGCCTGATGCCAAACACACTGGCCTTGTGCCTGCAGTCCAGAGTAAAATTTCAAGCCTTGTGCTTAACTATCTCAAAAGCCTATGTACTGGTATATAATGTGTTTGGGGAAAAGTTTATGTTTTGTTTACTTTTAAAAAAAAGTCCTCTTTGTTTACACTGGAACCATCATCATGGGTGCCTGCACTTTGTGTTTTTGCTTCACAACTTTATTATTGCTGGTCCCATAAAGTGTTTTAGGCTAGCAAAGTTTAACTCAAGTTTAACTAATCTGGGGTTGAACAAAGAAAAATTGACTACAGCGCGATTTGAACCGACGAACTCCAGTTTAACGTGCCAGTGCTCTACCAAATGAGCTACCTCGCGGTCTCCGTATTTGGTCAGCAATTGTTCGTGGATACCAAGTTTAATTGTTCAGCAGTGGACGAATCTTTTGTTTTTAAGTCGAGTGGCGCGCTAACTTGCAGACTGTTATTGAATGTATCCATGCAGATGAATGAACCATTGTAAACGCTCACACACGTCTTGAAATCGTCATCATCATTTACGAAATACGCTGACATGTATGGTTACGCTTATTTTTTCTCCAACACAAACTAAACACAAATGCGTGCTTACCCCGTAAACAGCTTTAATCATGTTTGCAAAATTGCGCCTTGATCTGGGTTAAGACAATTAAACTCTAGTCTCAAGATTGATCAATAAGCCTTGAGAAAATGAGCTCATTTCTACAGTACGTGTGGGTAGAATCAAAGGGGTTTAGAAACCTTGAGGCCGCTGAGTTACACTACAGGTGAGTTTTTGAAGACATTTGGCAATGTTTCCACAAAACCGTGCATTTCCCAAGAGAGACATTTTCCATTTAAATAATTGTATTTTTTTCAAATAACTCAAACAAAAATCTTCCTCGCTGATTGCATCTAGATTCATAAGATCATCTTCATGTAAATGGAGCTGGCATCTCTTGAACAGGAAGAGCCAGGAATTGTCAGCACATTGTTCATTATTTAGGTTGAAACTGTACAAGCGAAAATGTGAAAACTAAAACCTGTTTATTTTCCCTTTATGTCAGCATTAAAATTGTTTCTTTGGAATTGGAATTGTCAGACTGCTGGGAATTCTTGCAGGTATACACAATTGGGAATCGTCAGAGAGTTGGATAATTGCAGCCCCACTTTATTATTTAATTTAGAATAAAGGCAAACCAAACCTGAAGAGGATCAGGTAATTGTACCAGTTAGCAATCATTTTTACCTTGGGTTGTTTCTTCTCTGTTTTTCGAAGGGTTGTTTTTGGAGGGGGTGGGAGTCGGGGGGGGGGGGGATTGACAGGAGGACACGGTGTTGCCCTGGTCTTTGCCTAGGTTCTCCTTCAAAGCTTTCCCATAGAGTTTAAGATTTCCTAAAGGAAGTGCCCGCTGCAAAATCAAAAACAGCCTCATTGCCCTCTCAAAGATGAAACTCCGAGCATGTGTGATGAGAAACATGATTTATATAATCGGTGGCCACCTGACAATCTGTCATCAGTAACATGTTTTATTTCATCAGTGGCCGCTCTTTCATCAGCAAATCAGAGTTGTGGAGAGCAAGTGACTTTTGCCATTTTCTTACTAATAGAATTTGGCAAGTGGCGAGAATTGGTTTTGGGGATTTGCTGCTGAGCATACGGAATGCTATCTGTGTACAATTTGTGGAGGCCGGCGACAATACAAAGGTGGGCTGAGCTGCGCAGTGGCGTTCAGCACAATAATGTGTAGCTATCCATGGATGCAAGATGAGATTGAGTAGACAAAATTATTTGAAGATTTGACGATAAGGTCAACCTGTCAAGGCTAAACTATTCTGCTTATAATTTTTTAATGAAATCATCCAGTGCGCGGGGCTGTGTGCTGTTTAAAGATTCAAAGGACCTGTTTTGATTTCACTGGCTCTTTAGTCTTTACCTGACCATCCTGTGCGGGAGGAACTCTTCTCTCTTTGTTAACAACATATACATCGTTATTAAGTTAGTTCTTGATGTTAAGTAATTATCTTTATTTGATTCAATTTCAAAAGCTGTAAAATTTACTTAAAGTATTTTTATTCGATTCCCGCACTCAGGAAACAGACTTTGTAAATCCAACCAGTGACAATTTTATGAAAAGTTTTTAACAATCAGGCCAAATACTTGTTTTTGTTTGTTTGAGGTTAGTTGTAAGACTAAGGCGATTTCTCGTTGGTACAAAGAGCACTTCTGAGGAATTATGTAAATTTCTTTTGAATACTGAATACTTCAAGGGGTACCAAGGCAATGACTAGCTGGGCATTTGGACAAGGGCATTGAGCTAAATACCTGGGGAATGGAGGCAAACATACCTGGGGCATGGAGGCAATGACCAGGGGCATAAAGGCAATGAACAGGGCATGGGTATAGAGACAATGACCAGCTGCATGGAGGCAATGACCTGAGACATGGAGGCAATGACCAGGGGCATGGAGGCAATGACCAGGGGGCATTGAGGCAAAAACTAGGGGCATAGAGGAAATAACCAAGGGCACCGAGGCAATGACCAGCTGGGCATGTGGCCACGGGCATGGAGGCAATGACCTAGAGCGTGGAGGCAATGACCTAGAGCGTGGAGGCAGTGACCAGGGGCAAGACGGCAGTGACCAGGGCATAAAGCAATGACCTGGGCATGGAGGAAATGACCAGGGGAAGTGAGGAAATGACCAGAGCCATGGAGGCAATGAACAGGGGCATGGACAACATGATGGAGGCAATGAAAAGGGGCATGGAGGCAATGATCAGGGGTCAGGAGGCAATGACCAGGGGCATGGACGGCTACCTAAGTTTACAACAGCAACATAATTTAAGGAAAATATTGTGAACATTTGTCGTTTCTGGAATACCGGAAGAAGCCCAAAGTTAAGGGAGAAATAATGAACAAAACAACAATTAGGTTGACAGTATACCATGTAGCTTTATGAATAAACTAAACACAGAATAAGTATTATTCAATATTTTTGAGCAAAATTGAGGCACAATGGCAAATATTTACCGTTGTTTTCATTAGTCAAGCTGCTAGTCTGTTTTCTGGACTGCCGACCCTCGGAGTGATCATCTTGCACCTGCATATAAATAGAGAGAAACCGTTATTCCCTCTTTAGTTTTATAAAAACTTCCATTCCCTTAAGGTAACAAAAATGAAATTTCAAGTAAATTTGAAGAACGCCCGCCTGGTACTTTGTTGCTGTAAAGGCAAAGCATTTTTTTCCTTTAGTAAAGGACACCTCTATGAAGGAAATTTGAACTGGAACATCTCAAAGGGCATCAAGGCAACTACATGTAGCCCTTCTTGTGCATCAGGGTTATTTTTTCCGTGACTTAGCCAGCAGAACCAGTTAGCTTGTTATTTCATTAGTCCACCAGCTTTTCACAAGTCCATTTTTATTTTTTTTTAATTAGGGCTTCTTTTCAACACTGAACTAGCCAGCCTGACCACTTGGAGTGAACTTTGACTGGTCCTGAGGGTTTTAACTGCTTGTGGCCAACAGACCAATGTTAAGGGAGATGGCTGCATGCATGCACCCAGCTACTATTGGTGAGCAAACGCCATGTTGTGCACATGGCAGGCGCACGGATGTGTTTGCGACCATCAACCTATACAAAAAGACGCGTTATTCTCTCATTTTGCCCACCAGAAGTAATAAAGCCCATGCGTAATGTGCAATTAACACATTTCATGAAAAGGGGCAATTGCCTAATGGAATAATGGAATAATTGTTCCGGCCAATGACCGTTTTGACCAATGTCTTCAACTTGTTGTTCAAAAGAAATTGCAAACAAAGAAGTTTTTTCAACCAAATCATCACCACATTCTGAAGAGGCACTGTCAACAAAATTCCAACAGCTTGTTGAAATTTAAATTACCAAAAAGTACAAGCCAAAAAAAAAATCATTCAAATAACCTTCAGCAAATAACTGCTCCTGAACAAATAAACTTTGCAGCCCTATTACAGACACAAATTTTTAAAATGTCACAAAGAAACCAAATAATATCTTTGCTGTCAACTTTCCTGCGCAACAACTTTGTTGCCCTTTTCCTCATATTAATTTGCAAACAAAGAAGTTTTTTTCTAAGCCTGGACCTGGTCAGGCCATTAGTAAATTGAAACCCCCAACACCTGTGCTGGGGGTGAAAACCACGTTATTATTATGTATGAGGCCTTACAGGCTTAGGACTCACTCCTCACCAATCAGACAATTCAATGAGGCAATTTTGCAACAACAAAGGTCACATCAAACTTCATTCATAAATTCTGCTGAAGGTAGCTGTTCTTTCCCCAGAGGGTGACACAAGACAAAGTATACTAATTGATTGACTATAGATTGTAGTGGTCACTTCACGACTACCCAAGTACAAAAGACTGCATTGAGCTTTAGTGCTTACTGTTCAAATGAAAGGAGCAATTTTCCATATTTAAAAAAAGTTAACTTGGGGGAAAACCAGAGTAAAGAGTGAGCCAGAGTTTTACTGGAAAGTTTCAGTGTGACTATAGCCTATGTTCACAGCACAAAATATGGAACCCTTTAAAAAAAATCTATGCCAGTAAACATTTAAAAAGGTATTTCAACAAAAGTATACACTAACTTTAACCTAGACATTACTACCCAACTTTGTTATGATCAGACAATCAAAGGGACCATTTTCAATCAAAAAGATCTTGTACCTTAATTCTGTCAACAATTTCATTCTAACAAGCATTAAAGAAAGCATAAGGACATAGGCCTACATACCCCATAAAGCACTGAGAAACAGAACTTGGACTGATCTCATCTGATCATGGATGTGCCCTTCCAAAACACCAAGAAAATCAATAAGTAGTCCCACTGGAATAAGAAGAGCTACCAAACCTAATCTGGACTCAATGAACCAATGATGAAAATAAAAAACCCAGCACATGTCGCCTGTGCCCATCCGTGGCCTGTACACAACTTACTACACAAAGAAACTTTCGGACAATCCAGGCAAACTTTCCTGGAGGGGACAAAGGAAGTCTTGGCAACATCTGGCATGCGTGTGAACTGGGTTCATGATCAGACAGGTCCCATGTGATTAGACTTCCATGTACCTTCTGTTGCAGTTCAGTTAAGATAGTATAAACTTTACCACAAAAAAATCAAACTTTTCATGTAGTGTTGGATGGGCAACTGAGCAAACAGAGAACGTGTATACTATGTACTTGTACGGTCAACTTCAACAAGATAATTACTATAAACTACAAATGAGTTCTGCTTTTTGGAACCCCCACCACTTAATCACCCTGAACTCTTTATTATCCCTTTATGTATTATTGATTGACTGAGTGGAAATAAAGGACTGAACTGAAAGTGTTGAACTGAAATGCACTGTGCAATATAAAAAGAAAAAGACTTACATAAGCATCAGATGCAAATTTATAGTTGTAAATAAAAAGGAAATGGCCGAAAAAGACTAAATTTTGAGTCTTCTATGACTTTCTAATTAAAGAAAGGAGAGAAAATCCGCTGAACAGATGAAAAGTTGCATGCCTGAAATGATTAATGTTATCAAATTTAAAATATTGCTTAATTCACAAAGTGGTGTGAATACAGAGATGTAATTTGCAAGGCATAAATTCGTGATTTGAATTAAGTATCTGGTAAACTATAAAATTTATAAAAATTTCACTGAATACTTGCACTTTAATTATCAAATTGTTCACGATGAGTAGACAGAATTAGAAAACAATTGTGGAGTACATCCATGTTTAGTGAAGAACTGTACAAATCTGTGAATTTCTTCGGAACATTCAGAACTACCATGAGAATTCAATTGAGCGAGGAATTACTTTTAAACAATACTTTGAAACGTGTGTGTATTTAATGTAAACAGTGACTATCCCGATGACAAGGTTTTTATTTCAATTCATTAATGAAATTGCCTTACACAGGCCTGTCAATAATCACACTCAAAAGCGCACCATATGTCTCCAGAGCTGTTAGTGCAAAACTTGCAAACTGTATGCCTACGCACTCTGATGATAATTCACTTTTTGTCCGTGTTTGGGATTCGCAAGTTTTTCTTTTATTCACACAAAACATTATGAAACAACACAGATGGTTTGGGAATAATATCGCTAGCTCGATCAATAATCAACTTTGTCAAAGAAGATGACAGTGGAGATATGGACCGTACCATTCTCGTAGGGGGAGGTTTCTTTTATGTTTGTAGAAAGATGTTCAATGAAAGTTACGCATTTGGGGAGGCATGACTAGGGTGAAGAGCAGGGGTATGGAAGTAATTGCCTCCACCATGAGTTCAAGGTAACAAGGTCGGTATCAGGATGTACACATGTAGATGATGCACAATCATGATGTACATTGCTGCCTATCGAGAAACCAAGATTTAATAGTCTTCGCTTCCATGGACTCTGCAACTTTATTATTGTCTTCGATTTATGTGCCTTTTTTACTGCTCTTTTTCAAAATTTCGATTTTTTTTCTTTTTCTTGTTTCTTAAGAACCACCGTTTACTTTTCATTAGCCCCTGGCCACATTAGAAAATAGTGTTTTTAACATTATCAAACCTTAAATACATATTAATCATAATAACAACAGTAGAATATGTTACATGTTCCTGTATTTTGTACCTGCCAAAATAATGTTGACAGTTCCACAATACTTTTGGAAAGAGGAAATCATTTAAGATAATTGTGTGCATTGATTGCAATTATTGTTAATCTGTTCACTTAAAATAAATTACACAAACCTGTACAAGTTTATTCAGGCAATCTTTAAGATTAAACTTTCATGTGCTTTTCTTGTCATGTAGTGTTAAAAAAACAAAACAAAAACATGGAAATTTCATAATGTTTTTGTGAAACTTTATTCTTATAGTTTCATATTCATATTTCTGTTCTAAATTGAGTGAGCACGACTGCGCTTACACTGTTCATGGTTATGCCTAACATTGCATACTTGTGTCTTTAACTTTTGGTTGTATAAAACAAAACGAGGAAACTGCCCAAAACAAAACAAATTTATGGCTTTATATAAAAAAAAAGAGGAAATTATCGGTGAGAAAGGTTGTAAGTGGGCCCTGAGGGATTCAACTCCATGGGCGCCATGAAATCTTGGCCTCGAGTCACCTCCGAAATATTCTCAAATAGGTATCATTTAGCATTTAAGTGGCCTGGTCCCTTTGTGAACAAATTTCAAGCCCTGGCACATCAATCGGTTAATTCTTAACACGGCTGTTAAAAATTCCGATCTTGTAGACCTTTCTTGTGGCCTATATGTACCCTCTGGATAAATCCTTTACCCAACGCCCATCGTCTCATCCTCCCCAGCAAGATGTCCCATTGTCAAGCCTAGTTGAGTGGAGCGAGGGACTGAAGGACGCCACTCTCTGTAGGCAGTGCAATTTCCTGTACGCACACACTGAGTGGGTCTCCACCACAGCCAGCAGATTAAGAACAAAAGCCGACTGCAAATTGCAATGGATTCTGGGCTTTGTCATTGACTAAGATGTGGTGATGGAGCGATTTGGTGCACGGCGGCGCATCACATAGTCAAACAATGCAGCTCTAATTACATGTAGAATTTAATGAACTTTGTGTACACAAGTGGCGCCTTTCCAAGTTCTTGTTTTAGAGCGTACACAGCGTCAATGTTTTATCGAAAGGAGACATTATTTTCCCATCTCTAATTCAAAGTAAACACACAACTACACTAAAATCTTATACAGTTTCATCAAATGCAGTAAAACAGGCAAGAAAAAAAAAGACCCTTCGTCAGATGCATTGTCCACCTTCGTCATACACCATATTTGTTTGCTGGTTTGTTTAGATCTTCTACACAGGGCTATTTCCATTGGACAAATTCAAATTAGACACTGATGGTACAGGGACAAATTATTTTCCAGATTATTTCAGTGAAAACATTTCAGACGGAAATATATCTTGAGAAAAACTAAGTACATCAAATTTATCATTAAGCTTTCAGAGTGAAAACAATTAATGAACATGTATCTAAACAAGTATCATGAAAATTAAAAACACACAATTTTTTTTATCACAATGGCAATAACGTGACAAGTGAACACTGGTCATTTTCACAGGAATTTCAACCTTTTTTCCCAACAACATTTAAGGTAAATAATTCCAATGTGAAACTGAACTACAGGTTTATACTGAACTTTAATGTGTACTTGGGCTCAGGTGGTTTGTCATTGTTGCATGTTTGTAATAGAGTTAATTAACTGTCTATTAATCCAAGTTTTCATTGCATAGTGGAAGATTTAATCTTAAAATGTGTTAAAAAAATATTCTCTCTCTCCAAACGAAGGTGCCATACAACCATTTAAAAAAACCTCCATAGTGTTAGAAAAACATTGTTTTGTTACTTTGGTAATTTATTGTAATGACTTTGACATTTAAATTTACAGTATAAGTCAATTTAAAATGCAATCCCTCAAAAGACCCCAAGTACAGAAGAGTCATAAAACAACAAAATGTAACTTAGGAGAATGCAAAATGTGGAAAGAAATCGAATTAAGAAAAGCAGCAAGAGATAAAACCAAATTGATGAAACACAAAATAAATTCATCATCAAATGTAATATAAGTATTTCCCATTCGTAGTTAATGCATATTGCATGTATTGTAAGTTATTCAAAATGATTTATGAAATTCTAAAAAAGGAACATTTAATTGGCTACGTATGTATAGTACGTATGTATATAGGCGAAATATTTTGTGACTAGCATTGTTAATAAACCTTTTAATTTTCAATTTGTTTCTATAGTTGGCAATACATAACACATTACTTTTGTGCTAGGCCAAGTAACATCCTCCACAAAAGATTTTTTTGTTCAATCAAAATTAATATCTTGTTCAATGAACCTCCATTGCAAATTGATTTTCTTTTTTCAAATCAATGTAACCTTGAACAACAATACCCTTTCATCAATCCAATTACTCTTATCTTCCTACAAACCGTCTTTTTATTTACATGAGTTTTCATCTGCATGTACATTAATACATTTACAACACGAAAGACTGTCATCAAGGCAGCTGAGTGCCCTAACTATTTCTCACCAACAGAGGGGGCTATCTACTTAAGCTGACTTGAGGAAATGTAAGACAAGGGCCTTATTATTTGAACAGAATAATGTTGAGTAGTAGGCCTCAAAGGCAAGTGGCCGAAGTTAATTTATTATAGAAAGTCAGGAAGGATTGCTACTTCAATATGATTGGAGATCCCTCAGAAACCAATTCAAAGTATAGCCTGATACTTTTCCTACACTTTTTGTCCCTGTCCACAACATCAACATGACTAAACATTTTCCCCAGTTTCCAAGTGACCAATCTCAAACTGATTGGGTCATAATTGTCCATTGTCATCAATTTTTTTAGCTTTTGGCTCCAATTTTTTCTGCTCCTGTTTACACTACACTCACCATGACTACTAGAGCATGACATGCATATTATTATTGTGCACTCCGTGGGAAATGCATGCACTTTTGTCTGTCAATACTTTTTTAGAAATGTTTCCTTTCTTTGTGGTTTACACATGTACTTCAGAAATGCTGATGACATTGTGTTACTCTGTGCATGTCGGTGTGTTTTGGTGGGAATACTAAAATACATTAGAGGAATAAAACACACTGAATAATTGCATTTGGGATAAAGAATACAACCAGCCTGATAGAAGATCATTAAAACAAATGGGTTGTAACCATTTCCAACCTGGCGCACAATGGACAGTCAAAACTAATAGCACGCAAACATACAAACAAATATTGGCGAAAAAAGCAAGACTTTTCAGGTCAGTTCTTTTGTGGTACAAACATAAAATTTTATTTATCTATTAATTTTTGTGTAATATTACCTTTCGGTGGATAACAGGGCTGTTCGACTTGGACCGTAGACTCCGGCGTGGGGAATTATTGACGTCTAAGCCCTCTAGGTGTCGACTACGAGGTCGTGGGTTTTCCTCTCCATTCATGATTGAACTGCGACCTTTAAAGTTAAAAGTTACAAACAAAACAGATATCACATTTACCACCACTTTCAAACGGTCTTGCAAGTTAAACGTAAACTATAATCCTTCGTACTGGTTAAAATTTACCCAAACCCAGCCCCACTATTTGCATCGATGTTAGAACTTATAACACTATGTAGAACCTACTTTTTATAATCCATATTTTGTACATCTAAAAATAGAATCGCGACAATTGCAGGCATGATGAACCTGTTGATAATTGATCCCCATTCCCCATACAGCTAGAAAAAACATCCACTTACAGTAAACTTTGTGTTTGTAAGCAAGAGTACTTTTGTATGGGGTGCTAACTGCTGATCAATTTTTTGTTACATGGCGAAACATGTCAAATATTAACGTTTATATAAATTGATCTTAATTTTGCAGAGCTGAACATCTATTCAATCGTTCCCTCAGCTACAAATACAGGATTTGAACTGCCTCTAGCTACCGGGCTAGCATGGCAAGAATCTCACCCAAGTGATAAGCCTGTAAATTTGCTTGATCACATTTCTCAGTGAAGTTCTGAGAGCATACTGTAGTGTTTAATAAACACATTGTTTCTAAGGGCAAAAAAACAAACAAATAATGTTTAAAACATAAAGTCGTCTTCGACGAAGTAATCTGCCAATCTTGTTGATAATGTAGAGTAAACAAAGACATGAAGTTTTCACTATCACTGTTGTATCCCAGGCCAGTGTCCTATCCTGTCTTTCATGTAAAAACAAGGAAACACAAAATATCGAACTTAAATCCGTCTCAAGCTTTCCGACAATGTGTAATATGCAAAGAAGCACATCATGTACTGTGTAGTAATGAATCACAGGTACCCTTCTCTATGTATGTACGTAAGTATGCATACAGGGTTAAAAGGCATCCCACAACTATGCAGACTAGCAAAATTGAATTTATTCACTTTCTATTTACATACTCCAAATTCCAAAAATACTATAGTTTGATGTTTATTTGATTTGCATAAATAACTTTTGATGCAGTGTGTAGTCAGTGCCAAGTTTTCTGTACAGTGTGCACTACATTGTACTTGGTGCTTTGAGAACAATTAATAAAAGTACATCCTTGTTGTGAATTTTTGTTTTCTAGACTTTGACTCTTCACAAAAACTTGTGAATTAAAACAAAAAACCTACATGCATGAAACTTCAAACTGTCTACATAGCACAGTATAAAGTCTAACATTTTAGTCTAAATATGGTCTAAATTACTGTTGGTGATAACCTTTTATATGAAATCAAGACCATGATTTTGTAAGTTTGAAAAACTTATCAAAAGTGTTTTAAAACTGAAATGTCCATACAAATTAGGTTGACCTCATTAGAAAACTACAACGAACGTATTCATCCGATGTAAACGTGTAGATTTTAGTCTACGAACTGTACGACGAAATAAAATGTTGCATAATTCTTACATAAACTTGTTCAAGTTCACGACACAAACTGATTGATTTAGAGGATACATGAATCCTCCACAGACTGTGAATCCCCGTACTACCGCATTTGGTTAAAAACATTTTGATAAATACCAAAACATTCACAAAATTTCATCAAACCTTTTCTTTGTTTTTCTTGTACACACGTTACCTGCTTTGACACGTCTCCCTGTTTTAAAACTTACAGTTCATTTCCTGATATGATTAAACTGAACAAAGTCATTCTTTGTAATAACAAGGCTGTGTGGACATGTGCAAGAATAAGAATACAAGTTAATCCACCATTATCAATGGCCAGTTAACTTCCTGGTGTACACACTGATACTTAATAATCAGGACAGAGGAATGGTATTTTAGTACATTGTTTATTATTTCCATTTAATCAGCATCATTTCCAGGTAAAAAGCATCAACCTTCGAAGCCATGGACTTTTAAGTAAATCTTCATTTGTAAAAAAAAAGTCATAGTGTGGAAGTTATTACAACGTGTAGACCAGACCATTTATCTTGAACAAAAAATGCTCATCATTTATTGACAGTTGTTTTGTTGTGTTTGAACAGGTCGTTGAATATTGTATAAAAGAGAGAAAAAAACTTAATTATTGGCATAGTTACAAGTTTGACTTAGGTTAGTGATTGACAAGATTATGGTGATTTTAAACTTGGCCGGTACCCTTGTGGTATTTATGGAGGTCTGCATTTTTATCTTTATGTCGCAGTTCAAGAAAACAGTTTTCAAGTACAAATGGTTTACAAATAAATTACGATCATCTATTCACTGCTAGTACATTTGAGTTTTCTTAGATTTTGAAGTTTTTTTCAACATTACTCGACACTGAAAGCTCACCTGTCACTGTTCTGCTACTATTATTAAAACTTCTACACAGACCTAAATTCTCAAATTGTCAAGTTTTCTGGTAGATTTAGTTTTGCATACTACATTGCAGCTGGTCGCAAGACAAAACGTTTTTTTGAAAAGTGCCAAAAAACTATTTTTGTCCACAATGAATTGGAGTGCTCTTTGTTCATACCCTGTAAGATCTTTTGAATGGACTTCTGACCCCCCCCCCCCACAAAAAAAAGTTAGTGTTGGTTTGTGGCCTAATACGACGCCAGGTGTTCTCAATAACAATAGCAATTCATTGATAAAAATGGGGTTGCTGGCCATGCACCACAGTGTTGCTATACATAATACAGTACAAAGAAGTCAACAACATAGAAGCAAATGCTTGCGGTTCATCTTTGGTAAAATTGGTTTTGTAATCCTATCAGAAACCACCCAACTTTCGCAAGCACAACCACCAACATTTTTTGCAACGGTCATGTCTTGGCATAGCTGAAGTTGTTTAACTTGTTAATGTTAGTGCTGTACACCCAGTTCCAGTAGGGACTGAACATTTATAACAAATTGCAACGGCAATCTGGACAAACAAATTCACAACATTCTTGCAGGGATAAAGAAAAAAGTTTGGCAATTCTTTAGAGGGACATAACATTTAGACACATAATCATTGGTTTGATGTGGGGCTAAAATATAGCAAAGACAAAGATAGGACAGTTTAGTGGGTATTTGTGATATTTGTGACAAGGCGAGGTTGACATAATACCCTGGTTTATTAGTTATTCAAACCATTTAATACATTCCAAATGTTGGAACACCCCTATGGGTATTAATGGTTTGGTCTACTCTACTCTGTGTAACATGTTTAAGCAATTGACAACAGAACTCAACGGGAAAAAAAAATAAGGGCGACCAAACATAACCCAAAGTTTGCCACGAACGAAAAGTTTGTAGATTACAAAACTGTGGACAAAATGACACACATGTATAACGTATGATTCACAGGCAACACAAATGTGGTAATTATATGTCGTCGAACAAAACTGAAAGTGAATTGTTTCCTCTTTAAAAAGTGAAGTCCGAGACAAGTTACGACACCACACAGACTGGGCACCGCCAACTTTTCTGCCACATGACCTATACTAAAACTAAATCTCACATTAACTTCCCTCACGCGTTCGTTTACTTCAGCGTTCAAACTCCAACAATACCTCACAAAACTCCGTGGGAAGTTACAAAAAGTTGCTGTATTTGACAACAACAGCATAACTTACCCTTACAGGACTGTCAGATAACGTATTCCTGGATTTTAGAGCGAAATTTTCAACGTAAGGAAGCCAGTTTGTCCACCTCCTCGTGTAATCATTTGCATGCTGGTGACCTTCGCTACGAGTCGAGTTGTACACACAGTATCACACACACTGCAGAAACTTTTCTCTGCCACACAAAACGTATCCCATATTATTAATGGAAGTTTACTGCGCACGCTCACATCAATTACACTCAAACTTCTTTGTGGAGACTTCGCAAGCTGTTGTTGCGCCGGGTAAAACTAGAAACTGAAACTTTTTTCGAACTTTGGAATTTGGTTGAATGGTTGTATATATTCTGTGTGTGTGTGTGGTTTTTTTTAGTTTCAACATGGGCCAGGCCTTTGTCATAAGAATGTGAATGAAAGAGGAAGACCCTTTAATAAAACTAAAAACTTAAAGGAAATATGTGAGTTGTTTTCCCCCAAATTAAAGTCATGTGTGATTGGAATTGTAAAATGAGACTGGAACAACAAGCGTTCCTAAAGTAAACATTGAACATTCAAATGTAAACAATGTAAAATCTACCAACAAATATAAAACCAGGTACCATACACAATACAAACCCATTTACTTTGAGAGACAAAAAAGTTTTGGGTTGTAAGACAAAACAAGAAAGGGTTTACTTCATAATGTTTCATTTTTGCTACCAATACATCATGTAATTATGTTAAGTTATAACGTTTTGATTCGTTTATTTATCTGTGGGGTCTGAGGAGGAATAAATGCTTATTAATATTAACATTTGTTATTATTTTATTTGTGTTGTTTGATTTAATTATTGTTTTATTTATTAATTAATTAATTATTTATTCTAATTCGTTTATTTATATCTGTATTTATATATATATTTTAGATTAAAGTGCCTTTGTTAGCAACTCCACATTCCCCCTGTGGTATGCTTATTTATTTATTACTTACTTACTTAATTTATTTATTTATATTGATTGATTTATTGATTTTTCTTATCTATTTTTGTATTAATTTATTTACTATTTTTATTATTATTAACATGTTTATTTATTCATTAATATTTTATTATTATCAATATTTGTATTTATTTGTTATTATTGTTTTTCTAGGGGGGGTTAGGGACAAGTTGTTTACCAACACAGAAAAAACCCACTTATCACGTCGAATCGGATAGAAGAGCTGTAACCCACCCAGTATTTGATCTCCTTTCCTATAGCTTTTATTGCTTGTCGTAAAACTTATAAGGCAGTTTGAGAGTGGGGTGGTAGCCAGTTGAATTTTATGAAAAGAGAGGAAATCATATAAAACAAAATCATATGCTACACCAAACGCCGACTCAAAATGAACATAAGAAATATTTTGGTTTATTATTACCAAATTGACAGATTGACAAAGTTGATAAAACATTTTTTTAAAGTAGCATTTGAGAAAAGATCTACAATGGATAAAGGGACTTCGCAAGTTAACATATTTGCTTATCAAGTCTAGCCCTTGATACACTTCCAGTGGTGTTTTCGTGTCGTACACCACAGAGCAAGGACAAAGAAAGATCTCACGGTTGCGTATTCTGTGCACGAGAAAAGTTTGTGCTCAATCCCCAGAAGTAAACTTCCAGCAATGAGTGAAAATAACAAGGTCCCCCACTCAGTGCAAACGATCGATCCAGACCGGTCCAGAACCCCGCTACGGTTGCCCCGTGTTGTGCTCCAAAGAATCCATGGCTTGTCAACGGAGTAGGAACCCGCGGACATATTAGGAGTTGAAGCCGCTGCGTCGGGTTCGCGATCCGTAAATAGTTGGGATAGTTGGGAGAGCGTAAAGGCCAACTAAACAACTTGAAGTCCGCGACCGTGCTCACTGTTCTGTCCTGCCTGGTTTCACCGTCCGCAGTAAACACGTCACGGATCTCACATAAAGAAGCTGCCAAGTTGCATCGGCGTGCGCACAGTCGAAAGTAAACTTTGCTGAACTCGGGCGCTAGGTCAAGTCATCGGAAAAGATAGTGATGAATTATTCAGCAGGCTTATTATAAAACCATAAAACAAAATGGGGATTGGAATTGGGGAGGGGGCTCTGGGTACATCAGGGTTCATATCTAACAAGATAATCTAAATGCACCGGTTTAGTCCATGGTGTGTATTCCTGATCTGAGTTCTCCGAACTTTGTCCTTGGGAGGGAATGTTCTGCTTTTGAATAAAATAGCCTTTGTAGAAAATACCTGAACAAAAGACTCACTTTGTTTTCTTTCTGTTTTCTGTTGGGAGTTGGAATAGGTTTCTGAGAGCTTTTCGACTAAGAGGAAGTTAAGATGGTTCAAAATGCCCTAGAGACAAGTGGTGTATGTAAAGTGGGGGGGGGGTATGGGAAGGGGGGTATGGGAAAGGGGGGTATGGAAGGGGGTATGGGAAAGGGGTATGGGAAAGGGGAGGGGGTTAAGCTCAGCAACCAGGTCCAGGAATTTGCTAGTGGGGGGGGGGGGACGTAATAAACAACCTGATTCTAACACAATAACTTCCGGATAAATTTAGGACCACACTTCCAGTAGCATGTGCCCCCCTGGCATGTCATCCCCCCTTTTAATATACCCACACAAATTAAGCGCCTCAGATCTTTTTAGCACTATATAAATCTTTGATTATAACAAACCAACTCTTGCTATCTCTTTTTTTAAGTGTTGTGTATCATTATTTTTGACGGCGAGTCAATATAAGCAGATACTAGAGACGAAGTAACACCAAAGTCATGAATCTTAATTTAAATGCACTTCAAATAAGTTTTAACTAATGGCCGATAATGAATAAATAATGTCAACAAATACCAAACATTTACTTAGTGTTTGTGTTTGTAGGAGTTAAAAAACCATTCCCTTACACCCAAAACGATATAAAATTTCGTATTATCTTTTATTGGGGAATCAGATTGGCTCTTCATTCCACAACTTTCACCTCTGTGGACCCAGGTTTGAATCCCACCTTGGACCAAGGCTATGCATGCGGATTGGGTTTTCAGTCCCTACCCTGATTGTGTGGGGGTGTCCCCCATTTGGGCTTTTTCTCCCAAATCTAAAGTGGACGATTTCTCCTTTATATCATATTCATCATGTTATTGGCACTCTTGTTGTCGAATGTGTAATAACACACATTTAAAGACATTATTGTTTTTCCAACAGACACAATCGGCGACCGGAGTCACGTGACTCATAGTGGGTATAAACCAAGCATGCAACGCGCAGTGTGCATGGACAAGCATGGCTGCTTCCGAGTGCTTCCGCCGTGGGTGCAAAAGAAGCCACGCTTTTCCACGCACACTGGGCGTGGCTGCTTGGTTTGTTTACATTGTTTACCCACTCTGAGTCACGTGACTCCAGTCCCCAAATGTGTCTGTTGTTACCACCAACGCATATGATGAATGTAGTTTTAAGTTTGCCGGACCTCATTTATGGAACAATCTCCCTCTTCACACCAAACAAGCTACCACTTCCACATATTTCAAGACTCTTCTTAAAAGATTTCTGTTCAAGTCATCATACATGTAGTTTTTTCTTTTGTTGTTCTTCCGAGCACTTTCTATTGAAGGTGTTAGGCGTCATATAAATAAAGTTGTTAAAATATGCCACTTTTACTTTTAATGAGTTGTACAGAGCTCAAAGTGATTGTAACACTTACAAAATTAACACTAATAAGGGCATGGTGATGGTTGAGTGATGAATGTATATAGTGTTGCTTCAGTGCAAAAACATCAGATCTCAATTAAGCAAAAACTTTGTACATCCTGGTATTTTTAAGCAAGATATGTTTTGACACTTTCAAACTCATGCTTAACATAAATTCTATTTTTGCACGTACAATGTTTTTGCACCGACACGACAATAATATAATTACACTAAATAAACAAATTTTCTCTCATTATGTACATGTACATAGTTTATTAATATTTACAATCGATATTCGGTATGTACACAAAAACCATATACTTTTTATTCAGTGGTCAAAATCATATACTATGAGAAAATGACAAGATTTAAACTACAATGACCATGCAACTATGAATCAATATTGAAAGATCTTTACTTGCATACAGTATGGGCAAACAAAGACATCAATATGAGCCATAGAAAAACGGAATGACAAAAAGGAATGACAAAATACAACCTTGCTGCTTTGCATAACAACAAACCAACTTAAACAATTGGGGTCATGTGGCCAGTACAAAGTAAATTGTCGACCTTTTCCCATGATGCACTGCAAAAATTAAACCTCTCCAGGGCAAACTGAAGAGGGCGCACTGTATTTAGAATTGCCAATATTGCCTCCAAAGTATCGTGCCTAAACATTTCCCCACTCATAATAATATCTTGTACTTTTCGGCTTTTGGAACCCTATTGATGACGAGTCTGCCGTCGTAGCTCAGGGAGGCAAAGAGCCAGGGGTCCACTGTCGACCACTCCGCTGCGTAGACACTGTCCTCGTGCTCCTCATAGGTGGCGATCAGACCATCTTTGATTGGCTCTTTGGATCTAGAGGAGTACGAGAGAAAATAAAGTATCAAACCTGTGAAAGCTCAATCGGTCATCACAGTCTTGAGAATACAGTGAAACAAAAATCAGTACAAATTTTAACTGTTTTCAAGCATCAGGTTTTGGACTCAAGCGTCAGGTTTTTTAGGTAATAATATTTCAAGAGAAATTTTCCATCATGACCATTTTTATACCATGTCAATTATGTGCAAATCTGTGAACAAAAATGAGTAGATTCAATGACACATTCCTTTTCTCATTTTGCAACTGCCTCCTTGTCTGCCCAACACCATTGCTCTATTGTCCTACTATTGACCCCTTGCACAGTGCGGAATGCATCTCCGCAAAATGCGCGTCTACCATTTCTGCCAATTTGGGAGTCAATTCCTTTGTGTAAATTTTGACTCCCCAAAATGGCTGACAGAATAGGATAGGCGGGTGTAAGTGCACTTTGCGTTGTGTAAGAGGTCAATACTGACTGTTTTTACCTCAGTGATATTTGAAAGCACATTGATCAGTTAATTGAAATAATAATTGCATCAGGTATAAAGATGATTATGTTGGGGGGGGGGGGTGTACCCTTACACGAATCCCACCCAGGCAACCTGTGTACGTGTTCTGACCAAACAGACTTACTTGATCTCTGTCTCTTCCTCTTTGTCACTGTCATCCTCCTCGTCATCCAGATGACCGAAGGGTTCGGAGGAGATGGATGCTGCATTGGTCAAGATGACCCGACTGTCACTGCTGGAGGTCAGTACAAGTTGATCATGGAACTGGTTGTATCTCACACTCCACACCCTTTGGGAAAGACAGACAAATAAAACAGTTCTGCATTGGATGTGGTTTATTGCTTGATATTTGAAATAAAAAGTTGCATCCCTTTACGGTGAGCCCTCTGCAGCTGCTGTTTAGGTTGTATCGTAAACTTGGGTGTGATCACTGGTTATACGGCAGTTACAGGTTGAGCGGCTTCTGACTGGCACCCCTGAACAAAGGTATTGACTAATCGGGAGACTGCAACATTAGGGCTATATAGCTCAGTTGGTAGAGCGCCGACATGTTAATCCGGAGGTTGCAGGTATGAGTCCCCTTCTGGTCAACTTTTCTTTGTTCAATCTAAACTTGTTAAAAAATTGACCTAGTCAGTTTCCCTTGTGGTTTGTCACTATATATGACAAAAATAGCACGACAGGCTTCTTGCCAGATGTACCTTTGACCTTGCATGCCATTATACAGTGTTTACACGCACACTCATGTGTGTAGTATTAGTCTGGTAGTTATGCCTCATTGTACGTACATGTATATGACCATCCAATGAAACCATTGTGTTTGTCAGCAGAACCAGTGCTGGTCTTTATCCTTCTGGATAAAGACAGGGGACCAGTCTAGGCACATACAGGTGTGCACGTTTCTAATGTTTGAACTCAGTAAAGGCGATCTAAGCAAGGGGTCTTTTTACTGAAACTATGGACTTACCAATGAGAATGATCTGTCAGTGTAAGGACGGCCGACTCTGTGTTTCGTACATCCCAAAATTTCACCTTGCAGTCATCACCGCAGCTTGCCAGATAGTACTGCTTGTTGGGGTTGAAGTCCAAGTCACGTACCAACTGACCATGGGCATTCTCTATAGAATAGCTTTGCCTAGGTGGGAAACAAACACAAAATTGTAACTCTTTCTCCTGTGTGCAACGTGTACAAAGCTGTGCGCTTCCATTGTTTCGGTATCATTTTTTCCTCTAGAATGGCGACGGGTTGACGTCAGCGAGTCTGGTTTAATTCCAGGGTCCAATTTCATAGAGCTGCTTAAAGCGCCAAAAGTAGCGAAGAACAACAAAATCAGGCTTACCAGAAACAAGTTACCAACCAAAATACCAAGTACCATGTACCATTTGCGACTGGTATCCTGCTGATTTTTGCTTACCAGAAATTTGTTAAGAACTATTTTCTGCTTAAGCAGCTCTATGAAACTTGACTCTGTTACTTACTTCATTGTTCTTAAGTCCCATCCTCTGATTGTTGTGTCGTTTGCTGTGGCCACCTGTGTGTTGTTATGATGAGGGTTCCAGCGACCTGCTGTGAACTTGGGATGACCTTTGCTCTCTAGGGCAACTGAGGTCGACAACTGTTCAACGAGAACCCAAAACAAGCATTTAATTTGGGACTTATAATAATAATAATAATGTACATTTATAATGCGCCGTGTCTGTCATAAATGACACTCCTGGCTCCGAATGATCAAATTTGGCGAAGCTTGTTAAGAATGATTTATGAGACGAAGCAACCATAATACAACACCTTGACAGGTATACAGGGCTGCTGCCAGACCACGCCAGAAACACTGCGGTGAATCCCTTCTCTTTACAATGAGTAGACTGTACTGGGTTCTTTTACCTGCAGTACACAACCCACAGGACCTAAAGCTTTATGTCCATCAAGACAAAGCAATAATGGTGCAGTGTCTTGCTTATGTACACAAGTGTGAAGACCGGGACTTGAACCCACACCCCTTTAAAAAAAATGATAAACATCTGGAGAGAAGACAAAGAAGGAAGTTTCATAGAGCTGCTTAAAGCACAAAAAGTAGCAAAGCACAACAAAATCAGGCTTACCAGAAATAGGTTACCTACCAAAATACCATGTCCCATGTACCATTTGCGACTGGTATCCTGCTGATTTTTGCTTACCAGAAAATTGCTTACCACTACCACTACCACAAGTTTCAGTTTTAGATGTGCGAGGGAAAACCCTAGAGAATTATTGAGGGAAAACTCACGCAATCAGGTAGGGACTGAAAGAAACCACTATGCCAACACAAACACCCCAATTAGTTCTGTACCTTTGCCTCACTGCCACTGGATTCTATGTCCCATTGAGCAAGATGGCTGTCTGAGATGGATACAGCCTTCGTTCCATCACCCTGTGGCTCCCATAAAATACTGCAAAGGAGAAAAGAAAGCAGAACTATTTATATGATTTACACGTAAGTCAAAAAGATACTTAGCATATTAACAACCATCAGGTCTTGCGCTTAGGTTTAGCAGCACGAGCATGTGATCAGTTATGCAAACAAGGTCGTTGATGTTTACAGAGTAATACGTGTAATGGGCCTAATTTCATAGAGCTGCTTAAGCAGAAAAACTTGCTTAAAAATGTTGTGTTTAGCAAATAGTTAGCATGATACGAGCCAGAAAATGCATGTGACATGGTGTTTTGGCTTGTATTTTGGCTGGTTGTGCTGGTTGTACTTTTGAGGCAGGGTTAAGGGAAGAGGTTTGAGGGAAAGAACAGCTGGAGAGACAAATTTAATGGAGCTGCTTAAGCAGAACAAATTGCTTAACAAATTTCTGCAAAACATGATACCAGTCACAGGAATGGTACTCGTGAAATGGTATTTTGGCTGGTAACCTTTCTCTGGTAAGCATAATTTCGTTGTGCTTCGCTACTATTTGTGCTTAAGCAGCTCTATGAAATTGAGCCTGATTAAAGTACTTGATCATGTTTCCCATGTCCTGGTTGTCAAATCGACAGAGAACCTCCAGTGATCTTGCGTAAGAGCTGGAATCATCTTGGATTGCAGGGTCCTTGTCTGAAGGGTCAGAGTCCGAAGGGATACGCCAGAGAGCAGCTTGAGTCTCGATCTTACTGTTGACAACTGCGGGAAAAGATATAATCCCGTTAGTAGGGGATCGTCTCAAAAGTTGAGCTCGTCCAGGCGCGAAAGAACGTTTCCGTTGGCATGCCTAGTGAAGCGCCAGAATGTCCTGCTGGACTGCGATAATATGCCAAAGTTAAGAGAATATTTCTATACGAAATAATAATAATAATATTAGTCTTATATAGTGCATGTATCAACCAATAAGGTACTCAAGGCGCTTGAACAAACAAACATTTTAAGACAGGTTTTTGAAATTTTTGAATTGTGAGACCGATTTACGTAGCACCTTACAAGGGTTTACAAGGTGCTGCAACGCACTCAGCAGCCACTGCCAGAAACAGTGGGGCAAATCCCTTCTCTTAGCAAGGGACGACGCAATAAAGTGTCTTGCTTAAGGACACAAGTGTCAAGACCAGGACTCAAATCCACACTCTGCTGATTAGAAACACCAGAGCTTGAGTCCAGTTTACTTGAATGCTCGGCCACGACTAACGGTTGAAGATTGCATCAAGTTCCAATGAGTTCATTGTTGCTGGGAAGAAAGTTTAATCATGCATAATTTTAGTTTTCGTGTGAATATGATGATATGTCCTGGTTTTGGGGATGAGGTTAGAGGTGACCATCATTGTCAACTTAGCTGGAATTGACTCTGTGATTAAACGACTTACTTTTATTGAAGCACGTCGTTAAGATGTTTTTATTAGCTGGGTTAGAGCTGATGTGCCAAATCTCTCCGTCTTTGTGGAGAAACACCGTCTTATTCAGGATGTTATTTTCATCGTCAAAGTCAAGCAGGTGCACCTAAAATGAAATGGGGAAAGCAAGCAAAGACTGCATTTAACAAAAAGAATGCTTCACACAACATACCAATGACTTTGTAACTAATCCAATTACAGACAGAACAAGCACTTTTCTGGCAACAATGCCCATGTGGAAAGTGTTCACAAAACACACAATGCAGCAGTGCAGTGTGGTGGCAGAGCAGTCAAGCGCACTGGACTCAAGCTCTGATGTTACTAATTAGGAGAGTGTGGGTTCAAGTCCCGGTTTTGACACACAGTTTGTGTCCTTAAGCAAGATACTTAACCAGTATTGCTTCAGCCTTTGGATGGGACATAAGCCAATGGTCTCATGTGTTGTGTAATGTATGTAAAAGAACCCAGTACACTTATCATTAAGAGCAGGGGTTTGTCCTGCTATTTCTGGCAGGGTCGGCAGCAGATTGTGAACCAATACATGGTGCTAAATAAAATGGGTCTCCTAATTTATATCTCTGGATACCTGTTGTAAGAAAATCTGCGCCATGTGTCCCCATCTGTGTTGGATACCGACGCTTTATAGTTTTTATAATTATCCAAAGGACGGAAACTTGTTTACATTTTGTTATAGGATTTTAACATGTCCAAGTGTTTTCGGGGCAAACGTGTTGGCAGTTGTGATTGGTCAATGCATCAAGGGGTGGAGCTTACTTAGTTTTTAATGTTTTCATTCTGACCTGATTCTCATTTTTGAGCGACTGAGTCCCAACGAGGAAGCGGATCACTTCAGACTCGGCTACCTGAGCAGCTAAGGCCCTCGCCTGAAATAGAAAGGGATCAGGTAAAACTTTGTTGAAATATAATTATGAAATTGCAAGACACTTTATAAATACCAGGGTGGGATATATGGTAGGGCTTGGGGAGGGTGGAGGTTTGGCCTAGCTGCCACTGAACTGTGCCATTAAATGGGCACTGTCGTCATGATCAATTCAAAGCAGGCCTGTGTGGCTGTACATGGAATCATGAACTCATAAAGTTCTGCATGCACGCGCCCTCCCTCCATATCATATCTATGGAGAGCCCATACACAGGCGCTGTATCTGGGTGAGAATTCTCAATTCCACGCACAGCCGCAGGCCTGCTGTGATCATGATGACACAGCCCCTTTGGTTGGTGACAAATAATGAAAAACAATTTTAAAAAGAGATAAAATATAAACAGGTTTTAGTTTGGCTTTGCCAGGGGTGGGTGGATCTCCTCTTCCACATGACCTCCTTGATTGGATGTAGGATCTAGATCTAACCTGACCCCATATAAACAGAATTTTGACAAAACAACTACAAATCATCCTTGTCATTTTGAATCATAATAGTAGGTCCTTGTGTGAGGGGAACTTCACAATTTGAGATGAGGAGCTGGAGCTCTATTGTTGGAACGTGAAATATGCATGAGGATGGGCGCCATTTCAATTTCAGCAAGCTTAATAAGCATGTTAAGCTAATGTTTTGTATATCAATGACAGCAATGGTCATTGTGATTGTCTGCACTGAGTAGTGACTGCTGGTCTTCTGGTCTTATTGTTTGTTGCATCAAAAAAGTTACGTACTGAAATGGCGTCCAGTGCGTCCAGTGCACATTTCACACACATGTCAGCCCAAGTTCCCGTCTCGAGTGAAAACATATTGAAACGCCATGATTGCTCCGAGTACCATAAACTTTTCCTTTTTTTTTCTAGATTAAAATAACATGCCGGGCAAACGTACCTGAAACTCGAGCCCGTAAATTACGGGTGCATCGTCTTCCATAATGACTGAGTGACTGGGATGGGGGATGGGTTAGGTTCATCCAGACACTCTGCACAGTATACACACCACACACAAGCCCTGTATAGTAGCAGTAAACAGTCACTACTTGTTAATTAACATTTTGTCAATGAGGGCGGTATAACCATTTAATGGAGACTATTTTCGATATAGCTCATTTATTTGTGAGATTGTTTTCTGGACAAGAACTTAATTAACAATAGTCCCAAGTATAGTTGGGACTGGTCCCAACTTGAGTGTTAACGTTGGGGCGTCCCAACTATA
>CM021542.1:2509674-2521608 GCA_010994315.2 Pisaster ochraceus | reverse complement strand
ATTTGTCAACGCACCTTGATATTTGATAGTAATCATCATTGGTGAGAAAATGTCCTCGAGTGCAGCTTTAATGCGGATGATGAAGCCAGAAGAGGTCCATGAATCGTTCTTGTTTGAATTGAAAGGTAAGAATATGGATAAGCCAGTAATAAAGCTCATCATTGGATATTCTCTACAGTCCCAGATCCTTCTACTACATGTATATCCAATTTTCAACATGAAGGATTCAGACTGGAGCCGGTAGGAGCAATCACAGGTTGGGACTGAAAACCCAATTCGCATGCAAGGCTCTATTCTGAAGTGGGATTCGAACCTGTGTTCTCGGAGGTGAAAGGCAGGGATAGAAAAGCATTATTGCATCCATTGCGCATTGTCTGCTGGTGATGCATACTCCTAAGGAGTTGTGATGGTTTCATGAATGGTAAAGGCCCGGTGATTGGGGTGTTAAAAGTGTATGGTACTTTATAATACTTGGTATAAGAACACAGCCTAATACATGCCTCATCTTAACAATTTTAAGTTATGAAAATCATCCAGAAAATCAAATGTCTATTACCTGTGGTCAGTGTTGAATGTAACAGGAGATTGAATTTTTTGAAATTTTGCAGTCATTTTTTTTTAAAACTTTATATTTGCAGGTTTCTCTGCTGGTGGAGCACTCCCAAAAGAAGCAGTAGAACTGTGGCACAGAGAGGCCCCAGAGCTCTGCATTGGCTACTACGAGGATGACCGCTTAGTTGCTGTAAGTCTAGATTTAAGAACTGACTTAATTCAAGCGTGACACCCATATGATTCAAATCTATTTTGGGAGAACCGTTGGTTCTGAGTAGAACTGTAGTCGAGGGATAATAGATACTTGACGTTTCAAACAGTGCGCTCAGCTCGTCTTCAGTTCTAGGAGTGCCTGGATTATTCTGTGCCCTATTTTATCGAGCTGCTTAAGCAGGAAAAATTACTTCAACAGCTTTCTGCTGTGCAGAAATGAGAAGGATACTAACCACAAATTGTACATGTGATGTGGTTTTTTGGCTGGTAACCTTACTCTGGCATAATTTTGATGTGCTGAGATACTTTTTGTGCTTGTGCAGCTCTATGAAAGTGGGTCCTGTTAATAAGTGTGAATAATTCCACTGTAAGCCACGTACACTTCATACACACTGTCTCCACTGGTTACCAAAAGCCCATAGGGGTTGCTTTGCGCTAGTTTTTCTTTGATGATCTCTGCAGGAAAGGTTTAATAATAGCCAATATGTCCATATGGGCATGATCAGGGCACAAAGGATCCTGGGTGAAACATTGGCAACCATCAATGGCACACTGATTTTGAAGCAATGCCGTACACAACTATAAAAACGTGGCATACGTACATGTAAACTACACCATTGGGTCTAACCTAACAGCTTGATTTACAATTGAACTGTACTCAGTTTCCCAAGATGCAATGTGGTATATTTTTAAGATGGCGCTTGTGCATATGAACTATGGGAGACTTTAGAACACTAGGTGGCAGCAGACTTCCCAGGTAAGTTTCCATTGTTCACGTAGTTCTGAGCATGCGCACATTTATCGAGAACAGTGGATTTACCTGGTAAGTCTGCTGCCACCTAGCGTCCCCAAAGTCCCCTATTGGACTTGGCTTTTATATCTGTTCTGCAAAGACTAAGGTCTTCTCAGAATTAAAAGTTTCTGCCATAGAAATGCCTTTGTACAATGAAATGGACATTTTGGGGTAAAGTTGCACACAAGCACATGCCGGCATGCAGCAGGTATACATGTCTTGAGTGATGCAATGACTTACCAGTAGGAAAAAAAACCAGCTTTATTGTCTTGGTTTCATTCTAATACAGAATCAGGTTCAAATCCGGTTCTGATCAATGTTTTCTTCCTTCACCCAAATTGTTCTATAATTGCTTAGTCAGTTGCTCTTGCGGTTTATTACTTGATATTTAAAAGTCACTTCCCCTTCTGGCCTCCCCCTAACTATTTCCCAGTTTGTATCGTAAACTTGTCAGGGTCCCTGGCTTTGTTGTTGTAATACAGTTGAAAGGCTTCTGACTGTCGCCTCCACCCAACCCAAACATTGATCAATTAGGGAGACTGCATTAGACTGTGCAAGTTTTGTGCATTCGACCATTGAGTGCCTGTGTCTGTTTCCTTCATGCGTTAAAGCCACGCACTTTGGAGCAAAGTGGTCCCAAAAATTTTCAAATGCGTCCGAGACTTGCACGGTCTAGCACAGGGCCAGGTACGTTGTAGCTTAGTTAGTAGAGCACCATCATGTAAAATCCGGAGGTCGTAGGTTCATATTCCATTACAGTTAATTTTGTTCTTTGTTCTCTCCCAAACTAATAGAGAATCTGTGGAACACAGTCAAGTGAGGCTAGGTACACGAACAGCTGTATCTACTCTCATGAACCACAGGGTACAATGGTGGGAATACATTCACTTGTGGTGGAACAGGACAGGAGAGGGAAAGTAAGTTCTCATTCCAATATTCTCATTTATTTGACAGTTTCGCTTTGGTATTGAAAATCCTTTTCCAGTTACCTGGTTGAGGATTATTTTCAGTAAAAAACCCTACCAGTCGTCCCCAGCTCCTTAGCCTGGCATATCAAGATAAGAACTGCGTATTAAGGGTCAATATACTTCACTAAGGGCATCCATCTCTTATTACTTCCATTTAAACCAGCGTAACCAAAGTGAGGCTGGAAGGGCAAATAGTCTGGTGCATTTTTTATATATTATTGAATCGGTGTGCATTATTGATATAGCACACAGGGGACTTGGCAAATGTTCAAAAAGGGAATACTCCCCAGGATAATTGGTATGGGTGTCAAGTTTGTGAGAAGTTTGTTAAACTATACCTACCTGATAGTACATAAACACTGTTCCTGCCCAAGCCCATGCAACACTCATTGCTGCGTTACACTCAACACTTATAATTTACTGTCTTGCAAATAAACATCTCAACAAAATGTATACTATTGGAAGGAGCACACATTTTTCTTTAATGTGATATTTATTTTGCCATATTTTCCATTAGATACAACAACAACAGTATAAACAAAGACACTAACTTATTGTCCAGTGTGGAGTGTCATGGACGAGCGGTGTTCGAGCACTGGTCTCAAGTTCTGATGGCAGAGTCATGAGAGTGAGGGTTCGAATCCTGGTCATGACTCTCATTTCCTATAATTTGCTTCTCTTCACCCAGGGGTAAATGGGTACCTGTGAGGGCAGAGATGTTTCTTGTGATTGATTTAGCTTTGAGCGCTACATATTGAGCAGCACATCTTGTGTACTCTCAAGAGAGCTGAGATGGTTTAAGGAATAAAATAAATGGCCCAGTGTCCAGGAGTAATAATTTTGGAGCACCATGAGCATCACTGGGTGACATACTATGGCGTTATAGACGAAGCCAATATTTATTAGTGTTATAACTACTACTACAGGTTTTCAAGATTCACAAGACTGTAGTTAAGGAGATATGGATTAAGATTTGTTTTTGTAGTGTAGCCAATCATGTTTTGTACTTCCAAACTCCCAGGGTATTGGCACGGCCCTCTTGAAGCGATACCTTCAGCTCATTGAGGAGAATCTCAACAAAGTGAACAGAGTTACCCTGGTATGCCGAGAGAGAGTCATACTCTACTATGAAAACAGAGGATTTCAGTCCAAAGGATTGGCTGAAGTAAAAGTTGCTGGTGAGTGATTCTTTTTAGGTTCTGAATATATCATAAAGTTAAACATTTGAAAGGTTTTATAGGATTGGTAGAGTTCACAAAATAGTCCCAGACAGTGTTTATGTTTTGTGTGATCAACCACATACATGAACTAAAAGACCTGTGAAAATGTGGGCCTAATCCGTTGTGTGTGTCGGGAGAAAACAGTGAAAAACCGTAAACAATTATCAGCATCTACTACACACATTGTCCTAAAATTAGGTTGTAACAACCGAAATCAGCTGTTGCGTTTTGGTTTTTTGGTTTGTTTTTTTAGGTTTTTGGATACAGTTTTCTTGAATATGATTTCACTTTCTTTGTATGAAATTCCTGTTTGGTCCCTAGGGCGTCCAATTACAAAATTAACTTCACATCCTCAACACCCCTCCTAACAAGTTTGAAAATGTACTGCTCTGCTGAAAACCTGTTGTAACTTCATGAGTTTTAAAGCTTAGATCATACATAAATCTCATTTTCCAGATAAGAAATAAGTAATTACGTATTAAGACGATGTCATAGGTTTTTAAGTTACGCCTCACTGCAGATATTCAATTTGTCAAGAATCCACAACAGCCATGATCTTCAAATATTTATTTTTCATTTCATTATTAATTTTTTCTTAGTCAGTTCTTGATGGCATGTGATTTAAATAATTAAAGCTCTATTTAACAATTTTGGGGGTTATTAATATAGTTTATTTAATTTAACTTACAATATTTACCTCATCCAAAAGCCGAACACCTAGTTTTTGTGAGGTCACAAAAACTCTCACAAAAAATACTAGTTTATTGTTGTTACTGTGGAGGCTTCAAGATAGGCGTACATGTAATTCAAAAATTACAACATGTAACATTACATGAAAACATTGTTCAGAAAGAATTGTTTGATCCACGGAACCAACATTTTTCTTCAGTCATGTTTTTCATAAGTTATCTTGTTTTTCACGAGAACAAGCAGATAAAACATTAAGTTTAAATTTTGATTGAAGTTATTAATTTGTTTTGTTTTTGTGTTATCGTGAAGATGGAACTCCATTGTTTGAAATGGAATGTTCCATTTTACGCTCAGGGAACAGCCTTTTCTAGATGGCATCAGGATGACAACAAAATAAATAACCGTGCAAATTTGAATTGGAATACTCCATTTTTGCTGAGGGAACAAACCCCTTCAAGATGGCATCAGGATGACAACAAAATAAATAAATATGGAAACTTTAATTAGAATATTCCATTTTTTGCTGAGGAAACAAACTTCTTCAATATATATCAAAAGTACAAGAATATCGATTAAAGTAAACAAATAAAGTTATAAAAAAAATTATGTACAAATGTGGGTTGCATCCAGATGCGGTAAAATCGTTCTGTATGGAGTACCCAAACGGCTGATTAAAAATCTAACTGGTTTTAAAAATATCAAGTAATAAACCACAAAGGAAACTGACTGGGTAATGTTGATATATTTTGGGTTTGAACAAAGAAAAATTGACTGGAGCGGGACTTGAACCAACGACCTCCGGATTAATGTACCGGCGCTCTACCAACTGAGCTATCCAGCCCTATGTTGGTGGTCTTCCTATAAGTTAATATCTTTTTTTCGGGGGTGCCAGTCAGAAGCTATTTAACCGTAAGCTGCCGTGTAGCCAGGGATCACACCCAACTTTACGATACAACCTGGGAAGTGGTAGCCACGGGATCACCTTAAGGGGATGTGACTTTTTGATATTATATATCAAGTAATAAATCACAAAGGAAACTAACTGGGTAAATTTTATATATTTTGGATTCTTAAATTGACAACTGTGGTATGTAAGGAAGTTATAGTAACCCTAAGTAAACCACTATTTCATGAAGACAATTATTGTTCAAGAAAAATAACATGTAAACTTAAGTAATTGTACACATTTTTATGAATCTCTGGGGAGTTTTTGGTGTTTTTGTTGCTATTTTTTAAGAGTAAAATTATACTCATGAAATTCGGTCGAGTAAATTTGAATTTGAAAATTAATACATAAAGGAACAAGTATACCTTAAATTAGGTATTATTTTCAGTACTGTGTTTGTGTTTATTTATGATCTTGCTATTTTGATTAGTTATTAGTTTCAGGCCTACTGAATATTCATTGACCCGTTGGTAAGTGTGACGTAATTCCACTGTAAGCCACACCCACGTCACTCAAACTGGCTCCACTGACTACCAAGCTAGTTTTTCTTCAATGATTTATGCAGGACAAGTTTGATAAAATTGAACTAGGCTTTTGCATTCCTAAAAGACAAGGCTCTTTTCAGAACTCAAAGTCCGTAATTTTTAAAAAAGCTAACTTTTGGTTCTCGTACAGGCATTTGGTCTCTAAGATGTAGTCCATGCCCGAGCAGTGACTTTGAAAAGCTGCCTCTAAAAAAATTAAAGAAATAAAGTAATGTCCCATGCACCAAGCAGCTAGCATTGAGCAACTGGAGACACCAACATACTGGTTTGTGTTATTAACACAGAGTTTATAGAAATTCATAGCATGCTCTACTGCCTTTCATTTGACCAAACGCAAATAATGTTTATAACAGACTTTTTAGCCGTAGGACCTTTGTATCACTTTTTCCCCTGCCTCTAATTTGGTGACCTCGAAAATCGAATCCAGCCATTTGGGTTTAAAATAGTCTGGACTAGATGCAACTTTTATGGCGTAGAGGGATAATAAGAGCGTTAATAAAAGACGGGTTTGAATGACAGGTCTGATTATGTCCATGAGCGTGTGTCGATTTCGCCGTAACGTTTTAATCCCAGCTTGACGTGCATCACGATCGCAGGCCCTTTTCGAAATCACAGATTGGGCTTGGGCTCCAGCTTGTAGGCTCCGTAATTTATTTTTATAACGTGTACTTTCAGTACAGGTTTCCAAACAAGCTGACGCAGCCTAAGCCGGAGCACACAAGTAGAAGCCGATGTTTCGAAAAGGTCAATTGTGAAAAGAGTATAGAATGTGGCTGGTAAGACACAAACATACTTGATAAATCAATGTACTTGCGCTACTCTGCTGAACAATTTCAGGTAATTTCAATTCAATTTCTTATCAAAGCACATTCTAACTTATCAACGTAGTTGCATTGGGTGTAGTACAAATTGAATTATTAACAGTAAGAAAACAATTGCAAACACATATAAAAAACATATTTAAAAAAAGTTAATACAAAATAATAATAAAAAATAGTATTAGCTGTTGCAAACTGCTTACCAACCAAAAGGACCTATGGTAGCCTAGAAATGCAAAAAAGTAGTTAGTGGCCTGACGTTTCGACCCTAGCAGAGTCTTTCTCGAAGGCTAAATGACAAGACTTCAAACATAAACAGGTACATGTATACATTACTGATGTAACAAAAATAGATATATAATATTTAGATAAATATAAAGATTTTTCTTGTTCAAACGTCAACTGCTACTCATGCCCACATTCAGCAAGACATTAACTGCCTGTTTTCTTTTATATTTTTAACATGTTTATTTAAGTATGTTTAGTGTGCTCACTTTATTTTCGAATTTACTACATTTACAACCCAACCTGGGAACTTGTTGCTTGTATTTTCCAATATTGTTTAATTTGACCGCAGTCTCAGGTGCTCCACATACAGAAGGCTAGTCCTCCTCTGGATGTCACCCCCATTCATACTGTATTGTGTTGTTATACAATTTCGGATATTAATTGATCATTAATCACTATTTATCTGTATGTATGGCAGTATTTTATGAATGGAAATAAAACTAACAAAACAAACAATAGCAAGGTAAAAATGAGGCAGTAATGGCCTCTTTGTGATGAGCTCATAGTCAATTATCTGACAAAACAGTAATTGTGGTAAAGACATAATTGCTGAGTACGTATATAATTGATTACACGACTTGTATAGCTCGACGTTAACAGGAAGCGAGCCGAGTAAATACTACTAATGGACCCCATCAGAAAACAGGGAAAGTCCCCTTGTGGAGGCTGTTTGGATTTGGCGAAGTTCGTTGTAAACAAGTTGCTCTGAAAAGCAATTTTCCTCATTTGGGTGGTCGGTATGGTGGCATGGAGGTAGCCCTTCTATTTTGTTGTTTCAGTGTGCATGGAATCTCAGGAGTTATTTCGATGATTTTAGGGGGGTACTTCTGTATAAGGGGGAAATATTGTGTTAAACTATGGGAATATTTGGGGGACGGGGTACACTCTGCCCCATGTCAGGCATGTTAATATACTGTTCCTCTGCCCTCTGATCGGGCATGTTTTCTGCTCCTCTGCCCCCCCCCAATGTTGTACTGTTAGACTTGATCAAGTCCTAATGCCGTATCCTACCGATGCTGTTGCGTTTGTTGTATAACACACATAGACTCCTTACGTCAGTTGGGGTCGGGGTACCATATAAAATTTAGAAAGATAGCAAAACACATGTTGGTAAGTTTGTTGTGATCTTGGAGTTGGAACTTTAAATAAAGCAAGTCTTGAGCTCAATATTAATTACTTGTTCCATGAAGCAAGTTCCTGCCCCTTGAAGATCATTAACATATAGTAGTAATGTGTCAGTTATAGAATCACTCAAGCAATATCAAAGAAATATACATCGTTTCCAAGTGTTGATGGAAAGCCATGTTCATAATAATTTTACAAATGATTGGGTATATGGGGCGAAAAGTGTGTGCATCAAAGTGAAAAACACATATCGTCTTGCCAGAGCGATATTGATCTACGTAGTGGTTGGTTTGATGGAGCAAAATTGTGTGAACCTGTACAATCCCTGTAGTCAGGCAACTTGTGATCTAGTTATGATTGCATGTGTGTGTGCATCAAAGTGAAAAACACATGTCGTCTTGCCAGAGTGATATTGATCTACATGTATGTAGTGGTTGGTTGGATGGAGCAAAATTGTGTGAACCTGTACATGTAGTCATATGGGCAACTTGTGATCTAGTTTAGATGATTGCACATGACGTCACTGACCACCATCTTCGATGACAAACAATTGAAACGTACGCGCTGTGCATGACTCTCAGCCAATGGCAGCCTTTCACGCGTGCACGTTTCAAGGGGTCTATACAAACTAACATATATTTACATATATCTACATTTTTTCTGAAATAGGGGTCTCGTCCACACACCTTTTGTTTTCGTTAAATTAATTTTTATTGTTTTTCATGCAAGGACAGATGGTGCAATGTGCATGCGCAAACCAAGCGTGTGTGTGAACGTGCAGTGTATCAATTTAAGGTAGCTGGTAAACACATGAAGCCAACATAATGCAAAGCATAAAGCCGAACAGCAACGATGCTGTTAATTTTCAAATCCCAGTCTGGTTCTTGAAAATATGCAACGTTAGAGATAAGGTGCCACACAAAAGTTGAACAGCCTAATGAATGGTCCCTGAACATGAGTAGAAGATTTCAAAAAAGCTCAAAACTGGTCAAGAACGGGATTTTGACTAGGATTCTGCTACAGAAAATGTTGATCTATTTCTGGATCATTTTGACACAGATTTCAGTTAATTGACCCAGGAACTGGGTCAGTTCCCAAGAGACCCGTATCCGAGTCAATTCTGGCCCGGGTGTTTTAGAGTGCACAGTGAATTTCAGCCCCGGATTGCTGGTCATTGAGACTTTGCAAAAACAAGTTTTCCTGGTCAATAAGGAACTAATAGCCAATTACTTTTTAGGCTTCTTTAGGCTTGCAAGAAATGGCACTTATACAAACATAAAAAGAATATGTACGAAAAAGAACAGATTTTAAGTAAACGCATTATCAAAAGCACTTTGAGCGAGTGGAGTTTGTATAGATTAATTAGAGCCCGGAGAAGCAGAAAAACAAACAGAAAATATTTGCAGTTTGGAAAAAGCAATCAATTATGGCAGACAGCATTTTGAAGGGACGAAACTGAATTGTTTTTTCTTTTCCTAGAAGGTTACTTAAAGATGAGTTTACTCAAGTTTTTCTGATATTGTTTTAATAAACACTGTTTTTGCCAATTCAGTTCAATTCAAGTACATTTATTTCAATGCTGTCCTTTGAAAAGCAGAAATACACTGTAGTTAGTTGAGTTCAAGCGTGATATTCTTCCTACTTAAGTCTGATTTGCGATTTTTTTCCTCCTTCAGTAAAATCAGTAAAATTGCTTTTAATTTGCCTGAACTCAAAGCCTATACTGTATAGGTCAGCTCTTGTAAGTACTCAATACAACTTCTATACGTCATACCCTGGGTGTGTGCAGCATTACAGGTACATTACATGAAGCAAATTAAGCAAGACACATCATTTTACGCTTGGTTTAAGCACAAAAGCATGTATGCAGGTAATTAGAGTTAAATTGATGCATTGATGCGCGACGCATTGATGCGCGACACACACACTCAGGTAAAATGAACACTCTAATAAGTCATAATACTATGATCCAAACAGGGCTCAAAGCCTGCTAGACTAAAATACATCGAACTTACTGTTATTTGTGAAGGGTGTGACTTTGTGGCAGGGCCGCCAGAGCGGGGGTGCTGTGGGTGCTGCAGCACCCCAAACTTTTTGGATGGGGGTGCTGAAATATACTGAAGCACCCAGTGCTGGAGGACTCGAGCCCGGTCTTGAGTCCATTGGGAGTCGGACTCGGTTGGGAGGACTCGAACTCGGACAACAGGACTCGACTTAAGCACTGAAAGCAGCCCCTACTTTTAGTAATTTATGAATGGAAATCTTGGAAAAAGTTAACACTTTATAAAATATACGTGTAACATGTCATTTTTGTTTTGTTTTACAAAAAAAACATATTCGGCACTAAGGTGTGCTCGGACGGCCAGCATTATCATACTGTGATATGCCCTGTGTGTGTGTGTGTGCCTGGTCGGCCGGCTGGCCGGCCCTGACTGTGTGTACATATTCTCCCTAAAAGACATGCGTACGATGCAGGCTTGAACAGGGGTGGCAGGGATTTTCGGTGTAATGTCCTATTTTTTCAAAAGAGGCGGTTTTTTCATGTCTTTGTGTTAAAAAACAAAAACACAAAAGCAAACAAACAAGCAAAACAATAAATAAATAAATAAATCACACAAACTCAAATCGCAAAACATGATATGCAAAAAAGAAGAAAGTATGAAATACTTAAATAGATACAAAAAACCACCTGTGTTTAAAGTTGAGGCCTACATAAAATAAAAATAATTCAAGCAGAAATAGAGGATTTAAATAATTCAACAAAATTCTCAATGTAAAAAGTAAATAAATTTAGATGAATATTTGTTTTGAAGTTACTCAGAAATAAACACATATTTCACAACAAAAAATAATAATACTGCGTACAGAAACTATTTTAAAATATGAATAAAAAAGCTAAGCACATGCTTTTTCAATGCAGATTTTTAAAATGGAAAAACACCATGAGCGAGGAACACACTGCGCGTGCCATACAACACAGTAGCGAAATAAACAAAGAAATAAACGAACATTTCAGAAATAAACCAACCTCGGAATTAAACCAACCAATAACACAAAAGTTTTCGTAGGCTTTTACCTAGCATCAAATGCTCACTGATAAATTTCTACTTTTTTTTGACATTGTCATGATGATGAAAGAAGTTTACACTAAAATAAATAATGTCATCATTATTAACATTTTACAACTGTGAATGGGGAAATTAGTAATGATCTATCAAAGCCTCTACAAATATTTTGCTCATAATGCTTATTTAAAAAATCGCCATAAAAATGACCGGTAGCCGTTAACGAGAGGCATTTATTGTTCCATTGGGTCTTATCACTTCTGATCACAATTCTAGTTATTTACTGCACGATTCTTGAAAACTAAACATTTTATAGCAAACTCGAGCGATAGGAATGGGGTCAAAAATATCCAGACCACGAAGGTCTTCAGACCATATTGAAGTAAGCAATAGGTAGACTGGGTACCCTATGGTCACGTTCAATAGACCTTGTAAGTCTGGCGACAATTAAGTCACCATTGCGCTTCCATCAGCTAATGGGAGATTATCGTGGGTGCAATTTTAGGTTATTTTTATGTTTGTTACATCACTTGTTTCCACACCAAAAACATTTTGGTGGAATGCTTACACTTTAAACTAACAAATTAATCAGTAAAATTAAATCAGGAAACTTATAAAAATGAAGAAACCTTGCTCAACATCCTATCGCTTTGGGCGGCTGGGCGGTCTGGTGGCTTCCTTTTAGCCACTGGACAACCCAGTCGCCCAAAG
>CM021542.1:2472142-2482690 GCA_010994315.2 Pisaster ochraceus | reverse complement strand
TGCCAGAACACATTACACTGTTCATTGTGTTGACTGGTTTATATTTTCCTCTCCATGTGACAAAGATCTACTTGAGTGTTATATAAAACAAACAATGAAAGATTTGTTTGGAGAGTATATTCATTCGTTAAAATTCGATAGAATGTTCCATTCAACCGGGCTTCACCTCGATGAATGGAACATTCCAACTTTCGTAAACGTTCATTATTTGTACACTGATGCTGATTGTGACAGGTTCCGGCATGGAGTGTACCATTCATCCATTGGTGAGATACATGGTACCAGTTGAAGAAGATGACGACCAAGGTGAAGATATGGCGTGTCAGATTTCTTCGGATCAACTCACAGTCAACGGTAAACTGATGCTTGAAACGAGGGACATGCTGGAAAGGTAGGTAGTGACTTAACGAAAAGTGGAAAAAACAGATTAACAACAACAAAGACTTTGAGTAGCAAGCCAGATTAGGCAGCGCCCCATATCAATATCTCTAATCACTAATCCCTGGCTAACCAAAAGTGCACGCTTGTTAAGAACTTTCAAGCGCTTGCATTGCACTTGGTATGCGGGTGTCAAAATGCAAGTGTTCTGACATAATCCACTCTAAATGAATCATGTATTTTTTTCATTTGATTTTGATCCTTGCAGCTCAGACTTCCACAGTGTTCTCAATACTTGCTTGGACATCGGCTTCAGCCGAGTGCTCGACAACATGGCTGACTTTTTCAGACCTTCGTCAAATTCCTCGGATGAAATGGCATCAATGACTGGGTAAAGTCTTTTTAGAATTTTAATGCTGTCGGGGATTTGTGCAGTTTTCATCGAACAGACTTCTGTTTTTGTCTTCATTGTTATATTTACTACTACTGCAAGCATGACTGAATAATATACATAATGACATGTGGTGGCCGAGCGGTCAAGCGCACCAGACTCCAGGTTTGGTGTTTCTGATCAGCAGAGTGGGGGTTTGGGTCCCAGTCTTGACACTGGTGTCAGTAAGGAAGACATGTAACCATTATTGCTGCATCCTTTGGATGGGACGTAAAGCTGAAGGGGTTTACCCAAGTGTTTCTGGCAAGGATAGCTGCAGGTTGCAGTTCTTTTGTGTGCAGTACACAACAGTTGGAACCTACGGCTTTATGTCTCAAGGACACAAGTGCCATGACTGGGACCTGAACCTACACTCCAACAACACCAGAGCTTGAGCCCAGTGCACCAGACCAAATTTGTTCTAATTGTTGTCCTGATTGTTCTTTCCTTCCCAGCCTGATCGATGCTCATCTTCCACTGGCAAAAATCATTCCAGTCATCAATGGTCAGATTAATGCACTCTGTGGAGACACGCCCAATCCTTACATTCAGGTAATAGTGTACAACTCCAATTATGGGTACTGCTTCTACACCAAGCCAAAATCCCATCTCACATGTACCATTTGTGACTAGCATTCTGCTCATTTCTGTTAACAGAAAAAATGTTCAGCAATATTTTCTGCTTAAGCAGCTCTCCGCTCAGCCACGATAGCTTATAGCCCTTGCATATGACTCCACAAGCTCAAACAGCGCCCTCACTGAGGTCAAAGAAAGACCTAAGTTGGCTGAGAATTGTTTGTGGTGCATACAAGTGCACTTTTCCATTGTTTGACCTCAGTATTCCTATACAAGGGGCTTGTAAAGTGGATACAAGGTCAACAGGCTCGGAATTACACGGAGGCTATAGATAGTTCCCACAGACGCCATCTTTACGGGCAAATTTCATTTTGGCTTGCAGGCGCGTCAAGCTCTCAAATTATTAACGCAGCCCCGCAGTTTACTAACCAATCTTGAAACGAGTTTTGTGAAATGTGCGCGTGCTGCATGCCGTTTTCACGCAAAACGCATGACTGTGTGTTCCAAATTGCTCGTAAAGATGGCCGATTTACGTCATATTGCAATCTATCTATTGCTGCTGTTGCCCTGGTCTTGGCCTTGGTGGCCCTTCAAATGTTTCCCGTAGTTTGTAAGTTTTTCCTATGGAAGTGTGCCCTTTGCAAAATGAAAACGGCCTTGACCTCTCAAAGATGATTTCCAGGCCTGGGTCAATTATTTTCAAACAATCATGACAATCGCGTATCACTGAAAATGAATTCATTTTTGTTCCTTTGATTAAAAATTTAAATTCTGAATAATTTGGCTTTCTGCAGGAGCTCCTACTCATGAAATGTGTAAAAGACTTCGCTGCTAATGTCTACGAGGCCTTCAGCCAGCTCCCACCTGACCCAACACTTGATCCATGAACTCGGTCGGCAACCATCGGACTCGATCTCACAAAAAGTATCATAATTATTATAATTTTTTTTAATACATTTTCTTTCAGTTCGACACCTTGGCCAAGATTTTTGACAAATGATGAAGAGCTAGGGTGTTTTTTCTTTTTTCTTTTTTTATCAAGAGAGCCCAATTAACTAGAAAATTTCAGAATTTTAATAACAATTTTTTTAGAAGAATAACAGACAAAAATACTTTCTAGTTATCTTTGTATGGTTGACTTGATCATTGTAAAAGTGTTTAATATTATTTGAGTTTAAAGTTCCCTTGCAACTCTGATTGTTTTTTTAAAGGTGTTCTTGATCTTTCATCACATTTTAACCTTCGACCTATTGTGGGTCAAACCAAATAAAGAAGTCCTCACATGACCTGTAGCTTTGGTTCATAGAGTAATAAAACTAGAGGAAGCACACACGTAACTGTGCTGTCCCACCGTGTGCACAGATCTCTAAATGACATACAGATGTCCACTTACAAAATGTTGGTTGTGTGAACTGGTGCATGACCTGTGTTATACAATGGGTCAGCACCATTTTCTCAATGGCCAAAAATGCTTCTTATCGGGCTGTGTCACATGGTTTTGTCCTACTAAAATACTCTTCGCTTTGGCTTTTGTGATTTGACCCAAAGGTCAAAGGTGATAGTTCAATGTGTAAAAGATTGTTCAGTAAAAGAGGTAGCACCTGCAAGTAACATGTATTTTTTTAGCACCTGCAAGAACCATGTAATTTTTAATTAATGCTGTATGTAATTTTTTTCATTTTTATTAAATTTTGTATGTGTATGCTTTAAAAAAAACATCAATGCAAGAAACTCTTGGAACGTAAACAAAATCTTAAAATTTAAAGAAAAAGCATCACAGCAAAAATGTATGGAATTTTTTTAAATGTTTGCTTACAATTGATTTTGTTTCAATGGTTTATTAATCAACGTTTACGGAAGTGAAGAAATTGTAAATTTGTTTGTAAATACTAATAAAACTTTTTTAACGAATGTGATATCTACATACAGTGAGTTTGGTCCTTAATTAACTAACTTTTTGTTGTCATGGTTCAATTTTGAATTTCTTTGATTGATTTATTTATTATACTTTCCCGAAACACCTAAAACTGGCATACTCTGCATACATTTCTACATATTTACTACTCGCATTATTTACTCAATACTTACCTTAAATTTACCTTAAACGATAACAACACAGCACCTTACCTAACACTCATATACTAAATAATGTCATTTTTAATATATCTATTGTGTCATTGACCACCCCCCAATTCCCCGCCCCTTTCTTTCCCGTTTGGTGCTTTTCTTCTTCCCAGCCAGTCAACGAACTATTGACCAATGACGTTAGCTAAAAGGTAACCCCTCCCCCAAATGGTCACTGCTTTTTGACGTCATCACACTGGCAGCTTTCTTTGTATACATAATCACATACAGCACACACAGCAACATTCATTACGCAAACTCGCCTGCGTATTTTTCTTCAAATTGTTCATTTTGTTTGGATGGTCAGAGGATAATGTGGGCATTGTTTGCTGATTGTTGTGCCCAACTACCACAAACGATGGAGAATTGTACCAGACTGCGGCCGTGAGCCGACACACACCACACAGCTCACCGGCAGGAGCCGACCGACCGGCCGAAAGTTCGTTCGTGTACCGTGTAGCATATGCACGCCGTGAAGTCTGATCTCGGTGTGACCGGCATGAGTATGACTGGTGATTGTGACCGATCCTTCAAGACAGGTAAAACTTCCCTCTATTTCTAAACTAGAATTTATAGGAACTCCATGAGTATCTTGAAATATCTGTATTCTTGACGTACACTTTAAGTAATATTTCGAGGGAATCGGTAATCCAACCCCAAGTCAAGGAAGACATGGACCAAGACGTGTGTGTTACGTCCATAGTGATACATTACTGGAGAAAATATATAACTGTCAAACAACCATCTTTACTTTGAACAATATTCATAAACTTGGCCAGTCCCTCTTGTTCCTACGTGCCAGTCGATGTGGCGCCCTCAACTTGCGAGTAATACACAAACTGGCGCCGCCAATCGAGACAAGATTCTCGCAGGTGTATCATCAAAATAATATTGAATTGGACGGTGTAACCGACTTAATAGGAGGCAAAATTGGGAAGTAATTACTTGATAGATGCTCTGTAAAATCCAACAAAAACATTGCAAACACACCTTCCAACTGTTTTTCATATTGTATTTATGTAATTTGTATTATTTTTTTATTACCATATAAAGTTTGGTCATTATTATTTTGTTCAATAAATTAACAGTAAATTGTATAAAATATCTCTCCCAGATTTGCATGATATTCCCAGTAGTTTTTCAATGAATACAAAAAAAGCAATAACTTGAATTTTCTTTGACATTTCGTTAAAAAAAACTCAAGTTTTTCGAACAATTTAATTACAATGCATGATACCTGGTTTCCATTACCCATTTTTGAATACGTACAATAATAATTGGTACACTATTTGTTACAAAAAAATTCAGATTTCGTTGCAAAAATTTACCAATAATATTTATACAAACTGTGTTTATTCAGTTTAAAAAAAGAAGCTTATTTTCATCAAATGAAAGGCAATCATGTATCCCCTGTGAATGTCGAATCGGTATTTGGTACTTCCTACACCTCAACAATTAATACAAATTACAAACATTATTGGACTTTTACTGTAGCCATAGAAAACATCAGACATTTTACATACAAAAAAAGTTTACCTCTTATTGTGGAAAAATTACAATTAATCCCTAGAAATTCAAGCAATTGTCCTGGATACTGGTCACTCGTTGTCTTGCTTTCAGACAAACTATCCTGTTTTAGTTTTGAAGAATGTTTGGGGCCTGGCCATATTTGGCCTGACAGTTGGTGACTCCCTGTGTACAATAGTTCAGCAAATTTGTGCCTGAGCAAGCGGCTTATTATTGATGCCGTGTTCATTTGAGTTGGTCCAGGATGGCAAGCTTGAAGCAGACTCGATGGCCAGGGCGTTACCTGGCCATTGGGTGGGAACTGCAGCAGGCAATTCAGGGGCAGGCACAAAGAGATTCTTCTCTGCAATGTTGTTTTTGATCCACTTATGGACATCGTGTACTTTCTCGGGGGTACCTGTACGATTTAAAATATAAAGCTTAGTCAGCCTGGTGAAACTATTGTGTATTAATTTCAGTTTTTAATTAAAACTAAATTCTTGCCTTGCTTGTTGTTAAAGCAGAATACAAAATACTGGCCACATGTCATTTACCTTTGATAGTAAGAACTTTCAGGTGGTGCTCTGTTGAGGTACTAACAGCAACTCCCAGACTCCTCATAAGCTTCAAATTTATTCCCTGAAATAGAAACAAATGTGTTCCAATAACATAAACACTGCCCTCATTGTCATAAAATCGTTTACATTGATTATCATTGTTCAAAAGGACGGTAAACCACCTATTTTTGAGTATGTGGTGATTCTTCTGTTTTATAAACCAGTTACCACTTTCATTAGTTACCAAGTTAGTAAATGTGTTTAATGCGAACTGATGGTCAGACAATAGTGTTTTAGAGTTCAACAGTTTGGGTTTGAAGTGAAATACTCACATTTTGTCCAACAATTCTGCCATGTTGTGTCTGTATGTGGTACAGGTTTTCACTACAGTATAAATGCAAATTTTAAAGGACATTAGACTTGTACACTTGAACTCTCTCTTTTTGCAATTAAAGGAAGATCACACACACGCAATGTAATTCACTACCAATCATACTATTTTATTCCGCGAGGTTTATTACATCGGGTATAGCACTACTCAAAAGAAATATTATTTGAACATGAACAAAACTTTCAAAAAACAATTCTGAACTTACGTCACAATGTCGTCATCGTTGACTACACGGTCCTCTATGTCACTGGGTGCAATTTCAACAATGCCCTAAGGGAGAAAATCAGTTATTTCAGGACAAATAATAATTTGTTTCCGTGTACCAAGACAGGCACAGGTATTCACTTGCACTTGAAACCCACTACACGTAGTTTATTGTAATTTGTATAAGACAAGTAGAAATGCAGTATTAATTCCCAACTTCAGATCATAAACAAAGGAAATAATAATTACCGTCTGGATGCTTTGATAAGCCACTGATTTTGCGGCATCCACATCATCTGCAGCTCCTTTTGAAAAATATATATCCATAATATTAAACATAAAAATATTGACTAAATCAAGAAGTGCAGAAATGGGTGTCCAGATTTTTGAAAGTTTACAATTATGTGGGTTTTTTTTTAGTTCCCATGTTAAAAATATATATTAACAATGAAAAATATGTTTGAAATTTGAAGTATACCCTCAAGACGTAAGAATGAATATTTCTCGTCCAAAGTTCCATGCATGAAATCAACATGGAGCTCACTCTTGATTTGTTTCAGTTTACGACCCTGTTGAAGAAAAAGAGTTTGTATTGGTGATTTCATTGAGTAAGAACCTTGTGTGTTTTGATAAGTTCCGCATTAAACAGAATCTTTACCTTTTTGCCAATGATGCGACCCATACACCCTTTCTTGATCTTGCACACAAATACCACTTTATCTTTTACCACACCAGAGGCAGAGCTGGACATAAAAACACAACATGTTAAGTGATGTTTGAAGCTTTGCATGGTTTGGATCCTAAGAAAAAACTACAGTAGTAAGTAAACTTGCGGGTACAATCATGTTTAAAACTATTTCGGGAGAAGTGTTGCTTTGAGAAGAACCAATGTGGTCTCGACGTTTTGGACAGCACTCTGCTCGTTTTCAGGAGAAGAGCAGACGAGCAGTGTAGGCCGATACTGTTCCAAACGTTGAGACTACATCGGTTCTTCTCAGAACCAACACTTCCCCCAATAGAGTTTATACACATGCTGCAGTAACAATTTTACTTTTATAGTTTTTCCAACAAAGATATTAAGATTAAGGGCTGGGTTAAAAAGGCTAATCAATTTTGTTTGTATAAAGATATTGTTAAATTGTATTATAAACTTACCAACTGGTGGTAGAAGTACCTAATTCTTCCTCACTTGGCAATTCATCATGTGCAGTGTTGGCTGCGGCAGGGGAGGCATGATCTACTGGCTCCGATGCCCTACTGGCAGGAGCCACCATGGGGTCCATAGAAGACAAATTAGACCTGGTGGTTGCAGTGACCGTAGAACCAGATTCAGGGGCAGCTGAAACGCACTCAGAGTCAACTAACTCTGATGAAACCGTTTCCGTGTCGATAGATGGTCCAATCCTAAGGATTTCAGGGGTTGACGAAACGGTTTTGGTTTCAGAGGAACCAGACTCGTCTACTGTAGACGAGCCAAGGCCAACGGTTCCAGTGGCTGAAGAACCAGATTTGATGGTTCTTGGAGCAGTAGAGCGGGGATCAGTTCTCATGTCCACCACAGAAAGACGACAACTGAAATATAAATTGATGTTAGACATAACTTCAATATTCTGCTGGTTATTATTTCATCCTACCTACACGTTATTTTTGAAGAACTTGTATCTGTTCCTACTTCATGGCCGCCTGGTCCTAATATTCAACGGTAACTCCTGGGTTTTTTATGTTTAACCACATGATTGAATTTAATTAAGTGATTGAGTACAAATCTGTCAGCGTTTTCTTACCATAGGATCCCTTTTGAATCATTCCCTCCTGTAGGCGGCCAATCAGCGTGGTCTAAGATGTCTTGCCACGTGGCTCTACTGACTGCCTCCTGCATACTGAGCTCCTCTGGAGACCTAGGTGAAGTCTTACCCTGCATCCGGGTCTTAAAGAACACAGCTGCTCCAGCAATGCCGGCGCCCATGGCACCGGCGGCAAGAATGATCGACAACGATCTGAAGGAAAATAGTAAGTATCATGAACACTTTGAATTATTCTTCACCGTTTTTATATCATGCTGCTCCCATCTTGGTCATATCCACTGTATCCAATAACAGTAGTGAACGCCGATACACATTGAACAAAAATGAAACCTGACTATTTTTCTTCTTCCGGTTAGAATGATTGGATTTGAGAAAAATCAAGTCGGCTATACCGTGACAAAGGTGCATATTGTCAACTTTAAAATGTCTGCATGAATGCGTATGGTAAAAAAAGAAAAAGAAAAAAAGAACTTCCTCTACAAAAAGTCTATGTAAGTATAGGTTTGATGGTCCATTTGGATATCTATCTTCACAGAGAGATAATAGTGGCACATAATATAACTATATTAAACACTTTTTATTGAATATATTTCAACAAATAAAAAACTATCAAATTCTCATCAAGGGATTTTAATGCCTGTATTTACAAATGACTGTTTTATTTACATTTTGTTAATTAATTTAATGTGTTAAACACAAGACAAGTCTAAAGCGTAGATTAAATTTTGTGGGGATTATCAAACCGTGTATGGCCTTATCTCAACCTCAAGTTAACACACGAACTTTTGACAAGAGTATAATCTACTCTCAGACCCCGACTACAAACCCTACTCATCGTTTTATATTTAAAATAAATCTCTAATTAAAAATTATATAGTTGATTTATTATTAACAGTTGACAAAATGTTTAGGCCTACTGCATCAGCATGCAGGACTCCTACTGTTTCACTACATTGTGTTGGACACACGACGCACCAGGAAAGTTCACGCATGTTTGCAATTTTAAAACAATGTCCAAAAAAATAAATAATAAAAGAGATTAAAATCACACCAAAATCCGAAACCAAGCAAACAAAAATATCAAATCATATATGCAGAGTTATGACACTTACTTCATTCTTGGTGATTCAATCGATATAGTTGAAAACTTGATAATCATGGAACGATAGTAATCGGAACTTGAAAAGCTTCGTACAACTTTCACTCTCTATGACTCAGCGGTAACTGATGACTTTGTTTTGTTTTTGGATGATATCGCTAGTAGTTTCAGAAACATTCGATTTTTCCTTCTGCGTCGAGACGCGTATGTGCGTCACAATGGCGTTCATGCGTATTTTAGAACATTCTCCAAAACGCGATGGCTTTTTTAAACGTCACAAACATTACTGCCTCTGACCATAGATAATATAGAATAAAATACCTAGATCGGACGCGCGTACATACGCGCCATTAGCCATACACAAACGTTCTTCATGGACGCGCTAAAAAGTCACGTGAATAGGGCAACGCACATAAGATGAGAAAAGGGAATAAGGGGTATAAGTTTAAAGGTAGGCTATATTATTTGACACGGTTGTGGTTCATTTTGAAGACCCATTTCATGGAATAAATGACAAAAAGCAAGAATTATCAACTCAACACGAGCACAAAAGCGTTGAATATGGACACATTTAAAAAAATATTATATCACAAGGGGATAGTAATTTATTTTTCACAATTAGCAGAATAAAGTTTTGGATAATCGGTATATACAAAAATATAAAAAAATTAAGAAAAAGTATGTGAACATTCAGATGTGAATGCCTTTTCTTCTTGAAGATTTCCTGCAATTGGCTGCCTGTGAATTGCCTCTGGTGCATTACAGATAAAACGACATCAGGTCCCAATGTCATGGCTCTGCTTACCGTAAGCAAAGAATCGGCGCTTACGGAAGCAGGGAATTCTTTGTTTACGTCAAGCGTATTTCACGGGTTTAGCAGAGAATATTTGTTTGTGCGCGTGCGTACTTGACGTTACTAGGGAATAGTGATCGCAAGCGCAGAATTCGGCGGTAAGCAGAGCCATGAAATTGGGCCCGGGTCGTTTCCAACGGGTAGTGCGTCGTATCGATCCCACCATGTCAATGCTCGTCTGTCGAGCAGGGAGTCTGGGGGCATGGCTTGGCGAGATCAATGTACCGATACGGGAACGAGGCTGTATTGGAAATTTTAATCGTGCCACACAGGATGGACCAATGACGAGCAACCTTATTTTGACCTCTGTTTTAGAGAGAGCTCTATATGAATGGTCATCCCTCTGAAGGGATTTCCATAATGCAATGAAAACAATATGAAGATTTCAACCCACCTGAAAGTAATTTATGCTTGCATTTAAAACAATTCAGTATAACTGTTATCTCGCTATAGACCGCGCAAGCCTCGCGCGTGTTTGGAACCTTGGTTCCCGCGTTATGTAAAACAAACAAAAAATTGTGAAGGTAACGAAATGCGCACATTCTCAGGTTCCAACAGTAAAATACGAGCAAGGCTTGCAGGGCCTGTTAGCGCAGCAGAGGCTGTGGTGCTCTAACCCCCCCCC
>CM021542.1:2446837-2472093 GCA_010994315.2 Pisaster ochraceus | reverse complement strand
CCCCCCCCCGGCCCCGCCAAGTTTCCAAGATGCAAATTTATACCACAGGTAAACATTACATATACATTATCATCCAACAATGTGAGGACGTTCCTTTGTCCCATTAACGTATCACTCTAACACACGAAGATATGCCAAGACTTCCAATGTCAGGAGAGAATTGTTCCTTTGTTTATTCTTTTTTCTTTTTTCTGTATTCCCCTTTGTTCTACTGTCCCCACCCTGCTGATACCATGACAGCGCTCCTAAGCACGGTGGTAAATTTTGACAGACTTCCCAGTAGCGATGACCAAATCACCGTTTGGTGTGAATGTTATACTCCACGGATCGCCACACTCATCAATGATATACCCAACGAACTTGCCATCGGGACTGTACTGTGCAATCTTGCCTGATATAAACCCTATCCCAAAGGCAACAAAGATGCTTCCATCCTTGTCACAACACACGCCACGGGGCAAACCATGCTCTACTAAAGCCACTGAGAACACCCTATCGCCCTTCAAGTTGAACGATTCTAGCTTTCTTTCTTGGGGGTTGGTGTAGATAAGGTTCGTCTTGTAAGTAGTCAAATATTGCCCGATCTTTGGAGCTAGAAATGTTCTTATTTTGGATCCGGTCGGAGTAAATAGACATATCTCGTTCTTATAACCCAAAGCTATCAGGTTGAAATCGGTCACTGCCAGGCATAGTGGCGCGTCTTTGCTTGGTGTGATCTTGTGAAGGGGGCAATATTTCCTGTTATTGACTTTGACCAAGTCTCCGTCCACCACAAGTAACTCTGAGTTCAAGTTGACGGCAACTCTACATGGATTAAGAAAACCTTTAACTGACCGTCTTTCTCGAATGGTACGAGACTGAAGAGTGGAAGATGCTGGTTGGTGAGGCAGCAACTGACAAGCGACCAAATGATTGTTTCCGATGTCGGCTATCACTAACTCATCATCAGAGAATGCCGCCACATCGAACGCGAAACTAAAACCTCGCTCTCCCATGTGATTGTACGTGTCGATACATGCTTTCAGCTTCCATTCCACTGTAGAAAACACTGCAGGAGTGTTTAAGGCGGGTGCCTTCTCTGTTGTTCCAAGGCGACCATCCAGCACCAGTCTCCCAAGTGACTCAGCAACTTCCTCGAAGTCCATGAAGGACAGCATACCATTATCAGGCGATTTCTTGGGTCTAGATTTTTCTTTGAGCTCTTTAAGGTCATGTAAGATTTGTTTTCTACTCTGTAAAATCTCAGAGTGGTTTGCTGCAGTTATGAATTTACTCACTTGATCCAGCTGACGTTTTGACTGACCTATCACTGTGAATTTGTGGCCACGATCGGCTTTATAAACGCTGACCCTGTCTGTAAAGACATTCTCTGCCTCTTTCATCAACTGTTGCTCTCGCTCTCTGATTCTGTTGACTTCTCTATCAGCCCTTTTTTTGATTTTGATTTTGGTGTGTTCAAAGTTTGAGCGTAATGCCGTGCAAGACCTGTTTGATGCTTCCAGTTCATCTTTCAGGTTGTCAATGTTTGCTCTAATGGCTGAAACCACCTCTCGAATTTCTCCTCTTTGCTCCATAGCTTCGGTTAGCTCAGTGGTGAAGTGAGTGGAATGCTCTAGTAAAGTGCACCTCGGTCACTGCAACGTCTTACATTCTTCACAGTAAATGTTCCGTTGTTGGCATCATGCTTGTCACATCTCAGAATGTTGTCCTCTCCCTGGTGAAGTTAAGCATGCTCCCTTATAGCATGGGTATCCAGACCAAATAGCAAGAACGTTGACGTCTTAAAACCTCATGTTTACAAAGAGGACGTTCGTGGTTTTTCATTTTGCTATCCAGGTCCCCATCGATATTTCGAGCTAAGTGTTTGCTGACATTCGCAAAAGTGTAATTTTCTCGAACTCTTTGTTGCACAGCAGAGGCACTCGGCTTTGGTAACCCGGTAAGATTGTGCAAATAGTAGGGTTCCTGAGACTCCTTTTTATAGAGGGATGGATCCAACCTGAAAACTGAACATGCAGATTAACTAAATTCACGTTCACTGGCAACACTGACAGTCGGGACTTGAGGCCTGTGTACCAAAAGTTTTAAGAAATATTGTCAGAATTGATAAAGATGATTGCGGTGGTCCCGGAGAGACGCCACATCACGTCGTACCTCTGTGTAAATATTTGGAACAGTCGCCAAGTGTTTGCACAAAAGTTTGCGATGTATGGCCTCCGTTGAGAGCCACCATAACATTACATCAATAATTATGACAGAATTATGAGAAATCATTTCACATTATACCAACAACTTCAAGGGCATGAGGGAGGGGGGAAATTAAGATATTTTCAGCTAGTTTTTAGTCCACATTGTCCCGTAATGTAGAGCATGTTTAACTGTAGTCGCGGTGTTATGATGAGAACAATACTAGTATTGGTGAGAAATTGTGACTCGAGAAGTACGTTGTACAAAAATGTGTCTCGGAAAGCAAATCCGAATTGACGTCATTGAATATAGAGGAAATAACACTTTTAGATGTAGACTGTGATTTTTCTTTTTATGAAGGACCTTTTTGATGATTCTTTGGTTCCGATATACGAGTTCATGTAAAACTTACCAAGTGGATTTCCAAAGAAGATCTCCTGTTACCAAACAAGTATTTTTCAGTCTTTTGGATGTAAAATGGCAGATCATGTAATGTACGTTACACCCTTGGTTGGATGATTGCTGACTAGACTTTTCTGCATTATACATACATGTAGCATAAAAACCCACTCTCTATTTTTAGCTGTGTATAAAGTGCAGTCAGGCACTGTGCGAGCAGGTATGCCATGGTCGAATTGTATTAATTCATCGAAGCTTTGTAATAATATCGAGCACTGGGTCATGTAGGGGTTGGGTTCTTTTTTTTTGGGGGGGGGTAGGAAATCTTACATGCGGAAACGTTAAAGGGACATAGAGGGGGGAAGAAAATTCAAGTCATAATTATAACTTCATCTCGTATTTTTTTTATTAATAAAATATTATTTTTTTTAAAGAGAGATCACCTATACATCTATACATCACAAGGCCACGGACGGCCCCTTCAAGGTGAGGGCTATTTTAACTGATTTTGGCTGTCGATCCAAATCAACCGCCACCAGGGGCATGTTGGCACCTACTCGCAGGGCTGAAACAGACCCCCTTCATAGTCCGTAAGGATGTACGCCGGGGTATCATCCACTAGGAGCCTGGCTGGTAGAGCAGAATGTATACCTTCCCCTACTTTTTACGAAGCAGTTATAGTTAAGTGCCTTACTCAAGGGCACAGGTGTCATGACCGGGATTATGACTAAGTACAAGTTAGTCACCATTATGACCTATATCTTATAATAAGTCATAATTATGACTTGGTACAATTCATATGACTTACATAATATCTCATGAATATGACTTAGTTGGCACAAGTTACAAAATAACTATGACTTCTATAGATGCTAACTCGTGATTGTGAGGTATAAGTCATAATTATGACAAAATTTTGACCTAAGTCACATAAATCAGTTTATATAAAATTAGTCGTAATATGATTTTATTTTATTTTTCTCAATGTCCCTTTGACGAATCCGTGTAACACGCCAAGATTTCCCCTTGTGTAGCCGCACTGCAAAACGGAGCACGAGAATAATCCATGTTGCTGCTCAAAAATAACCATTTGCCACTCAGTATTACCAATCTGTGTGCACCAAACATGTTAAATTTAAATGTTTTGCTATGTAAAGTTACACTCGACGAAATCGTTTCCTCAACACCTCATGCTGCTTTTGAAATGACTATTGAACCGAATAAAATGTGTTCTTTTGTATCTGGAATGCCCTGCATTGCAGTTCTCGTATCCCAATTTGATTGATGTTATAGGACCTACCAATGCCCAAGGTTAAGGGTTTAAGCTGATTGTGTACGTACATATTTCAACACGAACACTTTCCTTTGAAAAACTTGCACATACCTTATATATGTAGCGGACTCCTAAAGTATCACTAACTAGTTAATAATTCATTAAAATTACAACCAAATATCTTTATATGTTGTATAGTCCATCCTCATATCAACGCAAACAAATAAATTAAATTTCAGTTGTCTGAGAAACTTCGTTCAGCCTATTCAGCTGTGTGAACTTCAGCCCAGTGCCTCAGTCCTATAAATCCCTGTGGGTCATATCCTGGGGTCAAGAACAGCTATCCTACCGAGATGAATTTATACAAACATATATTCCTCTCAAGGAATTTCATGATGTTATGTTTTGCAGTAAGCCTTAAAATTAACTAAATTGAAATCCCTTGAAACTTCCTGGACAAATTCACTTTATCTTTTTACAAATGAAATGGTCGTTCAAGTCATTAAAAATAGACTAGGTCTTAATACTGGGGTCAAAACTAATAAACATAGATTGAAATTGAAAACTTAAAATTAAAATATATCAATGAAGTACAAGTTTAAAAAGTACCCAAGCTACAACACTCAACTGTTGCTGCACGTTATGGCGATGCCAACAAACCGAGACAGTTATGGCAAATTTATTGCCTTTTATTTCGTAGACAAAGTTAATGCAACCAGATAAAATCATAAATTAACATATAGTTCCAGCTCATGATCTAGCTATTACAATCTTCAGTGACAAAAACTGTCAGACAAACACAAAACAAAGGGGCAAATGTATACAGCCATGTAATAATACTTAGATGATACCGTCTGTCTTACTGATGTTTTAATTGGCACGAAAGGGAAACTTACGTTTAGGTAATTAAGAAACCGAAGTTCTGCTTTGCTTTTTGTAACCAATACAAACTACCAGTTGTTTAAAATAGTTTCAAGCTAAAATATCAAAATTGAAATGTACATGCACCGATCTGACATTCTGCTCGGCTATGTACTGAGTAAGTAAACATGTCCATCCACTTCCCCCCCCCCCCCTCCGCCTACACTTTATCCACTGTGACGCCCCCCCCCCCGTGCCCTATGGTGACCCACCCGAAGATGTTGCTACATAGGAAATGTTTGTTTAAGATTTGAGTGTGGGAGAGGTTTTAATTGTATGTAGGCCTTAATGAATCAATACAATTGTGGATTCCTGGAAAATTAATGGGGAAAATGTCAAAAGAGGCGCATTGAGTGGCGTCTGTTGCCGTGACACCGCCGCCTCTTACAAAGTGCTGATAAATAGTAACATGTAGTTCGTGTTAGAAAAGATGGAAGGCACATTTGCTCAATAGTCGCAAATTATCTTTTAACTAAGTCAGAGAAAAAGGTATCTAGGAACAGTTGTTTCATTTGAAAGCAATTAGAGTTTCGCAATATCTAATACTAAACTCGGGCAATTATTGCTCTGTCCATTTTCCCTCACTGATTAATGTCACGGTCTACTTGTGAAAAATTCACACTTATTGTAGTCGGATAACCATTCCATGGTACATTATATTACCGTTCAGATGAATAGGGAACAATACTGTATATGTAAATACATGCACCGGTCTGACATTCCGCCAGGTTGAAATTTCGGTACCAGTGAAAATGAGCTCTGACATAGAAAGTCATATCCTACGAAAGTATGAGATTAAACGGAGGTTGGGTAAAGGGGTAAGTATTCAGTTGAGCCTCTTACTTGCGAACGTTGTTATTCTTGAAATTATGTTCAGTATGTACGCTAGAAACAGGAATATATTACCGTATGAATGAGGTGTCGGAAATACAAGCTGAGACATTAGAGTGTAGGCACTCTACCCTTAACGCTCTGCATTTGGTATTATTTTGTCTTTATATTTTTATTTATGTCCTGCTATTTGTGCATATGTTCAAGGACAGTATGTGTCACTGAAACATGCAAGATTCTCATTAAATGTGTTAAGTACCATAACTCATTCACATTTTAACTTTGGTTTTGGTTAAATATTTGAAATAAAAATGTTTCAAAAATGTAGAGAAATAAGGTAGGTAGTGTTTAAACTTTTACATGTATCAAGCAAGGCATTAATTTACCAAGTTTTTTGTGCACATCCATCATGTCCATAGTTGAGACGAAATGAAATTGCATTTCAATCGACGCACTCTGGTTTTGATCTCCATGGGGCTACTTTTTCCAAGTACCTTTTTAATTATCCCCCAAAATAAGAATATTCTTCTGTAATTATTGAAAAAAAGTTATTATAGCGTACCTTTTCTTTTCGTGAAGTGAGTATTTCAGCAGGCGACGTGCACATGTTTTCAAGCTCATCCATCTTCACAGCTTTACCTGCGATTTGACCAAAACGGCAGACCATGGGCAGACCACACTCGCATGTGACATTGGTGCAAGTGGGTCAATAGTATTGCATGCAAACAAACTTGGGGCTTTTTCCAAACTTCGGCTTCGGCTCCCTCTCCGACTATGGGGGTATGGGCACTGTTTGGTGTTGGAAGTACTGTACAAAATGTACACTCCTCCAAAACTTAGTCCAAGCCAGAGCCAGAGCCAGAGCCTGAGACATGGTTTGGGAAAAAGCCTTGGTAATTGTATGCCTTAGTGTTACTGATGATTATTTTATTTGTTGTCATCAGGCTTATGGCATCGTTTGGAAAGCCATTGACAGAAGGACAGGGGAGGTGGTTGCCTTGAAGAAGATTTTTGACGCCTTCAGGAATCAGACAGATGCTCAGCGTACATTCAGAGAGATCATGTTTCTCCAGGTATGGGCTTTGAGGTTAGCCGAATGGCTTTCTTCCCAGCTTTTCATTTTTTCTGTGAATCATGGTTCGAATCCTGCTTTGGGCCGGAGCCTTGTATGTGTGCAGAGCTGTCTATTAAGAGAGTTATGACATGGGGAACCAGTTTTCTTCGGTCACGTGGTTGTTGGACGCCATTTTTGGTCTCAATTCAATGTGCAGTCTAGTCTGACCCACTGGTTGCACACATACATTACTTTACACCCAAAATGGCTTCTAATCCAAAGTGTGCACAATAAAACCCTGGAACTTGTTATTGGAGTTTCAAAATATTTGCCAAAGTGATTGACGTTAATCTGTTCATTTACAGGAATTTGGCGATCACAAGAACATCATTAAATTGTTGAACGTTATGAAGGCAGAAAATGACAAGGACATCTATCTAGTATTTGAATACATGGGTAAGAACAGAATCAAATTTTCTCCCTTGTCCAATATGAGGCCTTTTCTTGAACCAAGGACTTTGACTAATTCTAAAGTGTCATGCTTTATACAGATACAGACCTCCACGCGGTAATAAAGAACGGCAATATATTGAAAGACGTCCACCAGAGATATGTCATGTATCAACTAATCAACGCCACAATGTACCTGCATTCTGGTAACGTCATCCACAGAGACCATAAGGTAAGTATCTCTCATCCACCTATCAACTAATCACATGTATCTCCAGTATGTAGTTATATTCTCGTAAAGTGATCCACAGAGAGCACAGGGTTGGTATTTCTCGTCCACTTATCAACTAATAAATTTCATTACATGTGATTTCAACCTTGTCCGCACAGAGCAAAAGTTTCGTTATCAATGATTGTTTGTATAAAAATGGAAGTTATCTTAATGATTATTCGTCATCAGACAAGTAAGATTAGATGGCATGTGTCAGTTTTCTCCTGACTTTGATTTAATTATTTACATCAATTTACAAACAGTGTTCCATTTTCTCTCTCTCTCTCTCTCTCTCCATGGCAGCCTTCCAATATTCTTCTAGACAGTGAGTGTTTTGTCAAAGTAGCCGACTTTGGTCTGGCAAGATCTATAACGCAACTAGAGACAAAACCGAATGATACAGACCCGGCACTTACGGAATATGTTGCCACCCGGTGGTATCGAGCGCCAGAGATATTGCTGGCTTCTAAAAGGTGAGACAAAGTTCCTTACGAGTTTAACCCAGCTGGGGCTTCATACCTTCATCATGCCTACACTGGCTTTGTCTTGTTCACCATGAGCAATTAGCAAGAATGAACACTGATTCTTATTACACCAGACTATTTTTGACCCTCCAGCCTCGGTTTGAACACATTAATTTGAATGGATGTAGCTCAAAAATGGCTCCACCATCAGAAAGGTCTAGTCAAAAGGTCTAGGTCCTCTTCGCTATTTTCTCCCCCCCCCCCCTCCCAAAATAAAAAGTAAATAAAGAAGGAAAGTTTAGATCTATTGTGATTTTGCTTCTGTGCGTTATTACAGATACACAAAGGGTGTGGACATGTGGAGTGTAGGCTGCATCCTTGGGGAGCTTCTCAAGGGTAAACCGCTCTTCCCTGGCACATCAACCCTGAATCAAGTAGAGAGGATCATGAACATTATTGACCCTCCGACCAAGGCTGATAAGGAAGCTATCGATTCCAACTACGTCTCGTCAATTCTCGATAAGGCATCAGTCAGGTTAGTTTACCAGAAGAGGGTACCTTGGCTGGATTTCACAAAACACCTGGATTCATGTACAGATGAGTTGTCAATGTTGCTGTAGTGATTGAAGTTGTGACATCGCACTTCACTTAGCAATGGACCCTTCCCATCAAATATATCAATTGGACATTACACTTGCCTAACACAATTGGTTGGCAAAAATGAGAGAGTCTCGCCTTTTTGTATGGGGCTGATGGTGGCGTGATGCATACGTGTTTGTACGCTTGCCTAGTGCACAACTCTATGCCAACCAATAGTGTCTGTACGCATACGTGAATGTAATAATTACATGGAAAGGACTAATGAAGATTAAGATACATCTTTGTAGCTTGTTGTGAGATCGGCATCTGAACGGCTAAAAATTTGTAGAATTCATACACAAGGCTGGTTGATTAGACAAAAGGGCCTTTCCATGACCCATCGAGAACAGAGTTCAGGGAATGTGAAATTAATCATGGGTAAAACATTTTTTGTGATGTTCTCTTTTTAGACATAGGCAGTCCTTTGAAGACGTCCTTCCAAATGCACCCGCCGATGGAATCGATCTGCTTAGGAGACTGCTTCACTTCAATCCCGAGAAACGCCTGACAGCCGAGCAAGCATTAAAACACCCCTATGTATTAAGGTAAATCACTGTGTAGATTTCTAATTCTAAGCTGGTAGGAAAGCCTGTTAAGCAACTTTGTCAAAGGTTGTGGTGTGATGTTCTAAGTGGTAGTCACTTGTGCAAGATTCTCTCATTTTATGTGGTGCAAGTAAAAAGCATGTGACTTCAGGTACTGATGGCTCCCTTGGAGCAGTTCAATGTTGTTCTAGGGGAGTGCATCCCAGTCACGTAGAGCTCTTGGGAAGAAGCGTTGTTTATAGCTGTCAGATCTGGAGCCAAGCTTCATGATGTCATGTTGTTGCTGGTGTTGCGTTCTACGATGTCTTGGCTGAATATAGTCTGAGACAAAAAGAGAGTACAGGTGGTAGAGGAGAAAACCATTTTAAATTTCATGCATAGGTTTTCCTCGGGCAGTGAAATATTTTTGCCTGATCGGAGATGTAGTTGACTTTTGCTCGTTTATTGATTATGAACTTCTCAAATGACAGTTTGAACGATGATGTCAATGATTACAGGTTTCAGAATCTGAAAGAAGAGAAAGTCTTAGACTATGACGTTGTACCCCCCTTGGACGATGACGTCCAGTTATCCGTTGGAGAGTACAGAAGGAAGCTCTACGAGGTAAGGATGATTGTGGGCGAGTTATTTATTTGTTGTGTTGGTGCAACAATGTCGTATCTCCTAAAGTAGCAATTACTTGGAGAGTTTTATAATGTCAAAGGTCGTATCTAGCTTAAAATATAGCCCAGATGCACACATAAAGTCAATGGTTGCAGAGATACGACATTGTTACATGTAGCCTTTTTGCTGGTTGAAGTTTTTTGTTGTAAAGTTGGAAATTTGATCACCACGTAATTTGAACATTTTAGATGATTAAAGAGAAGAAAGCTCGACACAGGGCACGTCTAAGAGACGAGACCAAACCCAGAGAGACCCCACCTCCCGCAGAGCCAGCTCCCATTGCCGCCTTACCACCATCACAGAACAACCATGTAGGCAAGGTGAAGCCAGTAGTTGGTGCCGGTGGAGCTGCCCCTCAGCCAGCGTATACAGGTAGGCTTGTTGGACATGTTCAAAGTGTTTTAGATTTAGTTGTTTTTCTATGGTAGTATTTATATGTGCTCTAATCTTGTAAAATAGAGAAATGGAACATAGGCCGTTTTCGAAACCATTGTTTGCGCTTGGCTCCAGTTTGGGCTCAGGCTTGGGCCCCGGCTTCCTGTGGTGGACACGGCTTATTGGATCAGCCTATTATTGTGTTAGATATTTTTGCCGTGTAAAAGTGGTGAAAGCTTTATCAATAAATTGATTGTTATAAATAGAAATATTCTCAAAGACTGTGTAGCTTAGGTATCTGTTGTCTTGCACTTTTAGTTGCTTAAATCTACTCTCAAGCATGCTTTGTCTTATTTGCAATTTTGTATTTCCTCTTTCCTGGCATGTTGCTGATATTTTGTTTTTAATTTGTTTTCTTCTCTGCCCTTGCCTGTATCACTGTATGTGCTGTGGGTTGTGTGCTGGTGTTTGCACTCTTGTGTGCTGTACCTTTTTGCTTGTGTATCTGCCACCTGCCCCCGACCCCCCTTCAAACACCCCAGGGAGTCGGTCAACTCGACCGCCTCTTGCCCAAGGGAGCCGCTCGGCCACCCTGCCCAACAAGAGACCCTTGGTCATGGCAAACGGTCATTCATACCAAACAGGTAAAGCATGGGGAAATATCCCATTAAAAACTCTTCTTATGAAAATTTGAGATTATTCTCATTGATGGTTTCAGCTACTTAATTATATTTTAACCTAAAGGTAGAGTCATCGTTTGGATAAATGCTGATGTATTGGTAAAATTATAAAGAAAGAAAGTCACCAGTGAAAGTTTCAGCTGAATACAGTGTCTAGCAAAAGCTGTCACAGTACTTTTATCAAAAACACAGGATCCTTTCAGACAAAATAATTTCACAGGATGCTTACCATTTTTATAACAAGTTGGCCTTTACAATTTCCTTTTGGGTCATTACCAAAATATGATCCTACCTATAGCTGTTTTGGTTTGGAGATAAAACATGTAAAACCTGGTTTTATTTTCTACACCTTTTACTTATTATTCTTCACTGGGAACACTTGAGTCATTACGGAGTTCTTTCAGCTGTTGGTTAGATAAAATGTAATTGATCACATCTTACTGTTTTAACGGCTTCTGAAAGAAAAAGAAAATGTCTATACTTCTTCCATGTCATTTTGTATTAGTTTTCATTGGTATTATGCAGTGCTTCATGTGCTGTTTATTGTTGTGCGAGTGGTAACCTCAAATTGATGTTGTTTTCGTTGTTTAGTCCCAAAACAAAATTTGGGGAACTTTACATATCTTGTCTTATTGTTCTTATTTGTTTTATCTTTGCCAGCCTTATTACTAAAAACCAGTTTGTTTGTGTGACTGTTGATTCTATTTGTATTGACATCTTTCTCCCATTCCCTCAGGGGTAGCCTTTGGGAGGACAGGCAAAGATCAACCACAGGCAGGCAGTCCAGCAAGAACATCATCCCAGACTAAGGAAAGGCTCTTTACAAGACAGAGAAGTCTAGAAAACATCAATGCTGTGAGTAGAATGTGACACGATGCTATTAAGACAAGAGTGATCACTCTGTACTTATTATTTCTTGTCTACTTGCGCCGTCCTGTGATTTCTCAAGATTTTTCCTGATTTTTCCAGTCATTTTTATGTTTCCCTTTGTCTTCAAATTTCCTGGAACTGACCAAGGAGAACAAAAACAGCCCTTGGAGGCATGGGATTCCACATTGTGTCCCAACCTGTCCAAGTGGGATACTGTTATCTTTTATTCCTGATTTTTCATTTTGGTAAGACCCCTCCCTTTCTTGTGAAACTGTAACAGAGTTTGGAATGTTGTGTGTTTTGTACTATTACAATTGTCTCACTTTAACAATTACATATGATTGTTTCATATTCATTAATTACTATGTCCTTGTTTTATGATTGATTTTTTTTTTACATTTTAGAATCTGCAAAGAACAGAGAGCATTGTTTTCTTATTCACACTATAAATGTTTTCAAATGCATTATCTTTCTTGCTCTGTATCTTTGTTATATATTTTAAAATGTGTATGAATGCTACTTACATTTTCAGCTTGTGCGGTTGACAAACAGCATTTGGTCATACACGAACTATAAATATTCCATCTTCATTCTTTTTCTTGCTCTGTATCTTTGTTATTTATTTTAAATCGTGAATGATTGATTGCTATTTATATTTTTACCCTGTGTGATTGACAAACCGCATTTCTTCCTATTTCTCTTGCACTGTATCTCTGTTATTTAATTGTGAATGATTGATTTTAATTGTCTTTGTCGGTATTTTTTACCGCCATTTATTTCTTGGATGAATCTATTTTTATGAGGAATAGTATGTATGACATTAATATGAATATTTTTAAATTTCAAATGTTTCTAGCTTCATTATTTTACTTGCTCTATATCTTTGGTATCTACTTTAAATTGTGAATGATTGTTTATACTGAAACTTGTCTGAAATGTTCACCTTTGTTGCAAGGGTGAATCTATTTTTATGAAATATTGTCATGCGCTTTTACCTAACCCTATATATCTTTGTTTGTTTCTTATATTCTTCCCATGTTTGAATTTACAGACACTATTTATTTTCTATTCATATTGTAAATGTTTCCAAATTTATTCTATTTCTTGCTCTGTATTCTTGATATTGTATGATGGGTTATACTTGAACTTCTGCATAATTTTCTCCGTTATTGCTAGGGTGATGATTATTTTCTTGCCCCCTTTATATCCTTCTAAATCTTGTCAATCATGTGGTAAAAATTACGGTTTATTTTTTTAACTTTATTTCTATATTTAATTCATCAGTATATTTATAAAGAAAAGATGAATTCTTATTTAATTGTACAAGCTCCTTCAAGATTGGTAACATTTTTACAACTCCTTTTGGAATAGGGTGTGGTTACCAGTGACAATCCGGCGCATCATTCCCCGAGTCACAGTTCCCGCCACTCGGCTGGTCACCATCGCACAAGATCATTCTCAGCAGGTCTGCGTAACGCTCAGATCACGAGGGACGTCGACAGGGGTGGTTTGGGACTCACAGTCACGAGCTCAAGAGTAGTAAGTTATTTCTGAATACAAAAGAAAATATGTATATTTAACCCATATCTGGCTAGTCCTACCTACCTACTTACCTATCCACTTTATCCCTGGAGGGATATAAGGTCGTAACAATCTCTCTCTACTTGTCCCTGTCTTGGGCAACCATTTGTGCCTCACCCCCTCGTTAGTCACATCTCCTGCAGCTCAGCAATCACCGCCTACACCAGGTAGTTTTGGGTCTGCCTGGTTTTGGCCTGCCTCTTAGAGTCCAGCAGAGAGCCTGTTTGGGTATACGGTCCTGGGGCATTCTCAACCTCAGTTCAAAGCCCACAATGCCATATCAGCCTGACTGGTCACCTTCTGCCCAAGCCCTTGCAGCACTCATTGCCGCATTACTATAAGCATTCATTGTTTACTGCCTTGTTAATAAACGAATTCCAACAAACTGTATACTGTTGGAAAGAGGATTCTCTTTAATGTGATATGTATTTTTCCATATTTCCCATCGGACACCACTAGTACCAACAGTTTTAAAGAAAGATACTAACTTATTGACCATCTGCAGGTTTTCCCATAGTTTAAGACAGTCGCAGCATTTATGTGTTTTACAGGAAATCCTATAGTTAGGCTGATAATGGAAGAAAGCCTAAGAGAATTCTTGTTATTAAAACAATTTTTCCAAACGGTTTTGTCTTCCTCCAGGTCCCTGGTCGGAGACCCGTATCGGCAAAAGAGGACAAACCCAAACCATCTTTTGGTCGGAAGCAATACGGCGTCAAGAACGCCCCGTCTGCTGGAGTCCCCAAGTCCACACTAGGGAGTTACTCCCAAGCTCACGGAACCATCACTGCCAGTGGATTAGCCAAGATCAAAACAATGAAATGGTGAAGGAGATTATGAGAAGAATACCCCCCCCCCAAAAATAAAAAAAAGATTCTTATAAACCAAAGAGGTAAGACCAATGTTGAGGGCGCCCTTTCCTACTTAAAGCTGTACCACTATCATGATTGATCATTCCAATGTTGTTTTCGTGCAAATGCAAGTTGCCATAATCTCTTGTGGAATTGGATTCCAAAGACGACATTAGCAAAATATATGAGTTGGTACAGTCAGTGTTCTGCAGCTGCTGTAGCTGCCATGGAATTATTTCATGGCCTGCCTTTTAAAATATAACCACGGGTACAAACCTAACATGAAATGACCCAGAACCTTTATTTATACAAATATGTTTTCTTTAAATCTTGTTTAGGCAGCTTTGTGGTGGCTATGTGTAGTTTCTCCTTTTGACTTTGAAGTTTGCAGCTTAATGTGCCTTAGTACTTTAATTTAACTACTATTTATTTTGAGGATTTTTTTTCTAAAGCAGAATCCATTGATTGTATGATCATATTTTTGTATAATTTCATTACCCACAGCCCAGTTCCCCCGAAGAAAATAACATTGCAAAGTTTTGACTTCAAAATATCATGGCTTGAGTACCAAAGAACAGCACATGATTTTCAGTGTTATTCATTCACGAAAAGTAGACAACTTTATACATTATACCATTGCCATTTTGGTCTGGTTTCCTTTATGTGTTAATTATGAGTCTGCTGGTAATCATACCTACCAAGGGATCAGACTATGTTCATTTCCCCAACCCCAATTTGGTCTGGAAGAACACAAATCTGTATCCCAAGTTCCCTTGAGGTTTTGGAGAGTTGGCTTGAACCAGTTGCTAGGAAAAAAATATATAAATGAAAAAAAATTCTAATTCCTCGGGCCCAGAAAATGGATCTTGCCTCTCAAATTCAAGTAATCCCACTTTTATTACCCACCGTGTAAAGTAAACCCTTGCAAAAATATCAACAGCAGTAACAGTCCGTAATTCATATTTAAGCCACATGTGTTCACCCCACATTTTGTCCGTGCCCTGCCCTTTTAAGGAATCTGGGACAATACATTTGGGCATAAGAAAAGAGTTCAAATTCAGTGTAAGATTCATCGTATTTAACCTTCCTACTGTCTGACCATTCAATATCACCCGCAGTGGCTATGAACGATAGATAAACTATGCCAGCCTGCAATGTGATATCATTCGGTACATGCATCAACACATTACACAGTCAACCCTCCTACCGTGTGGCCATTCAGGAAATTACCAATCAATAGTTTCTGCTTAAGCAGCTCTATGACGTTAGGCCCTGATCTTTGTCCCAGTGAAATCAATTAACGTTAAATGTTTACCTTAGAGAAAATGTATTCAGATTTCTATTCTTGTTTTTAGTGTGTGATTGAACGTTAAAAAAATTACTGATATTAATTTATGAACTTTTTACTTGATGGGAAAGTACTATTTCCTTTCTTGATATATCTGAAGTTTTAGCAGTAGTAATAGATCTTCGGTTATGAATAATGTCGTCAATTATAGACATTCTTATGATGCAACATTTTTGTTTTCCATCAATTTAAATCAAGGTTACTAAACCGAGGCTTGGTTGAGAAATAGTCTGGACCCCTCGCCTTGTTTAAAAACCATCAATAGCTATTACTCATAAACCAAGCAATAATGTTAAGATGGGTGCTACATGTATATGATTAAGATACCAGATCACCTTGACCTAACGAACAATTATTTGAATCTTTGTAGACCTTTGTCACTCTTGGCACATCTATGTTTGATTCCTGGTATTCACACTGGCAAAGACAGTGTTAATTGTCAGTACTTGTTAAGGTACCATGCTATTTTCTCCTTCCAAGGTCGGTTTGGTTGCGTTAAGCTTATTGAAGGGAAAGTTAAATGGATGCACCCAGAGACGAGTCTCTTGACGCAATTCGCCTGACGTCATCACCACAATAATCTTTGTTGCGCCAATTTTGGGGTCAATATCAATGTGTTATATAGTGTAGTGCGCATTTTAGGTTACGTTTACGTTCACACGCCAACCCTTTAACGTGCGTGGGGGGCGGGGTGGCAACATACCCCCTGTATTGGCCGCCATTGCCGAGGTCAAACAATGGAAGTGAACACGTGCTTACAGTCGGCGCACAACTCTCAGCCAATGATAGGTTTTCATTGAGGGCGCTGTTTCAGCTTGTGACGTCATATGCAAGCGATCAATAGAAGTATTTAGTTTGATAGTCTAACATTCCGTGCAGAAAAAAAGTGTAAATTTGAATGATGTTCCTCTAAATACGTATGTAATATATTGCTGGATTTACTGTGTGTATAGCTGGATATAATATTGATAACAATGAAGGTGTATTAAAAAGGAACCAGGACAAATCCAAAACCATCTTTGTTCAACAAGTTGTAACAACTATTACTAGTTTAGAATTTAGCAGATCACAACAATTTGTATTGAAACGTTATAAGTTCGTAATGATAACTTATTGGAGCGACCAAACTTGGTTCCCTCCAATCCTTACTTTACAATTTCCAAAATTAAGTTTGATTGTTTGTGAAAATAGTAGGTCAGTCAGGAATGTACATGTATACGTTTGGTGAAAACTTCTCAAAGTTTGTATGTGATGCTTCACTTAATTCGTTCGATGATAGCTCCACAGGCTGCAAGTTTCTCTACGACGCGCTCGTACCCTCGGTCCAGATGAGCCACCCCGTCTATGACTGTCTCCCCTTCGGCAACAAGTGCTCCGAGAAGGAGGGCGGCACCAGCCCGCAAATCAGTCGCCGTCACCTCCGCACCGCGAAGCGATGAGATTCCAGTAACGATCGCGCGGTTGCTTATGACATGAATGCTGGCGCCGAATTTGCGCAGTTCAGGCACGTGCAGGAATCTGTTTTCAAACATTGTTTCCGTTATGACACTCGTCCCTTTTAACTGGGTAAGGAGGGTCATCAATGGCGCCTGGAGATCAGTTGGGAAACCTGGGTAGGGTGCAGTGGTGATATTAGCACTTTCAATCATGGCACAACCGCTAATGCAACTTACAGCTACACCGCATGTTTCCTTCTCGATGGTGATGTTTAGGCCGGCCGGCTGTAAAAGCTCGACCAACGCTGCTAAATGATCGAGCCGTGTGTTCTGAAGGTGCAGAGAGCCTCTGGTCAGACAGCATGCTATCATCCAAGTACCGGTCTCGATTCGATCTGGTATCACGTCAATGGACGCGCCTTGCAGCTCGGGTACACCGTGGACAGCGATTCTTGATGTCCCCAAACCCTGGATAGATGCCCCCATCCTAATAAGTAGCTCCCCCAAGTTGACGATTTCTGGCTCCCGTGCTGCATTTGATATCGTGGTCGTCCCATCCGCAAGGCACGCTGCCATCATAAGGTTGCCCGTAGCACCGACGGAAACTCTCTGGAATTCAATCAGAGCACCTCTGAGACCGTGTGGGGCGGTAGCAAAGATAGAGCCACCCCGTACTTCAATGCTGGCTCCCATAGCCTCCAGGCCTTGCAAGTGGAAATCGACAGACCGAGTCCCGATGGCACAACCACCGGGAAGAGGTATCTCTGCTTCGCCGTAACGGGCAAGAAGAGGCCCGAGAACGCACACACTGGCACGGAAACGCGAGGCTAGTTCACGGGACACGGCGTGAGATTTTATCCCATGCGCCCGGAGGAGGACGGTGCGTGTCTTCTCCAAACTGATATCGACTCCAATCTCTCGAAGCAACTCCACAAGTGTCCCGACATCAGAGAGTAATGTTGGCACGTTGTTTAGCTGGACCTGGGCATCTGTCAGAAGGCAGGCACACATTAAAGGTAGCGCGGCGTTTTTAGAACCGCTGATTCTTATTGTACCTTGCAGGGAATTGCCGCCGAGAAGTCTTACTTTACTCGCAGTGTTGATTAATACCGACGGAGCCTGGCTTCCTTCCACCTCATGTCCGTTGAGTACGTTAATCAAACGTCGTTCTTCCATCATTGTTTAGAGGTTCTGAATTCCTTCCAAGGACGAAGTATGGGCTCCGTGTGGGAAAACTTGAACCTGGTTTACTCTTTTGTGGGGTCTTTCAGCCTTTCTTTACAGCCGAATCCATTTAAGTGGGCTGTAGGTGCCACTGACTGCCACGATCAACGATATAATCGTCAATCATTGCTAAACTTTGCTCCAGTGTTTGTTTGCCAAGAGACTTTGTCCCGTCAGGGGTCAAGCCCCAACATAGTGATTTTGAGGGGTCATAACAACAACAGAACAACAGACCTCACAAAGCAACGTCATCATGAACAACAGAACCCCCGCAAGGAAATTCTTCTGAAAAATGGGGTTCAATACGTTCCGCAACACAGGACCCAACTACATGTAACCGAATCTGTAACAAGGACGCGTGCGCTTGGCCATGGTTTGATGGCCGCCAAGGCCGCGGCTGGATCGCCCCGTCATCGTAACAGAAAGGTTCGGGAATCGCAACAAAGCGGGAACTAAATGTTGAAATGTTTTATGTGATCCATGACCACGGCATATTTTGCCCTAATGTGGGCGTTTTGTATTGTGCAATGGTGGGATGCTTTTACAATTGTTTCGTCTTTGAGTACATAAAAGTTACTTTGGACCCATCAGTTGTGTCTGGTATTCTGTATTTGAACACTGATTTTAAAAACATCAGAAAGAAATGGATTGTGTGTAAATGTAGTTCAAATAAATGTCATTGCATTGAAAAGCATTACATGTCAACATCAGAGACAAAGGGGGGTGGGGGGTACACAGGAAAATAGACCAAGTCAACTTCTACTATTTATAATGTACACATGAACCTTTTACACCAGTACACCTGTTTGTTGTGCTGTCATCTAGCCTTCGAGAAAGACTCTGCCAGGGTGTCGAAACGTCAGGCCATGAAATATTTTATTGCACTAATTCATGTACAAAGTGTACCGAATTTACCATCCTTTGGTAATGTATACACGTCAGTAGTCGCATTGCTTTCGCAGCTCTGTGAACGAACTGTCATCGAAAACGTGGCCTCTTTTGAGGGTAAATGTTCATAAAAATGTTTGACTTATTTACGAAAAGTTGAAATGACCTCTTCCAACGTCGGAATTCGAAAAATCACACTATCAGTTTGTGATTCTTGTCCTCTGGAACAATATCTAACTGATTACTATTCAGTACTTCATACAAAAATATAATAGAAACTTCGTTTTGAAACTGCGCCCTCTGTTGCTGACAGTTAGAAGAGGTTGCAATTATTAATACAATGAGCATTGTTTTAAGTATGAACAATGTTATGGTGCCATTCTTGGGTGACTTTTTAAGAGGCTCTTTTGTTAGACTTCATTTTGGTGGGGACATCGTTTAGAGCTTTAATGTGAACGTTGCCTGTGACATTATTTTGCAAACGGGACATCGTTTATTAATATTGTTCATGGCGTGGTTAATAGTTCATTTTTAGTGAACATAATATACACATTTTTGGCATCATTCAGTGAATATCATTTGGTCATCACCATTTAGCAGGTTTTGTGGGCACAACCATTTAGCGAAATCATTTTGGGCATCACCATTCAGCAACTATCATTTTGGGCGTTGCTGTTTAGTGAGCATTGTTAAAAAGTCATAATTATTTGCCAATGTTTTGGTCAATAGGCCTACAGGCATGCAACTAGTAATTATCTGATAAAAACTTATTTCCTCCTCATTTTGTTCTACTTTCTGTGACATTATAGGAAAGTGAAAAACACAAGAATGGTGCTCGTTATATGCAGTTTTCTTTTGGTTTGCAATAAAAAAGTCGTATATCTAAAACATTTAGTTGGACATAATTATTTTATGATTACTCAAGTAGAAAAATGGTTGGTTTTGACTTAATTCTTCTGGGCATTATCATGTCGCAAAACCAGTGAACATTGTGTGTACATTCCTGTACGAGGGCTTCCATCTTCAGAAATATTAAAGCTCGGTACCATTATATACTATTAGTTTCCCGATCGCTGTTTTCTGTCTTAAAAAGGGAATCTGTTCTCGGAACAATGTCGGGGGCATATCATCACGACGAGATGGATATTGTCTCAGGTTTCATTTATTAAAAATTCCTCAGTTGGGTTGAAGTTCATGCGCAGTGGAACAACGCTGAGCACGCTTTGGACTGATTCGATTAGTCAAGCCACAAATTGAAGTTGGGGTCGTTTTTTTATTTTTTTATTTTTAGTCCGGCAGGATCAGCGGCTAGCTGTCTGGTGTAATGGCAACCCGGTATGGCGTCTCTCTTCCAGGGGTCACTTTGTCCAAGGTGACCTCCTGATTACAGAGGGTTGAGTCTGTTACATGATATCTTTACGTATTACAGGAATTTAATGTGCGCGTAATTATATAGGGATCTTGTCATCGTGTGCGTCCCACGGTGGGGTAATGGTCTACCAGCATGCACCGTTTCGGACAAAATTGTTTCTTCTGTGTCATTTATCAAACATCCCGTATTTGTCTCCTTTTATTTAGTTTGTATTGCTATTTATAAAACTCAATATGAGGAACGAACATTTTTATAAAATCCATATGTTTGTCAAAGGTTATTGCGTAAGCACCCTTAACATTCCAAAGCGTATGAACTTGGAGACAGTGACAGGTTGACTGGCACCCCGAACAAAGATATTGACAAAACATAGGGCTATAAATAGCTAAGTTGGCATAACGCCCGGCACGTTAATCCGGAGGTCGCAGGTTCAAGTTCCGCTCGAGTCATTTTTTTCTTTATTCAACAATAAGTTATTACAAAAACGATCCAGCCAGTTTGCCTTGTGGTTTATTACTTGAACTTGGAGACTATAATATCGGTAACTATTGAAAAAATTTAAATCTGAAATCCTTGTTTAAAGCTCGTGTAGTCTTCCAGTTAAAATTTTCCGTTTGACAATACTGTCAATCTCAGAAGTATCGCATTTGAAACCCCAATATTACCACAGATTGCTGCAGCTGGGATAAGCCGCTATTTACTGTGTGAGCGTGTAAAAAGTCCCCGAACAAAAACAAGAACCTTGCCTTTCGTCTCTTTCTGTAAAACAACGTAGGATGATGGCGAAAAGAAGTACTATGATGTTATCCCTTATCTGTTTGTATTCAACAATTTCGTGGTACATGCTATTTACGATACAGGATTCGACCTGACCTTTTGTCTCTGGGCATGCTCAGTGGTCCAGCGGTGAGGACCGACTTCTATCTCTGTACAATGCCGAGGTCATGGCTTCGAATCCCACCCGAGTAGATTTGCTTTCCCGCTCGACGTTGAATATAAAGTGCTTATTACTAAACGATGTAAGTTTTACTTCCAGAAGGAAATGAAGTTCCATCTTTCTAAAATATCTATGGTCAGTGCCATTTCAATTGTGACTTTATCCACAACTTTGTAAAAAAAAAATACAGAAAAAAATCTGAAATTCATAGCATAGTTTCGCAGTAAAAAAAAATGAAGACAGAAACTCCAAATAACTGCGGGTAAAAACAAGTTATGTGGGAGTGACGCACGAGGGGCAGAATCCGTAAATAACCACCCTCCAGTCTTGTAACTTCCAACGGCGTTTGACAGGCCTAGTCGAATGTTTCCGAAACCGAAGTTCCCCACTGGCTCAGTTATTCTCCTGGCCAACAAACAGACATAGGTTAACACGAGAAGGAATGCCAGCTATTTCGGGGAAACTCTTCGGTGCACCGGTGTGCCACACCGGTGGGATGGGGTCCCCAATCTAGACGTCATCCGAGTGGCTATACTATGACGTCTAAAGGTGAACCTTTCCTCCCCATTGGCACCAAGAGAGGGCGGTACAATATTTGAAGGCAGGACGCTGTGGGTGCACCACAATAGCTCCCAATACCGACCAATGCTAAATATTCAAAAATAAAAAATAATAAACAAAGTAATAACAAAACTTTAAAGTCTCTTTGCCTCTTGAATTAAAAACATATATATTTGCTCACAACTAAACTTCTTTTTTCCTTTCAATATTTAGTAAGTTAGACGTTGAATTGTTTAGCTATGCTCATAAAAAAAATTAATACCCCTGAAGGAGTTAACTGGCCAGACTCCATTTTTGAAAAATGGCCTACAATTTCTTTGAAAAATATGGTCATTTTAGAGGGATATTGTGCCCAAAATGCCCCGGTTGAAAGTCAACAACCCTTGATTGACATTTTTTCAACAAACAGAAAAATTTTCAACAATCCCTAAAAGCCATGACCTTTAAATCTTTGATTTACAGAAAAAGTTGTTGGTTTACATTTTATTCGTGAGGTTTGGTGCCATCAACCTCCCCCCCCCCCAAAAAAAAAAAGAGAGTAAAAAGTACTAAACAATAAATTAATGAATAATATTAACCTCATACACATTTTACAAACCGGGCCCGGACCCCTTTATGGCTATCTGATATCAGAATGTCGTTGCAAAGATCTTTTCGCAATTGGTGTTTGTGTATAATCTGGGGTGTTTTTTTTGTGGGGGAGTTGCCAAACTTAAAAACTTGGCTAACCCCTCGGTCCACTGCGCTATCGAAATAAGTTAATTTTTCTGGAATGCTGTAAATTCGGGCCACGGTAATTGTGTGGGAAAAGTATAATCAGCGAAACTAGTCAACGTGTTTATTTGTAAGGATTGTGGTTTGTTCCTCTGACTCTGCTGTGGTCTTTTCTAGAATTCCCTCCACTGTTTCATTCTATTTTTGCTTTTTGCCACTGCGTAGCAAGCAAATCTGTAGGGATGACAAAGAGTGGGCTGCTGCCCAGACGTTTGTAAAGCACAACAAACTTCCATGCGCCACTATTACTGGCACAAATCCGACATTCCCCACGTTACAGGATGGATAGGGGGTCCACGCATATCGTGACTCTGCTCGAAGACCAACACTCTAAACGTTTCCATAGGGAGAGATTGAGAAAATAGCGGGAAACAAAACTGAAATCCAGTTTTGTGGTTTCAAAAAAGAAACAACTCCTGCCGACTGAAAACAATGCGTGGGCAAAGCTGTTGTGGTGGACAGATTTGGCACAACTTACCCAGTGTTTGAAAAGAAGTAAATGTTATCCTCTTGTTTCCCTTACGTTCATATTTTCAACTTTAGGATTTCATTTCTATATTTTGGATCCATATTTATCGGTGATTGCTGTCGGAGCTGACTGTATGTGTAAGCTATTTCTGCACAAAGGAAATCAAATGTAATCATCCCCAATATTAAGTCTGACTCTGAGGGGAAACGTTGATTTAATTAAATCGTTGAAGAACAAAATGCACTGAGCAGTGATTACAAATCAGAACTGGTACCCGTCATGAAGGTTGTAACCTGAACTAAATTTACTATTGAAGACTGCCCTCTCATCTCCATTTGGTGCTCGATATGGGGCATGGTGTTACCCCCCCCCCCGGCCCCTCCTAATGTGTCTTCATTGTGAGCTTGGATTCTCGTGAGCTCTTTGGATGATTTTATGGGGGAGGGGTACTTCTGTAAATGAAGAGAATAGGGTGTTAAAGTAAATGAACATTCGTTGGGGGGGGGGCTCTGCCACGTGGACGGTATACTCATCTCTGCCTGCGAAACTTATCAAGACTTCCTCAAACGATGGCGTTGTAACTTCCGGCGGAACAAAATTTGTAATTTCATTACAAAAAAGTCCTTTTTTACTTGAGAGGTTTCCCGATCCTTTAACACGCTGCTCAGAGCAGGTGGAAAATGCTACGTTGTGGCCGAGATTCGAAACTTGTCGAAAACAGCACAAGAAAAGAAAAAGGCCAGGGGGCATGGTGTCCCTGTCTCACTCGCCCAGGTCGAAGAGGGTAGGCGAGGGTAGACTTCACCAATGTGGTGTAACCGGAGGGCAGGGAGTCCTTCATAACACACACCATTAACACGGTGGGGAAACTGCCACCAAACATTCTGGAAGGTTTCAGTTGATTTGTATTATTTCTGCTGACACATGTAATGTGGAGAAGAAAAAACAAATAACATTCGGATAATGACATTTGCCAACCTAAATATTAGAGTGGAATTTAGGCAGTTTTCTTAATGTTTGATAAGACAACATGTCAGAAACAGAGGGGGAGGGGGGCAACTGCACATCGGTGCATTCTGTTTTTTGGTAAAGGACTGTACTTCATCTTGTTGGTTAAATATCAATAATTGAACAAGCATTCAGAGTGATTAATATCATCGTTTGAGCGTACACTCAACCGATTTGTGTATACAAAGTGCTTTCCCAAATCCTGCCGCGGGGGTAAAACAAAATGAATTATACACTGATGGGATTCGAACCCACGACCCCTCATTACAGTACCGAGCATTGTGACGAGAGGCAAGTTCGAAATGTAATTGTATCGATTAACAGCTACGTTGTTGTTTGTTGTTGCTGCTATTGCTGATGCTGCTGTTGATGTTGCTGATTGATGCTGATGCTTCTCTGCTGTTGCTGTTGATGATTTTGTGGTTGCTATTGCTACTGCTGCTGCTTCTGTGCCGTTGCTGCTGCTGTTGCTGTTGGTGTTGCTGTTGTTGCTGCTGCTTTTGTTGCTGCTGTTGTTGCTACTGCTGCTGCTGGGTTCTGGTGCTGTTGCTCTTGCTCTTGCTCTTGCTGTTGTTGTTGCTGCTGCTGCTGCTGCTGCTGCTGCTGCTGATGATGATGATGATGATGATGATGATGATGCTGATGCTTATGCTGATGCTGATGTCTTTGCTGTTGCTGCTGCTGCAGTTGCTGTTGGTTCTCTGTTGGTGTTGCTGTTATACTGTTGCTGTTGCGTTTGTGGCTGTTTTGTTTTGTTTTGTTTTGTTTTGTTTTGTTTTGTAATATACTTAAGCGTAATGTTTTCCCAGGGGGTACATCCCGTTTGACGCTCCTTGGTCTTAACAACCTGTTGTATCCGTCAAACAAGATGAAAAGGAGTCATGAAATAATTAGTGATTTGGCAAGATGCCCCCCTTTTCAGTTTAAATCAAATTAGAACAGACTCTTTTCCAAGTTCTGACTAAGCCATTATTCTGCATAAAGGGGAAGCGCACCTGTACATTGTGATTATCTCTCTGTTGTACAACCGAACATTGCATTGGACACATCAAGTGCAAGATTATCTTTTCTTATTCACACGAAATCTCACAAGCAAGGTTCTTAATTACGCACGAAACGTACCCCCGAGACTACACTCTAAGAAACTCCTGGGTCAGAATTGAGCCGGATTCTGGACCCAATTTC
>CM021542.1:2419029-2445837 GCA_010994315.2 Pisaster ochraceus | reverse complement strand
TTTGAAACCACAAACTGACCCGAAACTGCGTCCAACTGACGCAGAATCCGTGTCTGAGTGTGCTGAGTAGGAACATATTAAGCTGATGACACAATTCTTAAGGTGAGTTCGGTTGTTGAGTTTATGAAACAATTTTCCAAACTTTATCTGCCAGGTGTTGGCAACACACACTAAAAAAAATCCGTGTCAGAATTGACCTGGATTCCGTGTCGTAGAGGGCCTGACTCATTTACTGAGTCAAGCTGACTCGGAAAGTGGTTTGAAAATGAGATTGTAACTTGAATTCTTCAGTTTGACCCATTTCTGGGTAATTTTCACACCGATTCTGGTTCAAACTGCCTCAAGTCCCCACCGATTCTGACTTGAGAATGTAGTATTTAGAACAATGGTAGAGTCTTCAGCCAGACCAGAACCTTTACCTTCAGAAAACAAAACTTCCGAAATATTGGTTGAGAGCATGAGTGAAGACGCAGGACACACAAGCCATGGTCACTGCAAGTTTGTGCACCTATGGCTGCTGTGTGATTTTGCCCTTGAACGTTTAGCTCTCTGGCATAACAAGCCATAATATTATTACCGTCAGATTATAGGAGGCCTGAGGTATTTTGACCGTGTTTTCTCGAAGGGGAAAGAAAGTTTTGTGAGACTATTTGGTAACTGCCGGTGGCGGCTGTTTGTTCAGTGGTCGGTTTACTGTGCCGTTATGTCCGTTCCAGACCATCCTGCCAGTTGGCAAGGATATTGATTTTCTTCAACTGAAACATGACTCTGGTATAAAGTTCCAGGTGCTGTGACACTCACAGAGCCACTGCGTTATATCATAAATTTGATCATCAGAATTGGTAGAGTGACATTGTCAGTATCAGAATGCAGAAAGAAATCGCAATTGTGAGCCAAAAACGACAAGCATTCACTTACATCAAAGTAATGACTGTACATCCGGAATGTTGCACTGTGGAAAATAAATGAAATGAGTTCAGGTTTTTGAAGTTCAGGGCCGCGCAACGTTGCTTTATTAATTACCTTGCTAGAGCTAAGCGTGGAGCCAGTCAGAAATCAACAAACATAATGTTATTCCTTTTGCTGGTATCCTGTTTTCCTCAGCAGCGAAAATACTGTTGAGAAATACGTGTTTTTATGCTCGTAGACACTGAACAATTTTGTCCCATTGAATCATCATTTTACAGGTCTTAACACACGCATATTGATATCACTATAAAAATATACAAAAATGCTCTCCAATTATTACTAATTTGGGGTGGAACAAGGAAAGATTGACGAGGGGAAGTCAAGTTTCCTATCGTCAAGTTTTCTTTGTTCAATTCAAAATTAGCTCAAATGTACCCAGTCAGTTTCCCTTGTGATTCATAACTCAATTAATGTTTACAGTGCACTTATGTTTTGCTGGTTCTCACAGTGGACCCGAAACTAGACAACCATACAGCAAGCACCCCCTGGTCACTACACCCCAACCAACAAACAAACAAGTCTAGCCCTTCCTAACCAGACAAACAACAGTGTTATGCAAAGATCCATGGTGATTCACTGATCCAGATTAAGTGCGGTTTGAAGCGCTACACACGCAATTCAACTCGACAGTCGACTTCGCTCTGGCAATTCATAGGTCTATGACCCGTTGCTACACTTACAACATACACAGCTAAAAATATAAATGTTCACAGATTTGCACAAAACTTGCTTGGGTTAAAAAAATGGTCGTGGTGGACCACTGCCCTTAGATTTTTTTTGCCTGAAATGCTATAATTTCTTTCAGAAATGAGTTAAACATAGTTATATCCGATGTTTGAAAACGGTGAAACAGTGGAAACAATGACGAGGTTTTCAAAATTTTATCGTGACTCCGGTGACCGCTTGAGCTTAAAATTATATTTTATTTCATGTATACTTTGAGTTACATAAAGTGCGGATACCGGTCTTTGATATATATCAATGTTGCCTGCGTGCTTTAAAGACGAAGTATACAGGTTTGTAAATTATTGATAAAACAAGTTTTTATTTTCAAACTGAAATCTTACTGATAATAAAGTTCCTACCAGTACCAAACCTCCTGCAAAATAGTTCCATCTGAAACATATCCAAGTTGAGAAAATATCACTTGAAGACCCGTAAGAATCACTGTTGCTTATTTCGATTGCATCAACCGAAATAAGCCTAGCAAGATGTACCTCACACGGGGCGCTGTTCTACTTGGAATTAGTCTTGGGGGGGGGTGAGGTGGGCGTGGTTTGCGATGGATTTAACTTGACACAGACAGGATAGCTTAGGTGCCAATTATTGTCCTCTCAATTGAACGACCTTTAAAATGCACCATCTACAATGTTTACAATTAGATAGGAAATTCAGTTATCTATTATACACTAGCAACTATCACACGGCATCCATGCTCCCCCGTCGTGTTCCCTGCGTTCACAAGCAGTAATCAGTCATGATTCTCAACACTACCAAAATGGGGTCTGTCTATTTCCCCCTTCAGCCTCGATACGATCACACTGATTTTTAAAAGCACATATTTTGAAAAGCACACATGGACATGGATGCACCGTGGGCAGAGTTCCACAGCCTCACAAATTAACACAAACACAATCGGTCTCCAGGGAGTGATTTTACACGTGGATTTGTGCCAATGTTGCTAATTTGAAAATCTGGCAGTTTTATCGACTTTAGTCATATCAACGATCGGAGATTATAAGAGCTACAGTTTTAAATTTAGTCTGCAGATATAATTTCTGTTGCAAAATACCAATGTGATTCAGCTATATGTGTGTGTGTTTGTTTGTTTGCTTTTAGCCCTCGTTCTGAAGACCTCCCTGGTGTGTATGTTGTCTAATAAACGATGCCCCAGCCCCTTTCAATAACATTATAAAGTCAGAGTGTGCGAGGGGCGGACAAATGTTCGCTATCCGTGTCCCGGCGAAACAACCCCTGGGGGCAATCGAGGCTGAGGCCCCCATGATCATTATGGAATGAGCACGGACAAGACGTAAAGAGATGCGGAAACATTGACTCCCATTTCAAACCCAGCAAATTTCTTGTAAAGGCAACGCCTTTCACGGCACAGGAAGTTGTGATCCGAGATGGGCAGTGATCCAGAGGGACATGTCACAATATGGAGTTGAGGCTGAAATAAAAAGGGCACTAGACCCTTGACATTCGTCAGACCAGGCTCATCATGTTCCATGCTTAAGTCGCAATCGGGAATGCTTAGTTTCATATCGAGGTCAGACTTCCCCCTCTTCCTGCAGCCTCGGCTTGGTTACAGTGCTTTCGTGTGATAGGAAAACAAGATGTCTGCTCTGAGGCTACGTCATTATGTAGGTCACAGTTTATGGTGGACGTCACGCATCGATCGACTTGATGGGGAAAATGATTGCAACGGAGAAAAGGGATGTAGGATGCAAACATTGTGCATGTCAAATATTGTATAAGTCATAAAAACGCTGCCCAGATTGTGACTTTTGATAATCATTCAATGACAGTGTTTTTCGTTGAGCGACCTATCCCCCCCCCCCGTATTTTTTATTGTTTTGATTATTTTAATTTTAAGCTCTTTGCATTGTAACTGAACAAAGATTACGCAGAGTCCACGTTGTAATCTTGCAGACAACTAATGAATAAATGCATTTCGAAGGCACCAATCATTATATCATGAACTATTATTTTGAAACACTGTTTTAGATCTTTCTAAAAATGTGCTAACTGGAAATTAAATCAAATAGTTTGAGCGATACTGAATTTTCTCCCGCCATCCCCAAAACACACTGCGTCATTCAGTTCGGGTGTACTTGCCATGCGCGACTCGAAGTACCGTGATACCTTACTACCCCGATTCCTCCGTTACGGGACCTCAAGTTGACATCAGAGTTACAGAGAGAGAGACAGAGAAGAGAAAAAAAAAACGGACAAGAACTTTATTAAGCGCCAAGGCCCAGGGAAGACATCCCATCTCTTGCCCAACCTTACACACCGAGATTTGGCCCGTAAGTCAGAGTCAGATTTTCTCGTTAGCGACCGCCCAATCGCCGACCGGGACGCCCCACCGAGCCGTCTGAAAGACGAACGCAACTGGTATTAAATGCGAGCCGCCCCCGGTACACGGGAGTCCGCGCTGTGTGCCGAAGAGGTTGTCATTTTTTCCCCGTGGTTTATCGGAAACGGACCCTCAACGAAATCTTAACTTTATTCTGAGAGTGTGCGCTTGAAGCTGAGGCTTGGACTCTTAGGGTCGGGATCAAAAAACTTTGGAACTTTATCAAGTTTGGAGTTTGTGAACTCCGTGTTTGTATCAAATGAGGAAGAACGGGTTTTCAAGGTAGGTTGAGATTATTTTCGGTTTGCATGAAGTAATATTTCAAGGTATCAACTGTATTATTTGAAGGATTTTTTTCCTGGAAATCTCTTTTTCAAGAAAGTGTGGAGTTTTCATTGGTTTTATTTCGCAAAAATATCCAGCAGCTCAAGCATCGAAAGTTTTATAGACGTTCAACGAGACGCACAACTAAAGGTTGGGCACGGTCGCACAACTTGGCAATTTACTCAGTAACGCATTTCTTTATTGCGTGTTTTCATGTGCGCGTTAGTAAGGCTTTCTGAGCAGAAGCACTGGCTAAGTGATGAGTGTATAAACTATGTGAAAAAAAGGAAGACAGATTTGGTGAGAAAATGTGAGGCAATTTATAACACATGTAACTTAGTACAGTGACGTTTCAAATAGAACGGCTGCTATCTTAAAAAGTGCCATTTACATTTTGTAAGAATTATTTGAAGAAATAGAAATAGCTGTTGAAAACTGCTTAAAGGACCCATGGTATAAATGCACAAAATTTAGTTAATGGCCCAACGTTTCGAACCTAGCAGATCCTTTTAGCCTTTGAGAAAGTTTCTGCTAGGACCGAAACGTAAGGCAATTTTATATTTTTCCTTTTTTTCCCCTTCTAACTTTCGATGCACGTCAAAAATAGATTCACGTTATCTTTGAAGTTCAGGGACAAATTTTTAAACTGACATTCCTTGGATAGCTCACGCCGTGACGTCAATGCAAGTATTTACCATAAGAGGGAAATATCACTGTTCCTTGAAAATATTGGTATCTATATTTTCATCGATATTTCATAATTTTAAAATTCAGAATTCATGAATTTTATTTCAGTACTTGTGTTTTATTAGGTCTAGGCTGTCCATGAAATTTGAAAAGAAAAATCACAAAAATAAGCACAAACGGACAGATACCTTGCTGATTCCATGTTGTTTTTCATCCAATTTCAATCAATTGAACCCAAATCGAGGCTGAAAGGGAAAACATCCGTATCCCTGTTTTAAAAACTTAGAATCAGTAACCATAACTGTTATATTATAAAGGGAACACGACAGAGAGAAAAATGGCCGCATGATAAACTTCAGATGTATTTTACCAAGCTTTGAATATAAAATTTTTTATTTCTAAAGCGTTTCAAGAAAAAATTGCAATTTATAAAAAACTATTGATAAAGCATCAATTTACTTGAACACTGTTATCAAAAATGGCACAATAATAACATCTTAAACCCTACCGAAATTATGTAACTTTGAAGTCTTAATTTTACCCTCATAAATGTCATTCCCTTTTGTCTGAAGAGTATTTTAAAATATTTACGTGCAATAACACTGCAGTGGTTAATCAGTCTCACGCAACGATACAATTCTCTTGTGCGATTTTTTTCTTTCTTTTCTTTTTCGAATCAACACATAAACATGTTTCTACATCATCGGGGTACATTCAGGGTTCAAACAAGCAATCCCTTATTCCAGACATGTCATCATTATTGAAACATTGCCAAATGTACTTAAATCTTAAACAGATAACCGGCCGGTGATCTAAAGTTTCCGCTGGAAAACGAACACAATAACAGCGTTACAGATTTCCTGTTGCGGAAAATAGAACCAAACACACGCAAAGTCTGAAAACATCATGTTTCTGCGTGTAAACATTTGAAAGGAGTTTTCAATTTAAAAAAATACTGTACACTTACTGTACACTTACTTTAAAGAGCCAGGGAAGAGCAAGGTTCAACAAAGTAAGAAATACGTTGTTTTTTTTTAGGTTACTCCAATCCTCTTTTTATCAAGAAGGTATGATTAAAAAAAATATCTTGGGAAAGTTTCATTGAAATATAGAACAGCACACGCGCGAAAAAAACCCTGCGTGGAACAGTTTGTCACTGGTGTTATTAAAACAAAAGGCAGAGATAGCCTATATATTAAACGAGTCCTTTTTGTTGATGAAGACGAGCAGAATATACTGCTCGAAACGTCGTGACCTACTTGCTTCTCAACGCCGGTTCTTTGAAGAATCTCCACTTTCTCCTCGAAAATTTTTCCATTACATTGTTGCCACCCGCAAACTTTAGTTTTACATAATTTAATTTTACATTATTTACTTTCCAAAATGGCGACATTTCTGACAGAATTATTGCAACTTGACCTCAAGGAAGCTTTTATACTAATTACCAAATGCCTTTTGATATGTGATGGAATACCATTTCAAATTTAAACTTCTGAATATTTTCATCTGAAAAGTAAAACATCAAAATAAAACTCAGTTGCTTATTCACGAATAAGTGAATAAGTAACAATGTACTTGGACACACTTACCACACCACTTGATTCCTCCACGACTAGATCTTTAAATGTTGAGTCCATAGCAACGTTAATAATTTTGTATTCCGCGGTTGTTTGTCAGAGTAGAATGATAACGTCTTCAGTTGTTGCATTAATTTTGATGGATTCAACACGGAACCCATGAGTCATGAATCTCCAATGTGTGCTGCAGTAGATTCGAGGTTTGCGTGTTGAGGAGCGCTGGCGATTATCATCATTAGTATTTACTCTCAGGAACAATAAAGCAATTATCTACATTGCTTTAAAGCGATGGAACAGCAGTGTGTCGATTAACACATTATCGTAATTGCGTCGTTTGTCTTGTAATTAATATTCGTTATAACGTCGATTTAGTTTTGTTCGTACTTACAACGTCATCGTAATTTCATTATTGTGGGGGTTTGAATGCACTTCACGTGTGGAAATACGTGAAAGAAACACCGTATTTCACGAGAATATTTCACATGCTCGCGTTTGCGCACGCGTAAATACGAGCATCTAAAACTCTAGTTTCTCGTAATTACGTCTGAACAAATTATATATTTGTATCATGAAGTATATTGTAATTTTAAGAAAGAGTCTCATGACAGCATTATGATATCATTCTCAGAAAACTGTTTAATATTTACTCTCACTTACGTCTGAATATCCCGTAATTACGTCATAGTGTTCTGTAAATATTGTGTATTTTTATAGCATCTCTCAATAAAGGATGTCTTGAGAACAACGGTATATAGTGTTTCGTAATTACGTTTTGGCTTATCAGCTGGATAGAACTCAACAAACAAAAACGCAAATAATACTCTTAAACCTTAACGTAACATCTCATTCAAACAAATACTTACAATTTTATCAAATTTTGATTAGAGTTGCAATGTATTCTCCAGGTTGAACTGCTCCTTCAAATTCATATTAAAAGGTCACGAGGTGTAATCGATACAACATGATTGATTCAAACATGTTGGGGCGTTCTCGGGTCTGACATGTTGAATTGTTTGGTTCCTGACTCTAAAAAGTTCCATGTCAGCATTGGCCCGGGCTCCGGGTCAGGGCGGCCAGATCCATTTCTGAGTCAGTTTGACCCGGAACCTGTATCAAAGTGACCCGGAATCCGGTCAAAAGTCCATATTTTAACCAAATTGGGTCACATTGACTGATTCCGGGTCAAACTGACCCAGAAAATAGATCAGACTCGTTGATTTTGAATCTCCAAAACTCACATCAAGGCGAGTTTCTGAGATTCAAATTTGTCTACATTATTTATTGCTTTCTAACCAATTGATTTCTAACTTGAGACAAAATAATTTCGTAAGATGCTTACCAACACTCCCACCTTTATAACAAGTAAGCTTGTGGGTCAAAACTAGAAAGTCCCCTTTCGGGGTCTTACCACTTAATGACCCTGCTTTAAAAACAAACGATGTACTTTTTTTCCTTTAAGAATTTATCAAACTTGAACCACATCCAAAGTGATTATGCTACATTAAACGGTGGTGTAGTCTCCCCGTTCTCCATGGTACCACACCAAGTAATAAAGACGTGGCAAGGTTTGGATCGCTATCGGGACAAATCAATTATCTCAAAAAGCTCCTCAACCAATTTTTTGGCACCGATAGTAATCCTCCCCGGAACTGCTTCCGTCTGAAATCCAGAGATCTTCGAAAAAAGTGATAAAAACCTGATTCAATTTATCTGGTATTAAGAGCAAGAGTGACTAGCACTGGGACTTGTATAGGCCTAAAGAGAAGATGGTGTGTAGAGAAGATGATGAAGAAATTGTTAGTTTAAGATGAGAGAAGAAAAGCTCGTTATGGAATGAGGACCCAATCCACACGAGGTGTCGGTTTGAGGTGGGATTCGAACAGGGGTCCACAGAGGGCAGGGCAAGATACCATCTAAGTTAACCCGATCACTAGCTAGGTTCAAAACTATTTTGAAAAACGAATCCGGTTGAAATTCAGTTTATTTCAAAGTTTCCACATTAACCTCCATTAATGGAGGATGCCAACTTAAACTGAGCAGAATACCACTCACAGATTGTACATGTGACATGGTATTTTGGCTGGTAACCTTATTCTGGTAAGCATAATTTTGTTGTGCTTAGCTACTTTAGATGCTTAATGAGCTCTGTGTAAGTAGGTCATTTCTGATATGCCCTCGTGATTTTCTGCTTGAATGATTGTTATGCAAACTATGACATTAATGATTTTCTGGAATCAATCAATCAACCAATTACTCATTCAATTATCATCTATTTGTGGAACGTCATCATTCTAGTTGCCTATTCCGAGGCGCTTAGCAAAGTAGAGAACAAATGTGAGACAAAGTGTTCACAGAATTTCATGTGGAGATGACAAGTGCAATGTAAGGAGATTCAAAAAGATGAGTCTTAAGCTAACTTTTGAAGATCTGTATGGAGTCAAGTGTACGAGTTGATAGGGGAGGTTATTCCATAGTTTTGGTGCACATGAAACAAAGCTTCATTATCTGAAGAAGAATGAGATCTAGGAATGTTCAACAGTAGTTTGTTTGATGATCTTAAATTGGGTCGAGAATGGTACTGTGGTTAGACCATGAAGTGTTTTTTCAAGTCAACAGTAGGAAACTGAACGAAATTGAACTTTCCCAAAGAGCCAAGATTTTTTTCCCTTGTCCTTATTGAGGCAATTTTCTTGCCTTTCACCCAGGTGTTAAGCATAAGTCAGACAGCGCCTCAGTGAGGTTCACCGCGGGGTACTTCAATGAGCCTGAATATACCCGAACCTTCCACTCTAACCTCTTCAGAGAAAAGGAAAGGGCGGGAACAATTGCTTACCTTGGCCGAAAATATTTCATATAATTATGACATGTGCAACGTCTGCAGAATTTTGTTTGAGTTGTGTATGCCACCGGTCGAAAGGATGTGAAAATAAGCAATGTGGGTTCAATGTAAAATAATAATATATAGTCTTATATGGTGAACTCATTTACCAAAAGGTACTTAAGGCGCTTCGAACAAACAGACATTATCAAGACAGGTTTTTGAATTCTTTGAAATTATGAGACGAATTTATGTAGCACCTTATAAGGGTTTACAATGTGCTGCGGTGCATTCAGCAGCCACTGCCAGAAACACCGGGGCAAACCCCTTCTCTTAGCGATAAGTGTAGCTGGGTTCTTGTACCCACATTACACAACACACAGGACCTGCGGCTTTACGTCCCATCCGAAGGACGAAGCAATAATGGTTAATTGCCTTGATTAAAGACACAAGTGTCTGGACCGAGACTCGAACCCACACTCTGCTGATCAAAAACACCAGAGCTGTATAATACAGACTAGGCTTACAGCCTTAAGGATATAAATTATAGAAAATTAAAATGCATAAATTTGAAAACTCAGTGACTATAAAGTTCACACCAATACCAACCGTAAAGATAAATATATTTGTCTGGAATAAAGTCAAGGTCAAGGAAGTATAATGTTGTAGACCCCCCCCCCTCCCTCGAAATTGCCATTGTTTGTTTCGATTGCATGCGGCAATCAAAATAAGCACGATATGGAGTGCACACAAAAACCCACGAACCGGTTTTCGTGGTTTAAACTTAAACGCGAAAAAAGAATTCGATTAATTTAATATTCACTTGGTTGTGTGAGTGTGATTTGTTTATTGCAAACTAAAGGTTAATGTTACTCTTCCAGAAAACATTGATGTAATGGACCTCTTTTAAAGAGATCTTATCTTTGTGCTAATTTGAGAAAATTTCCGTTTATTAGAAAGAAAAAAAACCTTGGCCAGTTTTAATCGAAAACACTGGTTATTTTTGTATGTTCCTTAATGGATCGCAAAACCTTAACACTGTGCCGGATACATTCGATCTATTTCAATTCCATATGCCTATCTCGTCCCAGCTTCGTCTTTTACATCAAGAAACATTGAGGAATATTTGTCTCTATTCCATCGGCCTTTGGCCAGCAACAAACACCCCAAACAAACAAAAAAACGACGGTGCTTTTTTGGGTGTGACCATCATGTAATGTTTGGTAACGAAGTTCATGTATAAAAACACACCATGCTGTGCGCAGAATTCAAAATGCCACAGGCGACACCTCCATTCACACAGCGTATTATAGTTCACAGATTGCTATGGTGCAACAATAACTCACTATTTGTTTTTATATGGTATAAAAATCATATCTGAGTCGGTGGTCATGTTTGTATGGGAACGTATACCATTCCCAAGCATTGGTGTTGGTGTTGACCCAAACCTACAAATGACGGACAGGGAGTTTGTTTTCCAGAAGATTTTTGTTTTTTAATACAACCCAGGAATTCCCCCTGAAACAAAAAATATGTGAGGGCATGCCAGGGGTAATTGGAAGTTCAATTTAATAAAAAAAAAATAGAATAGAACCGTGTAATAAATTAATAACTGACTGTAAATCATAACAATAACAATAATTGCATGCAACCATTTTTTTATTTTCGATATCGTAATTTCTTTTTAGAAGAATTTAAAGTGATATTTTATAAACAAAAATGATTAATTGTTTTGTTTTATGCCAATAAATAAACAAATAAATAAATAAATACAATACAATAAAAATACACCCTGGATATTTTAGAGAACGGCAGAATCCTGCAAAGCATTCATTTCGGTAAAAGTTGACGGTTTACATTTTTGGTTTTTGAAAAGCATTTGTTCAAGTCATATAGTGTTCTCTAAACATTTTGACCACAAAAACCAACTCTTGAAAATATCATCACTCTAAAAATGCACTCTAAAAATTCCCGGGTCACAATTCACCTGGATTTTGGGTCACAGGGGACATGACCCATTTCCGGGTCATTTCTGTGTCAAGTGACTCAAAGCTATGTCAAACTGACACAGTATTCGAGTCAAAAATCCTCAATTTCAAACAGTTTCCAAGTCAGCCTGACCCGAAATGGATCAAGACCCGTGGCAAACAGAGTCCGGGTCTATTCTGCTTTGAAGGATGGTGAAACTAGCTAAGCAGAGATTATCCGAGACATCATTAAGTCTCAGACGTCTTGAAGGACAAGATTTGTGGAGGATCACCAACAGCATTCTAAAGCTAAATCAGTCGACGATACCCACATGTAAACACCTTTGCTAAACGTTTGCTGCAAACTCTACCCTCTGTGATAAGAGTTATTCACCCACTGCCTGCTAGTGTCGCACTATTGCAGGGTATCCTCTGTGTCCATCACACCTATAAGGAAGATTGCCAAGGTTGATCCACGTCCTGATGCATGTGAGGCTACTGGCTTAACCATGTGCTCATCGGAACTGTCAAAGGCTCTGTTTCCTGCTAGCTGGGGTATGGTGTCTATTGTATCTTGTACCTTGCACCTAGGCGTCCTCCATGCACTGCGGGATGTAGTGCTCTGTCAGACTCTTCCACGTTGTTCTTTCCATAGCCGATTTGGGCCAGCTCTTCCATGTGATCTTCACTTTATCATCTCTCCATCTTTTCTTTGGTCCGCCTCTGGATCTTTGTCCTACTCGGGGTTGCCACTCTGTGGTTCTTTGTTCTCATGCATTGTGATGTCTGCTGTACTGATGTTCAAATAATCTTGGGAGAAGTCTGACCCAACCAACTATCTGTCCAATTGCCTTCTTCCCATCATGCGTAAAGTTGTGGAATCTCTCATCAACCACCATCTCCTTGAATTCTTGGAGTGCCACAATCATCTGAGAAGTTCAGTTGGCTTCAGTAATTCACAATCTACATGCCTGGTGACTTGTTAGCTCGAATCCCTGACCGTAGGGCCTTGGGCAGTCGCTGTGAAGCCAGGGTTGAGGTCCTTGACATCTCCAAGGCTTGATCAAGTTTGGCACAGGGGACTCGTCCGAAAATTTAAATCATTTAATTCTGGTCAACTGTCTGGCAAAATCTCTGACTTTCTCGCTGAAGACTGTATCACCGTATTACACGAGGGTCGCTCCTTCCACACTCACGGCAATGCTCGGGTTCCCCAGGGTTCAGTCGTTGGTCCTACTCTATTTCTCCCGTACATCAATGACCTTGCCTGCTTGCACTCTTTCTATACTTGCCATTCATGCTTACGGCATTGTTATTACCTACCAACGGTTTTTCCTAAACCTCTTTTTCCTTTCGAGTCCGGACATTTACGGGAACTTCCTAGTATCTGCCTACTTGGATTGGGATAAATAGATCTACGATATAGCTGAAGGAGCAGCTTATTATCTTGGCTGTTTGCGCATCTTCACTCACAGCACACGCTTAGCCGTATCATCGCACACTTCACTGTGTTTTACAAGAATTGCGAAAAACAGAGGAATATGTAGACATACAAAAACAAACAGCAGCTTTGGAATTGCCTTAAATCGAGCTAAATCACTATCTGAAAGAGCACTTGTAAAAAAGACAAACATTAGAACAAACAGACAGATATTAAAGGTAAAACTAAACTGCAACAGTTTTTAAAAAGTCAACAAAATTAATCAAGAAAACAATAAATTGAAAAGTCATGTATCAAAAGAGAGATTTAGCTGAAACAGTTCTAAACTGTTCTCAACATAAAAGTCGTGGGTTGTCGCAGTGGACTTAAGACTAACATTTCACCGACACTTGCTAATAGGATTATAAAACACGCTTATGCGCTGAATTTCTGCGAGGAATGTTGGGCCCCAAACTGGCGGGTTTTCCCTTTTTAAATAAAACTCTTTGGGTGGCATATCACACAAATTATCCTCTCACTTTTGTATTAGCTTCCCCGTCTGATTGGCTGCAGGTTCAGCAAAAGTTCACACTAAAACGAATGGAAATGTAACCTTCGCTTGACCTAACGGTCAGTTTTTGCATATAAACACCGACAGTTTTTTTTTAATGCAACACATGCGGGATTGGTCGCTTCACGGCCGCCGTCATAAAGCCACGAATTCAGGGTAGATTTTTTTTCACGGGTAAAGTCGCAGCGTGTGTGGCGTCGGAAGTTGATCCCTTACTCGAGTGAGATTTATCATTTGCGACAAGTAGCTCAATCTTAACGAATGATTGCAAAATAACATACTAATTGGTTTGGTAATGTGGTGATTGATGAGCCTGCATGTGTCGACATGGGAAATGATAATCTGAAGAATGTTCCGCCAAATTATGTGGCTACATCCTCAGGATGCCGCCATTTTTTATTTTTTTATTTTTAGAGCTGGTGAGCTGGGCCCAATTTTATAGAGCTGCTTAAGCAACGTATATTGAGCAGAATACCAGTTATAGATGGTACTGACGACTTGCTCTTTTGGCTGGCAATCTCATTCTGGTATGCGTAATTTTGTTGCACTCAGCTATACAGTTGTGCTTAAGCAGATCTAGGCCCTGCTTATAACCACAAAAAGCTGCTGAAGCACAACAGAATCCTGCCATCCAGAATAAGGTTACCAGCCGAAACACCATACCTCATGTACCGTCACTGACTGGTATCCTGCTTCTGTATGCTTAGCAGAGAAGTGTTTGGCAATACTTTCTGCTTAAAAACAGCTCTATGAAGTTTGATTCCTGAGCTGTTCTGATCAGACAGCTTGTAATGATTTAAACATTTGACTTGAGGACAAATAGCGTATGTCATGTGCCAAGTTTGGGTTAGACGATTTCTGACTCTAATTGGCCTTTTGACTCACTTTGAGTCAACAATAAACATACCCTGAGTTCGAAGCAAGGGTGTAGGTGAGGGGAGAAAGGGCTCTGTTGATACCCGGATGTTCACTTGTAACATGGACACAATCGGGTGTTGTTTTTTTTTTCATCCGGCCTTGACTTCATATCACAATTCAATTGACTTTTTTTTTTACGGTAACAGTCACCTGTCGAAAAAGCAAATGGAGGACGCATAGCGTCTCATTTGTTATTACTAGTACTAACCATTAATTTGTATTCTACTTTGGGTCTCCGTCTCGAGTTCCCTGCGCTTAAGGAGCACGTACGCGATCCTGCACTAAATAAATAACTCTCTCTACATTTCCCGAACAAACCAAGCACTACTGTACGTTTACTCCCAATTTCTGAACCTTCAGGGGAGTCGAGGTCCCATGCACTTTTCCCCATTTTTCACCCCCATTTTTTTTCCTTTCTTTCAGACGACACATTCAACAAGCCCCGGTAATTAAATTTCAATCTTGTAGCTTCGCCAGACCCGCCACTAAACTAACGCGGTACGTACGGCTGCAGCCACGGCGCATGTTTTATTAGAATTAGCGCCAAGTGAGTAGAGTAATGAACACCCGTTGTTCTCCGCTGGTAACCACGACAGATGCGCGTGTAGGGCCCGTTGGAGCATGTGGTCCCAATTTAACATCACTTTTCACGGCTGTATTCCCGAAGAAACATGCGTTTTCTGTTAAACCACTTCCAAAAACCCGCCAAATACATATCTCGGTGAAAAATAGTTTGAATATTGCTTGTCATGAGACATTATTTGAGATCATTTACGATGTAAAACATTTTCAAGTTATTTAAAAAATTGTATCGCATTTCAAAAATGTTAACCATGTTTTCGAATACCGGTCGGTTGCAAACACACAGTAGTAAAATCCTAGTTGGACAATTTATTTATTATAGGCCTAAACACATATACTTCGTTGAAAACTATAGATCTTAATTATGCTGCCACCATTTTGGTCATGTTCCCTGTATCCATCAACAGTAATTAATGCCAATAATCATTGCACAAAACATGGGCCAGACTATTTTTACTTCCAGCCTTGGTTTGGTTAGAATGATTTCAATGGGAGAAAAAGCAAGTGGCCACACCATGATCAAGGTCTATAGCTACTCGTTTTAGACATAATCAATCTTAAATGTCCATGTTTAGAAGCTGCGCATGCATGGTTGGTATAAAAAAAATTAAAAAAAAACAGCAACAGACCATATTGTCGTGTTCCCCGTATGCCCCAACAGTCATGGTTTCTGATTATCATAATACCAAACAGGAGATCAGACTTTCGGTCGAAAAGGCCTTATCGAAACCTCAGATTCGGAAGTTCGTCTCCGGCTCAGGCTTCATCTGCCTGTTTGAAACCCCGTACCAAAAGTGCACGTTTTCAAAATTACAAACGGAGCCAGAGCAAGAAACGAAACCCAAGTCTTGCTTTCGAAAAGGCCCAGTTTGAATAAGGGAAACAAAACGCCGCTCCCATGAAAAAGGGTGCCGATATAGTTTGCTGTTGTTGTTGTTGTTGTTGTTGTTGTTGTTGTTGTTGAGGTATTTTTAGTTGTTACAAACAATTCCTACACACTTTTCCCAACAATCTGAATCTCTTTTGGAAGTCCATATATCTGGTGCATGTTTCCTTACACCTTATACCTTAACTCGCTTCTTAAAGAAGAATGTAAACACATCACGTACAAATTAAACATTTGATTTGTTTTTCCAGTGTTGCTTTGCCTTCCAATCTTGAAGAAACAAGTTAAACATGTTATTTTGGTGTAGAACATTCCTGAAAATTTAAAACCCACAATTTACTAGTCAAATTAATGTTTGTTTGTGTGTTTTTCGTTAACAATACAATGAGTAGAAAACATAATTTTTTGTTTGTTATAGTTGATACTTTAGGTGAATTTGCTTTAAAAATATGTCAAGTATAAATACATCAAAAGATCTATAATTAAATTAGGGTTGTTTAGATGAAAAATAGCGAATAGTTTTTGGATAATACTTGTCTCATATCATCACGTACACAAAATCTCCCGAAATGTGAGCACTGCGGAAAGCACATAGCTGGTTGCGAAGTTTGCGTGCGGACGCCACGTCGAGTGGACCCGTATAACGTCCGTGCCTGGCGGGGCGTCCATCCCGAGCTCTGCCAGTGTAAGGTTACCCCCGGAAAAAATACCAGAGCAGTAATGCCGCCGTGGACTAGTTATGAGGTCGGTACTCATTCTTAAAATAAATATGGCTTAATTTTTTCAAAAGGGAAACAACGAATTTACATGCTGTGTGTTTATTTCGGTGCTGGTTCTTCATTTAATAATCTGTGGACGGAATTGGGAAACTTGCCTTGACCCTAACGACGTCATGTTCGAATCAGGAGAAGAAGAAAAAACAAACAGTTTTGTTATGCCAGGGAAAACATATTTAACGAAAAACCGACAATCCGTTTTGAAATGAATATATACTTCATCATGTGAAGCTTAGTTATGTTTTTTACGTCAGACTTTATGTTGTGTGTTTTACAATTGGGAAAATATTAAGCTACATGTAACGTTCTTAGGACGCCTTTATGGGCCAACAAACTGTATATAAATTTGTATTCTATTTCAGATTGTTTGTGGTGTTTGGATTACCGTACAAATTTTATACATTCAAATTATTGATATTTAGCTTAGAACACTCAATAAACAGTGATGGCACTTTGAAAAGAGAAAACCATTATTTCGCAATTTGTAAGCAGATATGCAACCGAATCTATTTACTGAACCATTCGACCTGAAAAATGTTTAAGCGTGAAGTGCAGCCATCGCACAAATATTAAGGTTTTAATCTTCCAATCACAAAACTTTGTAACTGCAACTTTCAACGACCACGTTTCAAAATTAAGTCTTACCTTCCTTTGCTGAAAATGTTATATATGTATTTTTAAAACTTTAATGGTCTGACGTTTCGACCCCAGCAGAGTCTTTCTCAAAGGCTACAAAAACTCTGCTTAAAAGGTTCGAAACGTGAGACCATGAACAATTAATTGTGCATTTATACCACAGCAGGTCATTTCAGCTGGTAAGCAGTTTGTAACAGCAGCTGTTGAAAACTGCTTACCGACTGCTGCATTTTCCATTTCTTACATTTACAAAAGTTTTAAACTGCACTAAACAACGAATTATTTCAAGTATAGCATGAAGGGATTTCTGTTATAGTTGGTTTCATAGATTCCATAACCAAATTTCAATCAAATTACGGATTTGAATAAAAACAGATCTTTTTGAAGTTTTTTTAGGTTTTTGTTCCCCCCATAAGTTGGATATTGTACATGGGTGTTATTGTTTTAAAGTTATCAATAACGGATACAGCAGAGCTGCCAACTCTTCCTGATTCTGCAGAAAGTTCCCTGCAAATAAACTGTGGTCTGATGAACAGATTAAAACATTTCCTTGATTATGGAAACTTTTTCCGTCTTAGGTTGAATGCAATTCTAAAAATGTCCTTGGTTAGACAAAGTTTCCCTCGCTGCAGAGAGGTTTGACAGCTCTGATAGGTTTGAAGACGGTGTGATTTGAAAATTACATACAAGCCTATCATGTTTAAGTATTGTATGAACATTACCTACATAATAAATGCCTGCGGCGAGCACATAGTGACCCTTGACCCAAGAAGGCTCACCTTTGACCTCCCGTGTACGAGTGCTGCATATGATTACCAGCAGGTGAGAAACACCTGGAATGTTGGGCCGAACAGGTGACGCTGTGCACCACACAGTGTCGCCATTTGACTTTTTAATGGGATGGCATAAACTGCTGACGTAGGCACACATTGGTACGTTAATTAGGGGACAACTTACGGGAGATTTCAAACCACACGAGATGATGCTTCATAGCGAGTATTCACGGGTGAATCTTGATCACACAACCTTTTATCACACTTACACAATTTACAGCAATTATTCTCCAGCAGTTTCATGTTCCAGAGTATTACGGGTGCTGTTTTAAAACTCTAGACCTACACCTCATAAATTGTCTTTAATATTGCTGTCTCAAAAAAAAAAGTAAAAAAGGGTTACTACGGTGTCATTAATTTCTTTAGAATAGTGTTGATGAATGTCCGCTTCAAAAAAACACATGCAGTACAACCTCTTTCTTAAAAACCGGGTCGAGGAGTGGAATGTTCCCAAAACCCATGCTATAAAATCAGTTTATGATTTGGAGGCAAAGACGATTGGAACGAATGTATACTCTTCCAAAAACCAAGAATGTTTCATCCCATTGTGATATATAATTCAAAAGAATGGTACAGTACTGCGTTTTGGAAGACTAAAGGAGCATTCTCTTCAATTATCTACTTTTCAAAAACTACACAAGTGGTGATACATTGTTGGTTTGTGGGAGACGACAACTTCAACCCTTCTGTTTTCAAGAAGTATAATTCTTGAAAACTGTGGGATTGAAATGAATGTACTTTCCCAAAACATCAGTGTGGTACCCTACCTTTACAGGGGGACATTTGAGGGTTGGACTCGGCCACCCTCTGTGCACAGTCTGTTTCGTGTAGAATCTGGAATTTCATGTCTATTTGACAGGTTTTTGTGGTGGTTCAACATAAATGTCACTGCCTCGGGAGAAAATGTAAAACGAAAAATAAACCCCCAAAAAGAAAAGAAAAAAGATTAAAAGAACAAATATAAAAGACAAAATTCTTTAGGTTGATTTTGAGTGACATTCGACAAAATCTCAAGTGAGACCGTTGGATCAATATCATTCGAAACCCAGACTATTAAGGAATAAATAACTTGAAATACAATATAAATTGGAATTTTATTAATATCGACTGCGGGAAATGTATTTTTAAAGTGCTGAAGTGTGGCCAAATATATATATATATATATAATTCCTTATGTTAAAAGTTTGTCTGGTTAATTTGCAGATGGCCGACGAGGCCGCAGTTATTTCTAGAATTCTTACTTGTCCTCACTGTATTACATGGCTACGGCGTAATTGCACGTAAGTACCTGGAACAGAAATGTCTTGTTCTTGAGGAGCAATTTGAGGTATAGCATCTTATTTAAAAAAACTCTCTCAAAGAGTTGAGAAAAATTACGAAAAGAACCAATCTGGGACAAGGCGGCTACAATCTGTATTGTCTGCTTTTGCCTCGATGAAGACAATCAGAGAATGCTGATCGAAACGCCTGGTTCTTCGCTCAACTCTAAAAAAAAAGTGGCGTTCCTGCAAGTTTTGCGATGTAAAGTTTCAGGTCGCCTTTATCTTCTTGATATTTTGCATTCATCCAAAACTCTTGGGGGTTAAACCGAAGGAGTGGATTTTAATATAATTTGATTCACCCACCCAGTCGGATCCCCTAGGTCAGTCAGCTGAAAATAGAAAAAAACGAAACAATCAGGGGAGATCTTCAAAAATGTAGTCGAACTAAAAAGCCACGAGCGATTTATAGTTATGTTCGAGACGTCTGGGTCAGAATTGGTCCGGGTGAATTAGACTTGACCCACTGCTTCGGTTTGGCTGACCCAAATTATGGTTTAATTTAATGATCCGGTTAATTAAATGACACAGAATCAGAGTTGAAGAATTGCGTTACTGTTAGCTACTCTGATTTTGGATCAACTTGACCCATTTTTCTGACCAAAAATAAAAGGGCCATGCTGACCTGGAGATCGGTCACGCTGACATGGAATTGGGTCATGCTGACTTGGAAATGGGGTCATGCTGACAGGGAAAGGGGTCATGCTGACCTGGAATTGGGTCACGCTGACGTGAAAATGGGTCACGCTGACCTGGAACTGAGTTTCCTTGGATTTGAATCAGGCTCAATTCTGCACGCTTAAGAACAAAGTTTGCCTCACTTGATGACAGTGGATATCACAGCCATTTTACTTTTAGATTGTGAATGCGGGTATAAGTTTGACAATAATCATTAATGGGTATTACATGTATTGCTATTCTCAGAGTTCCCTTTCAAAAATGGGTCAAGAAAACCCCGAGGTGTTCGTGATTTTCATGTTTCGCCTGCTGTGCTTTTTGACCACAACCCTGGACAGAACCGGTCCCGTGTCCTTACTCACTACTACCCGTACCAATGTTGGCTATACATGTACTTGCTGCCAAGAAAAAAAACTCATAACCATACCGGGTAGTAGTAGGCCTACAGGAAGAGGGAAACAGTTCTGTCCAGGATTGTTATTTTGATCCGTTCTTGACCGGAAAGCATGTGGTGTTCAGCATTCAGACAATCATGTTGTATTCGGCATTAGTCATTACCGTTCTGAGTTACAAATTAATGCAGATAGTTATGCATAATTGACCTTTATCATGGTGCGGCCATCTTGTCTGTGCTATATTCAACTCAATGTAACCAAACCGAGGCTGAAAGGAAAATAATTTATAAGCTGGTTCCTTTCATGATGTAAGAAATAAACTAGCTCGGTCACTGTTGTACACAGGGTACCTGACACAAATGACCACATCATGATAAAGGTCTATTTTTTATGATGCAAGCATTTACCCAGAGTTTGCTTATTGCCTGTTTTCTTGCTTTTCCCGCTTTGCTGGTTGCCTTTCCCTCCTCTCATTTTCCTCATCTCTCTCTCCACCGATACCTCCCCGTTCTTCCCTTCTTTCGGTCTCCTCATACTTCCTTAAACATTTCCCTTTTCAAACCCATTCCTCGTGGTCATTTTCCCCGTCCATTTCCATGACCCTCTCGTCCCTGCGTTTCCTTTCCCAATTCCATTGACTTTCCATCACCAATCCATCTTTCCTACCAAACCCTCTCCCGTATGTCGAGATATTTCCCTCTTTTATCGCTTCCCTTTTCCTTTCATTTCCTGGCTGAAAATGCCGCCATCACCACCGCCGCTGATGCATTCCCCCTGGGAACGGGCCATCAACGACTGATGAACATTACGCTTCATCTTTCCACGATGTGTCATCTCCACACGACGGGCTTCCTCCTTGAAAAATACCGCAAAACAACAACCCCCCTCAAACACATCGCGGCTTCCGCTCACCAACTTGATGCTTTGCCTGTTGACGAATTGCCCATTGCTCTGATCACCACACTACCCAAAACCAACCTCACCCATCCTGCTGTCAAAGATGCTACCCTTCATCACCCACCATCACCACCATCACCATCATGACCTTGTTTGATTGGCTGGGGCTTGCGTGACGTTGTTGCCACCTGACTCTAACTCAATTGACACCTCCGAAGGCAAAGTTAATCTCCCATTGTATTTGGCAGAGCAATTGAGTACACTGGAATGCCCAGATGACATCAGGATCGGGGAAAATGACTTACCAGGTAAGAGCAATGGTACTTCCTTAATGACGTCACAAATTCGACACCTGCAGCTCCAACACTTCATTTTAAACACATTTAATTTGTTTTGACATCACAAAGACGGCACCTACCAAACAATTGGAGACTTTTGAGACGATAATAGGAGTCCCACTTACCGGTCCTTTTGTATTGTTCCTGTCGCTGAAAACGATATAGAACTGATGAGTGGGACGCCGCTATCTTCTCAAAAGTCTCACATTATCTTGAGCACACTTTACAGATTTTTGTTTGTAGCGAACAGTGGCCTTTTCGTTTTGTATGTATTTCTGTAAAATTACTACCATTTTGTTCGTAATCCGTACAGTCTTCTAGAGTCACCCCAACCAACCATGGAGCAATAAACTATTGCTCCATGAACCAACCCACACCCACTCACACACTTTTTAAATCTTTGACAATGGTGTGACATGCGCATCAGCCGTCTGTAGTACGGACTCGCTCATGATGTATTTGGGTCTGAATATGGCCGTGTCCGAAACGGCGACTTCGGCTACAGCTACAGCTAGATCAGCGCGTCTGCCAGTGTTGGAGAATAGGCAGACGCGCACAATCTAGCCGTAGCTCTAGCCGAAGTCGCCGTTTCGGACACGGCCTAAGACGCCTTTAATTAATGAGGGGGCGGGGCAAGTACGCAAAGTTTAGATAGAGAGAAACAGTTTCGCCTCTTGAGGGCGCCAGTTACCTACGACATAAACATAAACAACAGTAAGTTAGGTTGACGCATTTCGGAGCGGAACAACCCGCAAACTTTTGGACTGAAACCGGTAATCACGGAGGTAGTCCGTGCTAAAACCCAAGGGAATGTTAGATGTGATGCAGTTGTCATGTCATGTAAAGACATCTGCCCATTTTACAATATGGATAAGCTTGTATTGGCGACAACAGGATTGCTGCAAATTGAAATGGACGAAACAGGTCACGCAAACACACATCGACATGTGTCACAACTCACATTTTGTTGTGTACATAAATTTGAGGTATGTGCAGTTACGGACGACGCGGATCATTCAATTAGCAGTCAGTAGTTATAGCTAATTAATTTACAGTGTAAAACTCGAGATTCATTATATAACCGGCTTCTTACTGAAAGCATAAACATGTTTTTATGTATATTCCGGACTAAGATTTACCTGTTTTTTCCCCAGTAAGTACTAAAAATTAAATTCTTTTTCTTGGATCTTTTTCATCATTTGTTATAAAGTTAGATTGTTGTGTTTATTTTACTGTGTTTCGTATTTTGCAGGATGGGACGTGATTAGGCTGTTTACATTAGACAACCAGGCATCTGGAATTAAAGAAATACCTGGGTCTAATGAGTATCAGACAGCGTATAAAATCAACAAAAAGAGTGACCTGGTTCGATTCCCTACCAGGTAATAATCACAAATAGGCTGCCTTGCCTCCAGCTGCAGCTGGACAAATGTATAACCAGGGCTTGAATTTTGTGAAAATTTCTTTTAGGTTAACATCAAGATCTTTCCTGGGAATTTCCTGGGAATTTCCAGTCTTTCCTGGGAATTTCCTGGGAATTTCCACATTGTTGACCCATCAGTGTGAGAAAGCCAGGGCTGATGTGTGGCGGGTTCTGATGGTCGGGTCATCGAAGTGCAGGTTTGATTCACAGTCCTGGCACTTGTGTCCTTGAGCAAGACACTCGACCATTAATTGCTTCTCTTAACCCAGGTGTATAAATTGGAATCTGCAGAGGCTCAGATGGTAATACGTTGGGTTAACAACAGATTAGCAGTTTGAGGTTATATGCTCCCTAGGGAGTTGAGAAAGTTTGAGGAATGGTCTAAAAATATGCCTGATGAACAGGGATAATGATGCAAACCCCCTTGATCTAGTGTGTGATATAAGAACCAAGTATTACTGTTATGAGAGGAACTGGGTTGCAGAGGTAACACCTTGGATCTCTTCACATTTTTAGGAAATGATGATGATGCTTTCTTTCTCTCCATCTCAGTGCGTTATTCCCAGATGGCATCCCTGAGGAGTTCTCCTTTGTCTCTACCTTCAAGATGAGTCCAGCAGCTCGGGAGGAAGACTGGCTCCTGTGGCAGATCCGAGACAGATCCAAGGTTCCTCAGCTGGCTTTCAGACTGAACGGAGAGCAGAAGGCACTGCAGATTGTCTATGTGGACACAGAGAGGCAGCTTCAGAGTGTCAGCTTCAGGTGAGCCTTCTAGAACTTGGCTGCGATGCCTGTGTGCCTGGCTTGACAGTTTAACCATAAATTGCTTCTCTGCACCCAGATGTAAAAATGAATGGTGTAATGTTTGAGAAAGTACCAAGATTGATATGAATATAATAATGCGTGAGGGCCACCTTGTTTTAGCCATGGGATACTTTGGGTGGAAGTGGAAGAAGATTTGCGAGCTGAATCCCAGTGAAAATACTAAGAATCATCAAAATCCTTTAAAAAAACGGACTCTGGAATGTTTGCAAAGCTAAAGCAAAATTGAGAAAAAGTATCATTGAAAAAGTTTCTTGTAATAAATTTTGAATTTAATACATGATTCTTTGTGAATTTGATTGCAGGGATGTTGAAGCACTGTTCGACGGCGACTGGCACAAGCTACACATCATCATGCTGAGTGATCGTGTGACAGTGTTTGTCGATTGTAAGATCGTCTCATCCACCTTGATCTCCCCGCGTGGCGTGGTTGACTACACAGGGAAAATCAGCATCGGCAGAACACTTGAGGATGATCAACCCGTCCCGGTAAGATGCAACCAGCCATCTCTCTTGTTTCAAGGGGCATCAAGGCAAATGACCAGGGGCATGGAGGCAATTTCCTTTGTTGCCTTTGTGAAGTATCAAGCCTGAAACTGGAACGTTTCAAGGGGCACCAAGGCAAATCTAGGGGCATGGAGGCAATATTGTTCACTGCCTCTGTGAAGTATCAGGCCTGGACCCCATGATAGAATGGGAAGGAGCAGCAGCATAGGTGGCTAAGATACAGACTGTTCAGTGTTGTTCTAAGGCGTTGCAAATTAAGTCCGTGTAAATATTTTCGCCTCAAGTTCCGAGACTCAAAATCCCTCTTGGTAAAATCTTGAGACAGCTGTCTTTTTATTTAATCAGCACAGGATTCTGTTTTCCTGAATAAGACCATTCTCTTGGATGTTGTCCACATTTCTGTAGGTAGTTTACATTTTTGTAATTCCATTTCTCCGTTGGCTTTTCTCTCTCTGCCACAGTTTGAGCTTCAGTGGATGATAATCCACTGTGATCCCTCTAGACCCGAACGAGATAACTGCGATGAGCTACCGGTAAGAGAATTAGTAATCCTAGTCAACCCTAGATGGGGAAATAACTGTTAATAACTATTTTTAAAAGTCCAACAGCGTGTTTTGTTTGATTTTGTTGAACTGGGGACTGCTTTTTAGTCAACCGATTGCGCTTTACATGGGATCAGGCACAATCAGAGTCCAACAGTTTATATTTTGAGCTACCATAGGGTGTTGGATTTTGTCAGAGTAACGAAGGATCCCATTAAGTCACTCAAGGGGTTTTGTATCAATCTCTGAGATTTTTCCAGCCCTCAAATTCTGTCAAAAACCCAACTGATGTGGCAGCTGAGAAAAATAGACGCAGTTTTCATCATTCTTAAGTTTACTGTTTGGAGAACTTACAGTTTAATTCCTTCAAACTTGAGTAATATTTAGTGTTTTTGTTTTGTTTGCAGCTACCACCACCAGTGGGTCCGGTAAGCTGCATTAAAAAGTGTTTTTATGTTATTGAAAATTAAATGCATTGATAGATTAATAGTGAAGTATGCAAATATCCACCAAGGATCTGTGTGTAACATTAATTTTAACACATTCATTTCATTGCTTTAGATTGAAAATAAAATATGAAAAAAGAAACTGTCCATCACCCACTTTTGGACAATAGTAACTTTCACTCCTTTAATATTTCTAAGAAACCTTGAACTACTGATATTTGAAGCTGTTAATCATGCTAACTTTTTAGTTTACAAGATACATTTAGCCAGTGGAAATAACCTTAAAAGGAACAGTTGTATGTTTAAAAATTTTCCTGGCGTCCATTCACAGACAGGGCAGTGTGAACAAGTTTGTCCTGCTGGACCAATCGGACCGGAGGGCCCAGTGGTAAGTTCAAATTATAAATCTTCTCAACGAAAATTGCTTTTCTTGTTTTAACTTTTTTTTATTGGTCCCTTGTCTCTTCTTTTTGCCAGATATCTTTAATAATTTCTTGTCCTGGTTCAACTTGTTGGTCTGATTATTTTGAATGAAAGGCTGCCCTCGATGATCGGGCATATCGGGCATTTGTGTACGCTGCTCCTAAACTATGGAATAATCTCCCTCCTTGTATCAGACAATCATCTTCACTTGATGTATTTAAATCCAAGTTAAAAGCCCATTTGTTTACGGTGATTCGTTTCTGGGAAAGGTAAATTGTATTTGTTCCCTGCAGCTCAGAGAAATATGTGCTCATTCTCGCTCTAGTAGATTGTATTGCAGATCTTCTTTTATTTTGAATTGTCTGATCTTTATTTATTGTCTCTAATTTAGGGCGCACCAGGACGTCCAGGGCAGACTGGAGCACCAGGGGCCCCAGGACCCCAAGGACAACAAGGCAGAGATGGACTACAGGGTTCAACTGGATTCAGGGTAGGTACACACCCTCAGTGGAGTTATCCTGATGCAGCCATGTTGCTTTTTTTCTCTCCCATTCAACCAAATTGAGGCGGGATGGGTAAATTGGTCTGATGCCTTGCTATAGATTGAGACTTTTAACCATTGTAGTAAATGTGTACACAGGAAACCAGATAAAGATAGCCACTCTGCGATGAGATGTGTGTTGCACCAATTGAAAGACAGGACTCATTTACATATGTAAATATCCTTTCGCTTGAAAATATATACATATATTTAAATTTTGTCTTGACAGGGGGAACCTGGTCCATCTGGCCCGCCAGGACAACCAGGCCCAAGGGTAAGCCATTTCCAGATGCCTTCTTTTCCGTCTGCTAAAAGTCTTCTTTAATACCTGCATGGCTGACGCATCTGCTTGAAGTAAAACAGAATGCAAAAAGATCAAACCTGAGGAGCTGCAAGGACAGGTTGAGACAGAAATCTGTGGTTATAAAAAATCA
>CM021542.1:2377718-2402092 GCA_010994315.2 Pisaster ochraceus | reverse complement strand
TTTTTTTTTTTTTTTTTGATCAGTGCACAATAAATGCTTGATGATTGTACTTAGCCAGTTATTTTACCACTGTGTGTTTATTGTTAAATGAGATTTACCCCTACCAACATTTGTTTTCTTTGGAATCTTGCAATACCAATTGATACCATGTAATCTGCGACATCACATGTTTACAAAAGAGACACAGACCTCCTGCAGGCACGATTTGTACACAGCTCAATGGAAGAAAACATTTCGCCTTATATTTTAAGGAGATTGCATTGTCAACTTTTGATATGAAGAAAAGGGAGAAGGTCTTTTAACTTGTTCAGCTGTTATTTTTTCAAACTCTTTCAGTATATGTGGAAATTATGACACAAAATGTCAAATTTCCCATATGACCTGTGCAGTATATTGCCTGCCAGAAAGGTCCTGGAATGTACAAGGTCACTCATTTTGTAAACAAAGGTTACATGGTCTAAATAAATAGCTGCTTCGCAAAACATGACAGAGACTCAAGAAAATGGAGATCTTCAGATGATGGGGGTGCTCCATTGTTTAGATAAATTAGATTTATTTACATCAACACATTTGACAAGACCACAGCAGCTTTTTTATAGAGCCAATACTCCTCCCAAAAGAGATTTACACTCGGTTGTACCTGCAAGTTTACTAGTTATAGTTGAGAAATTTTGGATGATTGATGCACATAGCCACAAAAATACCCACTCACTTAACAATACAAAACAAGATTTAAAGAAAAAATGTTTAACTTAAAAAAATAATTAATTAAGGTACCCAAACAAGGTTTTATTGAATACAAAATCAGGAACAAATGCTCATTGTGTTTCTGGGGTTTGCATTAATATTAAGAGAAGGGACAAGGTTTTTAAAAGTATATATTACTTAATAAACTAATATATTTTGGGTTCTATGGTCTTTGGATATTGGGCTCAAATTTTTATTATATTTTGTTTAAGTACAAAGGGGGTTAAGACTTTGTTACGCAAAATGCTTTAAGGTAAAATAGCAGATTCTGCATGTGTAGATCAACAAAATGAACGACATCAACCTCTGATTTAAACCCCCCTCCAAAAAATAATATTCAATAAAATACATTTTTCAAGACAATATGAATAGAAACAACTGGAGAAATGAGCATTGTTTAATTTGAATATTATTATAAATTATTTCAAATTTTCGAGGCTTTTTGTTTTATGGCTCTTTTATGTAAACAAACCTGGGCGTTATGTTTGTCTTCTCTTCGATTGTTATGTCAGGCAGCGAAACAAGTATGAAAATCACGTGAATGAATAAAAGGAGGAAAAAGGTTTGGTTATGGTTTCTTTCTTTTTATCAGTTTATTTATATTTTTTATTCAATAATTTTTCGCTACTTCTTTTTGAACTGCTGGACAATAATTATCACCTCAGAATGAACATTTCACAAATTTATATTTATGAATACCAGCTAAAGCAAAAGTTTATTAGAATGAACATTTCACAAATTTATATTATGAATACCAGCTAAAGCAACAGTTTATTAGTTTATTTATATTATGAATACCAGCTAAAGCAACAGTTTATTATAAATACTTTTACCAAAAAAAGGATACTTACTAGGCCGTAATATCGGTTCTCCCAGACGAATTTGTAAGCGTTCCTTCGAAGTTAATAAGAATGGGCGTGTTTGTTGACTGTCCAGAGGTCACAAAGTTCGAAACAGGTGTTTCATTTGCATAATAAGACAAAAGGAGGCTGACCTCTTGTGACCTTACACACCAGCGCAATCATCCACAGTGGTCCCTGATTTCGAACACACTACTTTCCCTAGCCAGCGTACAGGGGACCAGCGGGAATGTGTGCAAGTGTCAAAATTCAGCATCAAAACAACGTGTGGGTGTTCACGTAGCGGCGCTGAAAAGTAAAGGGAATTTCACAATCTTTGGTTTATTAGAAAAGATCAGGAGGCTAGTGTGGAGGAGTTAAATACAAGATTGGAGTAGCGAGGTAGGTAGGTAGGTGTAGAGAACGAAATTGTAGTAGAACAACGGTATGCACGAGGTTTAGTCCGTGGTTGTGTGCACAGCTCCAAAATTCCCATTGGTTTATCAATAGAGACTAAATGCCAGACTGAGTAGTGTGGTGGGCTCTCTATGCATTTCACAATTTCATTACTCACACTAAAGAGGGGTGTGCGGGATTTTTTGTTATAACTCCATTAAAAATGGAGTCATGCCCCTGCTAATGAGCTACAGGTCCAACGTATTCCACTTACCCCAGCTATTTGCTGAGACCAGTTAATATTTCAGATGTATTTTTAATTATTGTAAAAAAAAACTTAATCATTTAATGCCAATACATGAATCCGGAGGTTGCAGGTTCAAGTCCTGCTCTAGTTCATTTTTTTTCAACTCAATATTAGTTAATGTAATAAAAGGCCTGTTTATTAAAATTTCTAGTTTTCACACAAGCTTTTTAATACTTGACAACAAAAATTTCCACTTAGCAGCTTTGCATTCCATACCCATTGAGACGGGCTGAAGGCCGAGTTGGATATTGGACGCAGGTGCGCTTTTTATATTTTTTTATTCCTTGACCGTGTGGTTGATAACACTATTTTCTTCAAGTAAACTTGAGGTGCAGCTGTAAATAGAGTAATGCATGAAGTGCGAACAGCACGTTAGTATGCACTAGCAGGGTGTGATCTATAGGCTGTGCAATATAGGTTATATATATATATCACACTCGCTTGTTGTAATGGATCTACAATTCCAAATCGAGGATTCAAGTTTGCTAAAGATTTATAAATAACATTAGGTTAAATATTACCACTCTGCCAGAGGTAAAACAGTCACAAAACAATGCATAGACTGTTAACAGGAATAATTACTGCACAAAGGATTGGCCAGTGACCTTTGTTGGAGGGCGCCCTTGTCTGGTGACATCACATCTCATATACCAAATTAGGTCTATTCCTACACATTATACCATGTCATCATCAGCTAGCTGTAATTGTATAGGAGTCGAGAATTCAGGCTTTTACAAGTAAGGCAGGCATCAGTGACATCTTACAGTCGAACGCACATCACAACCAGAGAAAATGTTTAATGACCTTAGCACTTTTGGAGAATCCTTTCACAGTTTCAATTTCTAGCAGAGGCTGTTTGTAATGATTTGAAGTCCCCACCTGAGACTCGGACGATTACATGGCTGAGCAATGTAGTGCATCGAACTCAAGTTACATACTTTGGTGACAAGGTCATCGAAGTGTGGGTTCGAATCCCAGTGAAGACTTCTGTTTTCTTTGGAGAGACACTTAATTATATTTGTTCAAGCTCGCCGGAGCTACTCTGGTAATTTCATTTTCCGGACTTTCAAAAAGTCCCTCATCTTCTGACGGGTTAACCTGCAAAACAGCATTAGCCGACACCATTCTCAGATGAATAGTATTTAAGTCACTTACTGTGGTTCGAGCTTGTTAACATAGTAAGTGGCGAGTATTCCCCAACGTGCTAAGGGGCCTACTGGCAGGAAAGTTTTTCTTTTCTTTGCCCTTAGCTACTGAACAATACTATCTCACGTCATCTGAGTTGAAGTAATGGTGAAGTAGAATTGCTTCTCTTCAACCAGGAGTAAAATGGAACCCATGCGTGTAAAGATTGTCTATAAATGATTTGTAGCCTGTGTGCCCATTTGGCTGCCAGTGCTGCAGGGGAATTTCCCAGGTCAGACATAATCAACCCGGAACATGTAATGTTATCACTGCTCAGTTTCTTGCTTTGTCTAGATGCCAAAACCTAGGGGTTAGTAGCTCCAATAAGGTGGCCTACCCTAGACAACAATTGTACTATTGTGGAAGTCAACACAATTCTTTTGTGTACTGTCTCGTACATGTACATCAGTGTACTGTTCTTTGCTCTCAAACTTTTGAATATTTGTGGCTTACAAGTTCTTCTTTGTTTTAAAACAAATCTTGACCCTTTTGTTACCAAATTGTTTTACGTAAACAACCACTGGTGAGCAAAGTGTTCGACCACTCAAACTTGAAGCACACTTACTTACACCTGAGACTAATTTTGATTTTAGGCCTACTGAAGCTGAAACTTTCTCAGATATTTAATTCCCCCTCATTTGATGCAGAAATCAAAGAAATCTGTAAATAAACTGCCAGGTTCCTGATCTTAGTTTTCCAACAAATGTAAACATGTGATCTAATATGTTTTTGTCCTTAGCATTTAAAGGCACTCCAGTGTTTTTGCACTTCAGATCTTTCCACTCCACTTTGAAAGGATTGCAAAATAGAACCCTTTCTTTATTTGTTCACTTCAATTCAATGTAACATTTATTTCCGCACTCACAATATGAAAAGAGAGAATCATTTGGACAAAAATGTAGTAGTGCAAAACAAGCAAAGAGTAAACATGACCACTGATAATGATACTGAAAAATTGTACCACCATTGGAAAGATCATCTATCTTTGTCATTGCTAAATATTGTAAACATGGCTTTGGAGGAGGAGGACCACTGGGCAAAAGTACGGCTTGATAAAAAAAAAAGCATTTCTGCTCAGACTTGAATGCTTTTTTGTGTGTGATACTTACCGACTAGAGTTGCCAATGGTAAGGAATGGTTTAAATAGTGTAGTGTCATCAACAGGGGTAAAATATGTTCGCAAATTTGTCACACAGTGCAAGTGGAATTTCTGAAACATTGCTACAACTCTCCCAGATTCTGCAGCTAGAGTTCCCTGAAAAAATACCAATCATTCCATGATCTGATGAACCAATTTGAAAATCTGATTAATAAATGGAAACTTTGTCCCTATTGTGTTGAATGTAAAATTCTATCCTGATTGTTAATAAAGATGGAAATGTTAGCAGCTCTGTACACATAACCGTGCAGTATGCACATGTACATTGTACACCCAACCTTTCATGGTCCATTATGTATGCTATGTATGCAGATTGATTTATTATTTATTCATACCTTGATTGAACTTCATTACTATTTTGATTGGTTTCCTCAAGATGCCTGTTTTTATGTGTTATGCGCCTACGTATCGTCACTCAAACTCTAGTGAATTAGCAGACACTATAATTACACATGGATCAAGACTCTTGTAGGGCCTCTTTGTTTATACCGGTATATATGTAGCCTGAAATACTCACTGCTCTCTAGTCTCCTTTACAAGGACTTCATGGGATACTTTGATGCTTTTGGGTCTTGAACCAAGACTACTTCTTACTGTGTGCAGTTAAACACATTTTTTACAAGTTGTTGTAAAAAATCATCTTAACCATTATTAACGGCCATTCATTTCTGTATATTCATTACAATATGCCCAACTACTAAAGTTAGTCATACCTTGGTTCAACTTCATTACTCTTTTGATTGGTTCCCTCAAGATGTCTGGGTGTTTTTTTCTTGTGTTTTGCATTCTACTATCATCACTCAAATTCTAGTGAATTAGCGGACTCTATAATATACACATGGATCAAGGCTCTTGTAGGGCCTAACAGTTCTGTTAATTTGAACTCTATTTGTTTCAGTAAAAACGCCTGAAATAACCCATTATGAAACAGAAATTCTCTCTTGTTTTAGAAATCTAAACATTATGTTAACGTAGGAAGCATTGGAAAATATCAATTCTGGATATGACTTTCACTATACACATGTACCTCTTTGTGTGAATGGAATAAGATGAAAACTTACGGCCATTTGCGGCCGCTATTGGCATTTTGGTACTAAGCCAATTGTGGCCACAATCATTTTAGAAATCAAGTTAGAATTTGATTAGAAATAAAAAAAAATAAAAAAATGTATTCACTCTTGGTCCATTTTAAAATGTTTGATTTTGTTATGTTAACTTCTTGTAATTGGTTAATAGCAATAAAGTTTACGGATCCTTACAGTTCAATACAAGGTGGTGTACAACTAGGTGACAGTGTAAAAGAATCATGTTCAGAAAGCATTTTCTTTATCAAGGTGTTAGTCATTTGGTTTAAAACCTAAAAAATCAAAGTTTGTGAATTTTATTTATTTGAGTTAACATATGTTTAAAATTTTCAAAAATGTGTTACCTTTTTTATGATTGATTGAAGCAATAAATTGTCAAAACAAAAAAATTATTTCCAAATGCACAATCCCGTCAGTTGGGATCACACTGTAAACCAAGTAGGGGAACCAACAATATCCCATGGCGGCTAAGTCTGAGAGTTCGTATGACCCCTGACCTTCTAACAGCTGTTGTACCTTACCACTGCTCTCCCAGTAAGCTTTTATCTGGCTTGACATTGATCATATGTTATCTCCAGGACGGGATCTCTGCGGGATCTTAGTTGGGTGTTTTGCTTGATTTGTTTTCCCCTTTGTCTCATGAGATGCATTTTTTTCTGCTGGGGTATGTAGTTAAAGGAAACGTATACGTTTGGTAGTCAGTCTAAAAATTAGTGGCAATAAAAACTTACTTGGTTAGAAGTACAGCAGCTTTCAATGGTTGAAAGCATTTTTAGAAACATTTCAATTCAAAAAATAATGTGGTTGTGGAAAAAGATATAAGTTTTTGTTCCCCCCCAAAAAATTTGAATCTGAGAAACTTTTCTGTCAAAAATGTTTTTCAGATTGTGTATTCCTATTAGGGATTATTCTTCATGCATACATCATATTTGCTCCGGTTTTTTAGCAATATAAAAAAAAATGCGACCACCTTTTGAAGTGAAACTTTCACAGGTTAGTTTTATTGTATCTAATGATTAAAAGTATCCAACGGTGCCAAAAACCAAAGGATACTTTGCCTTATCAATAACCAATGACAGATTTATAAGTGTTAATTTTCCTCTGGAAGGGGCACTTTTGTACATGAGGAGTATGCCAATGTTTAGAACTTTGCAAAAAACATCACAGCGATTTGTGGGTGGCGTGGGCCAATTCAATACCAAGTCATTTTAAGGTCATGGTGTGTGTTGTAACCAATAAAAAGGCATTATAAATAGAGCCGATTTAATCAGCCCTGCCAATACATAGTCCTGAAAATTGGGCCAAACTAGTAGCGTTTTAACCTTGGACATGTTGGAGGGAATTCCTTCCTCCGTGTGTTAACCTTCCCAAATTTCTTTACAATCCTACTGCATGTTTTGTAAGTGATTCTGTTGGGCTGAGGACTGCACATCATACAGCCAATCAGACCACTGGAGTCCAATAGACCCATTGCTTATGACGTCACCCTCTCAAAAAAGCGCCCTCACTGAGGCCCAAAGGAGGCAGATCATTGGACGATAGCTGTTCTTTGTGCTTAAAAATGTGCGCGTAACCTCAGCGTACCTGTAGCGTTTCGCATAAATGCAAGGGGTCTATAGTTTGGCTGTTGAGTTACAAACCCTCAAAGGTATTGGATTTTGTCAGAATGAAAATCTATCCAAGTAAATCACCGATCCTAGTTGAACCGCATTTTAAGACTCTATAACATGAACTTCATGAAGCTCAGACAATGGGAAGTAAGCCACAGGGCAACAACCTCCATGGTAGGCGTGGAATTCCAGGACAGCTTTGATGTGGTATCTTGTACTATGTAGTTTCTTACGAAACAGATTGTTACACTCCAAATATTGAAATAAAAACCTGTGTGGTGTGTGCATGCCTCCATGTACCTTCCTGTGCTTAAAGGTATGGTCCCTACAACGATGGTAATGGTTGTAATCATTCTGCAAAATAATTTCGCCTGAGGTGCCCTTGTTGCTTAGAATTTAAGACAAATTTGTCGACAAATTTGATTTTCGAAGCTCGACAGTAGATCTTTTTGAAATTTGCGTGCTGTCTGTTTGAATGCTGCCCTCTATGTGGCCAGAGATGTGGTTGGTAGCCGCTAGATGTGATTAAATTCAATGGTTATTCAACAATTATTGATGGAAATACTGTGGAATGGTTTTTTGCTGTTTTCTCAACAAGTACTAATAATAGCAAAATGTCTTTCATAAATGACTCTCCTGGCGCCAAGTTATTAAAGTCTGTTGGAGATTGTTATGATTTTATGAGACTGAAGCAACCATAAAACAACACCTTAAAATTGAAAGGGATAGGCCTACTAGGTGAGAAGGCCCATGTTGCTGCTAGACCACTTCAGAAACACCTATAGGGCAAACCCCCAAATCAGGCACTTCTTGGAAATCTCATTAAAAGGGAAGACAACCAAAACACATCAACAGACACTTAGAAGCAGAAGATCCTGAATGTTTCCAGATTGAAAATGATGGCTGATTTGAAAACTTTTCATAAAAACACATGGAATTCAAGGCTCAAAATTAACACTGGACCGCAGGCCCGAGGCCAGTGTTTTTATTGTCAGGCCAGTAAACTTTCAACCAGACAAGTTCGGCAGTCTTGTGTTTGTAATAAATAATACCTCACCTCATCTTTAATTAAAAAACATTATGTTCAAATGTTGACTTTGAGTCCGATAAATATCTTTCAGTTCTGTTGAGTGTGAAAGTATAACCCATAAGACAAATGAGATCAATCTTCTCCTAGTGCTTGACAAAATAAAAACAGTTTCATTGTGACACTGCATATCTAGTTTTTGTCTTCTTTTGATTCTGGTCCAGCAAAATCGAGCCCTGAAATTATGAACAGCTTGCATCACATTTTTCCTTAAAATGTAAGTCCTTTATATTTCACGTAATATCTTTTGTGACTTCACTTCCGCCAGACTCAAATGAAGTACAGAAAATCTTCCTGCCTTTAATACTAACAGGGTTACAATGAAAGTCAGACACGGGAGATCCACATACGAGCCTTCTACTGGATATTACACTTGTACACAGTCATACCTGGTGTTATTACTTCAAGCCCCATGGCCTATTTACTGACATATATGTATATTTAGACCAGGTGGAATGAGGGTGAAGTGTTGACTGAAGACCAGTAACCTCAACTGGCCCACTAACTGCCCTGTGTTATCCAATTATTGTCTTCTTGTGTAAATGTTTATGTGGCTCATGTTGGGGGCTGAGTCTTCTTGTTGGGGCATATATGGCGCACCTGTCCTGAATAAGTACAGTCATGTTGCTTATTATCTGAAGATGACTTTGAAGGATGTTGATTTAAATGTGGAATACGCCTGCTTGGACTACGGGGTACATTACTTCCGTGTTCATGTACTTGTTTTGTTATTGTTATTTTGTGTTGTTTGTTGTTGATGAAGACATAGTGTAGAATTGTTGTGTGTTGTGGCTGAGCGATCTGGCGCACCGGACTCAAGTTCTGTTTGTTAAGGCATCAAGGTGTAGGTTCGAATCCCGATCGTGATCCTTGTGTCCTTGAGCAAGACACTTAACTACAAATTGCTTCTCTTCCCAGGGGTAAAACAGAGATGGTTCTTGTGATTGATTTAGCTTGGTACGCTACGTATTTGGCAGCACAATCTGTACACAAGTACTGCCCAGGGAGCTGAGATGGTTAAAGGAATTATAAAAAAGGGTATAATGTTGGAGTGTGAGTGTCACCAAGTAGAAATAGCATTTTATAAGAAGCAGCGCATCTTTTCAAATCTGTTTACAAATAATCCACTACACTTGTTGTAACACTCAGAATAAGAAACTAGATTAGTGGCGCTCTACAAATACCTGATGATTGATTGATTGATTGACTAATTGATTGATTGATTGACTAATTGATTGATTGATTGATTGATTAATTAATAGTATTTTAATTTCAGTAATAATATTATATTTACCTCAAGTCATCACACCATAAATCTCAAGGTTAGATGCCATTTGGGTAGGAATATTCCCACTGAGTTATTGTGCTGTGTGTGTTTTGGACGATTCGCGTGTAGTTTTGGTGTGCACCATATCTTTACGAATTTTGACTCCCCAAATAGCAGGCATGGGGTGACAGTAACCATGTGCATAGGATGTCGGTGCAAGGGGTCTACGAAAGTACGCAAAATCATAAACTTTACAGAATTGATGCTTCGGTTTTGATAAGGCAAATTTTCTCTTTGGTAAAGGGCTTCTCTATGAGGAAATTGTAAATTTCTGTTGAAACATTTCAAGGGGCGCCAAGGTCATGACCAGGGGCAATTGAGGCAATTGCCTCTGTGTAGTATTAGGGCTAACTCTACTTACTGTCGGTGATTTTTTCGCAGGTTTGTTTGATGTGTTTATTTGAACTAGAGGACAGGAAATAATTGACTCTTCCAAGAACAAGATACTTTCACTTTAAACTCGTCAGTACTTTAAACTGTTTTGTTTCCAAAAGAGTTTATGAAGGATTGCTAGGGCCCACAGGTAGACCTATTTCCCACGGCAGGCAATAAATATGTCATCGCAAGACATTCATTCAAAGCTAAATACCCATAAAATTAGTTCACTCCATTACCCGAAGGAAATCATCAATTTGTTCAGATTAAGTCGCCGTGCCGAACTTGCTCCAATATGTGATAGTTTCCTATGGACTGAATCAGATTTCCGTCTCAAATTAAAGGGGGTTGAACCGGGGTTGGATAACATTTCCTGCCGTTAATTGGCAAGAGTTGGTGGGAGGTTGATTCCGTGATAAAAAGTGGCGCCCCTTCTTCTCTCCCTCCAGACCCAACCCCCTGCCCCTCTGAAGGGATGTGAACAATTCACCTGCGGTTGTGTGTAACGCAAAATTTGTAAACCTTGTTTTTAATTTATTGCGGTTTTTATTGAAAATAAACTTTTAGTTGTCGTCGGGGGGGGGGGGGAACAAACATGTTCAATTCTTTATCATTTGTGTCATGTTATATTTGGCAGTTACAGTAAAAGAATGATTTAGGTGAACAAGTCCCTCCCCCTCCCCGCCACATGAAATAATACAAACCACCTTTGCTGGGGGGCAAGTTGAAAACATCTTTGTTTGAAATTTTTGTTTATTTTCTGATTTTCTTCTTTTTTTGTGGTGTCTCGTGGCGGAGTGGTTTACAGCACCGGACTCAAGCTCTGGTGTTTCTGATCAGTAGAGTGTGGGTTCGAGTCCCATTAGTGGCATTTATGTCACACCCCCCGTTCTGGAGGAGGGTGCCCCCTGAACCTAGCCCTTAAGGTTTCTTCTTTTAGACCGAGTTGATATCTGAGCTTTAAAGTCATTTGTGTAATGTAATGCCGGGGGGAGGGGGTGGGACCTTCTTGAAGACCCAGTGGAGACCAAGGGGATACCCTGCTTCAAGACCAACGGGGCAACCCAGACGCACTACTCAGTTCTCTATTCGTTCAGATTTTGAGTGTCTGTTAGTCCTCTGATATATTCCCCCTGGTATGGAAGATGGCACCCCCTGAGCCCCTGAGGTTTCATCTTCTAGACCAAGGGGAGATTTAGGGGATATCCCTCTTCAAGACCAAGGGGAGACCCAGACAAACTGCGCAAACTATTCATTCCAATTTGGAGAGTCTGTTAGTGTTAATTCTCTGAAATATCTCCCCCTGGTCTAGAGGACGGCGCCCCCTGAGCCCCTGAGGTTTCATCTTCTAGACCAAGGGGAGACTGGAGCCCTCAAACTCTGCTTTTTGAGTGGTTTTTCATGCAGTCACACACATTATCTCAACTCAATACCACAAAGTGATTCGACTTGACTCAAACCTGTAAGAAAGTGACTCATCTTCCTTTAAAGAGACAGTCATTACATGTTGGTCTTCAATAGCGGCTAAGGCTACGGCTGGATCAAAGCATCTCGCGTTGAGGTATGGGACGTCCTTAGCAACACCTCTATCAACAGCCTTAAGCCGTATCCACCAATTCGGATACAGCTTGTAATTTCACAATTTACCAAACAATTGAGGTTTTAGGCTAACATGTAAAGATTGGCCATTGGCAACCATTCTGGAAAGGTTGCTCACAGCGGTACCAAAGTTTGCTACTAATGGTAAAGTATGTATCGGAAGGTTCACTTAATGTAGGTCACCAAATGCGCTAGAGAAATAGTTCCACTGGATGAAATTCCAATGAATTTCAGATGTGTCTGTACCGTAAACTCCAGCTTTGAATTTAAATACAAACCCCGCGTTCATTTCATGGCAGCAGATCGCATTTGTCTTCAAACAAAACGGACAACAAACAGAGAGATTCCAAACCCCAATCGTTTTCTCTCGCTTTTTGTGTGTGTGTGAAGTGAGACAAAGAAACGGTGTATTTGCACATAGAGTTCCCTGAAGAATGATGACTCAATGCAGATCTATATAGTCAATAGACTAACACTTGATCATCCCTGCGCCTAGGGACCCTGTACGCAATGAGAGAGGCAAGATTAGAATTCCGTCTCTCGTCAAGAAGCCCTCATAATATGGTCGACTCAATCGGGCAAATTAGCATCCCCAAGCTCGGGCCGCTGCCGAGTTAGTCCTAAATATAGGAAGAAAGGTGTTGGACAACAAAAACAAAGGGTCGATTGCTTGACCCTCGAAATTAAATGTCACACGTCCATGTATAAAAGAAAAAGATTTAACCGTCTCCGAAGGAAAGTATTTGAAAAATTTGCAATCGTGGAATTGTCTTGATTGGCAAGCGTTAAAGGGGGAACTGCCATCTGCTTTCCTGTAAAAATAATGTGTAGCTAAGAGCATGATACACTAGGCAGCATTTGGCAAGAAACACAATAAAGGGGTCCACTTTGCATCCATCACGTTACCAGTTTTTCCTATGGTTGTAAAAAAAAATGTAAGTGCCTAAAAGCACCAGAAATGTTTTCTGCATGTTAATGGACATACACTGAAAATAATTGGAGTTGATTTGTTTGTCATATTTTTTTTAATCTGATTTTTGGCAGATTTTTCCCTTTATTGAATTTCAGGCTATAGAATTTTGCACAACAAAACCTTGCCTTTAAAACTCAATAATGCTCGAAGTAGAGAGATGAATTTTTCTTTTGGATTCCATCATGTCAATTTTGTCTTTGCCCGTGGTGAATTTTTCCTCAGTGACTCTTGAAATAGCCAGATCAAAAACTTGCTTTTTGTCACATGTGCCTCTTATTGGCAATTCATGTAGAAAATTGCCAAGCCCTTTTTAGACCTTTGCAGTTCAAGACCTGAAAGAGACCTTTTCAGGGAAAAAACATTTACACGTACCACTGATAACCTCTGACCTCTATTTAATCTCTGTTGACCCCCATTCAAAAGAATCTCATCTCAGATAAGATGCCCGAAGAGCCGATACTTTCAGAAAAAGTTCAAATAAGAGCGAAGCTTGAACTGATAGTGTGGCACTGGGCTAAGCTCGTTAGATAATTTTGGGGCAGTAGATTTCCCACACTCTTTGTAACCTTCCAAAATGCTCCAGAATTAACTGAACCCAGCAATAGTCCAGGAGAGTTTCATGCTTTTGAATGTTTTGGGGGAACTATCAGTTCCAAAAGTCTGATCATAATGGACCCTGATGTCTGAATGTGCACAAGACTTGTATGTTAGAAATTGTTGTTTTTAGATTTGTTTTACTTGTCAAGGATTCTTTCATGTTTGTCTTTTTCTAAAGTAATTTTTTTCATTCTTGATTATTATTTTTATAAGTGAATTCATTAAACATTACATTGGTTTTTTTTTTCTTCTTCTTTGTTTGCAGTGTTTCATTGATGTGCCAAGTAGTTTAGCGACAGTTCTGCATTGAATGTGAAGGTAAGATAACTAAGAATGCTTGTTCTCACAGCTCTTTTCTCCTTGGCTCTAACTTTCTTGTCCTTTCTGGTCCTATCTGGTCTTACCTCGCACCTCATTGGACCCTGGTTCGAATCCCTCCTCAGGCCAGAGTCTCTCTCATGCGGAATGGATTTTTTAGTCCCTACCTTAAAACCTGGTATTTCCCTTCCACTGCTTAAAACTGAACACTTTCTTTGTCGTCTTCTTGCTTTTGAAGATTCCTTAGTTTCATTTCCAGAAAGATCATTAATTAGAAGCAAAGATTGTGTATTTTGAGTGATTGGTATTTGACCCAAATGACCCGACATGGGAAACGAGGCCCATCATTAATTGAGTTAACCATCTGTACTGACCACCCTCTTAAGCTGAACCATGTCATGCACAATGAGTTTTAATTGGCTTTACAGCACAAAGTAACTTGATTCCTTAAAATAAAATTGATTATATGTCATGTTATGCGGATAGAGAGAAAAAAATGGACCCAAACACAGATATTCAACTCTCTTTTTCGTTATTCTTTAATTGTTTCCGAGAAAGGTTCCGGACAGATTCTGTTACCAAATTCAGCCATCTATTTCTGGTCGCTGTGGAAAGCCTTACACCGAGTTTCACGCATATCTCTGATTGCGATATTGGAACTCTTCTGTAACTGTGAGACCAACGCTCAACGACTTGTCTGAAGTATCCTCGTTAGAGATCTGACGTAAGTGATGACTTTCATTAAACGTCGCTACCGACGATGAAACAGGTGGACGAGTGTCGCCACAGAAGCCTTGTGTTTCCACAATAAATATGAGCAAGGCATGTTTTAATTTAACTCTAGGTCTGTGCGTGTGCGTGTGTGTGTGTGACAGCCCTCTAGTTCAGTAACTGAATGGTGGCTAGGCGACGATGGTCAGACACAAGTGTCGTGAATTACTATATCGAGACTGTTCTTAACCCTCAAGTCTGAAAAGTGCTCTCGATACTGGAAGCGAGTTTAGCTCCTTTTTGAGTGTCACCGAGTTCATTCGCGACATCTGTTATGAATTTGTACCCGGAATTGGTCTTCATCCGAAGCAATTTCTTCAGATGAAGCGACCATGTGGGAATTACACCCAGAGTGTTTAAATACAAGTTTTAACTAAATACATTGTACTGAAGTATCTGTTTGGTGTTCCAGAACTCTGTCGTGAAGCTGGCAAGGATATTTTTGGGGGGACATTGATCAACGCTGGAGTTTTTCCCAGATGCTCTGGAAGGTGACTGATGACACGGTGTGCACAAGACAAGCCTGATTCCAGAAATTGGCTGATGTTCACTGTGCAACATACAGATGATGTCATGACTCGAGTGCATGTGATGCTATTGTTTCAACTACGTGTTTGAGGACACAATGGAAAGCACCAAGATGCCTTCTTGCGATGATTCCGAGCAGCCGGTGAGTCGGATTTTTACATTTCTTTTCTTTTTCAGCAAATTTGTTGTCGTCAGATCCCGCAACATCTTTTGAATGCATTTTAAAGACCCCGCCATTATGTACTGCAGTGCTTTATTTAGACACTACCCTGTAGACTTAGAAGCCCGACTTCTACTCTGAGGGTTTGAATGTTGTTCAAGCTCAACCTTAAGGAATTGTATAAGTTGTTTTTCCAAAGGTACATTTTGCCGATTTCTGTATGGGGCGAGTCTGACTCTATGCCCCTTGTTTGTCATCTCTTTTTGTTGCTTTGTTGCCATTGATTTAAAAATAGTTTGCTTTGATATTGTGATTAAGTTTGTTTGTTTTATTATATTTTGCTCAGAAATTTATGTGTGTGTGCGTTCGTGAACATAAAAATAGTTCAGATATCTTAGATATTATGATCCATCACTGATTTGGTGTTTGCAGGTCCCATGATCTGGGGAAGTAATAGTGCATGGCTGATCGATATATAGTTAGTTAAAATAAAAAAATGATTTAATAAATATACATCCCAATAAGTGCCTATAATTATTAGCGCGTGTTGTAATCAAGGTGTCTAGTATACCAGCTTGTGGGTACATAATTACTTTTGTTCATGTAACTCATTAGCAACCTATTTGTCCACTTTGTTGCCGGTGCTGCATACTCCTAAGGAGTCGAGATAGTTCAAGAATGTTTACAGCCCATTGAGCAGCTACTAAATGTATGCTCATGTAGTCATAATGAAAGGCAGTTTGATATAGGTGATAGTGCCTGGTACACATAATATATGCAAATTTATGCCAATTAATGTTATTGTTTTTTAAAACATACACGTACAGTGTATGTGCACAAAATGGTGATCCTCAGTGAAAAGACACTTATAAAAAAATAGTAATAACAAATGTCAGTAGATCTGAAAAGAGATTAAAATTGACATTGACAGCTCAGCTGAAGGATTTGAAATCTATTGATGTTAGATTGTGGTCAGTCGGCGGCGAGTCAAGCCACTCCAAGGCAAGACAACTGCAGCTTCCGTAATAAATGGACCAATACGTGTTATTGTCATGTTTGTGAGTGTTGCTCCGTAAGAACGCACTCTCAGAAACCAATTAAATCAGAGTGCACTGGCCAAAAGTGACCCCTGGAGAAAATCGTGCGGTCATTTCTCCCAAGGCGCCAGTATTAGAGGATGCTGGTCAATAAATCAATGCTGCATGTAGATAAAGAATGTTTACCTGTAAAGTGAAAAGGGTTTTTTTTAGGAGCAAGAGTGCAGTGCTGCTGGGATTTCTCAGATTCACTACCTGTAGAATCACAAAGTACACTGTAACTGAAGCTACATTACAGTCGTAAATGCAACCAGGTAATCATGGATGTATAATGCATTGAGCACAGCTTTCTGTGTGTTTCGTGTGGTTAAAATGCTTCAATAAACATAGTTACCACCCCAACCCTTCAAAATCCAACTACATGTTTTGTTTGGTCCTGTTGGACTGCACTGGTATGATTTTCCTCATGCTTGTTTGTCTTCTTTATTCTGCTGGCCAATCCTGACTGATGCAAACTACTTTTTCCACAAAATTCTGGGGTTGAAGAGCCTTCAACTTCATATAACTTGCCAGGTCATCGCCAGGCCGATTCTCTTCTGATTTTCAAGGGACTTTTCAAGACTCACTCACTCAGTTGTTGGATTTTGTTAGAATGAGATGAACCCTAGTACATGTAGGAGAGCTCCTTGGATTTTAGTATAATTTTAATGAGAGATTTTAAAAAGAAAGAAATGCATAAAATTTAGAAAGTCTGTAAATTAAGAACAAATGAAACAACTTTTTTTTCCTGAATTGTGTGTAGTAGCTCCATTTAGCTCTGATATCTTAAATAAGGATAGAAACAAAAATTCAATCCAAAAAGAGAAAGGAAGTTGTCAAGAATGAAATTTGTGAGGAAGATAAATGTTTGGAAACTGAATGGGGGAAACTAAGAATGAAGATGATTGAAGTGGGCCTAAAGAAGGGAAAGAACAGGGAGAATTATTGGAGATTTATCATAAATTATCACAGTTGTGGAAATACAAATATGATAAATTATCACAATATTTTACTGTACTTTTGCAAACATTTTAGCACTTCATGTGATTTGATTTGCAAAGAGCACTTTTTATGATAGGATCTTGGATGACTGTAAAAAAAAACATTGTGCTGGAGTTGGACTTGAGTTGCTGGTGGTCCAGCCACTTCATGAAATTGAAGAGCGCCATCTGTTGTTGTAACAAATCACTGAGCGTTTATTGTGTTCGGCTTAACAAAAACAAAAACAAAGCAAGACCAAGCCATGGCACCATGAAAATGCATCCACTGTAAGTGCAGTCTGCTGCCCTCTGTTGTGCTTCTATATGAAGTGGTGGTCAAACAACGTGACATAATCATTCATGAGATGAAAATGCACATTTAACATTTGTACTAAACATCAAAACCGTCTTGAAATGGAGTTAATTATTTATACAGGCACATCGTAAATCCATTTGTAACGTTAAAAAGCGTGCACTTTTGGTACAGGACAGGCGGGCAGGGTCTATGGTGAAGATGCTGCCAAGATTTGTAAAGAGACTGAAGTATCTTTGAGGTGAAGGATTTAAGTTTGGTGAAGGAGACATTTTTGGGGTCCCTTTTCGTGGGGATGGGGGGGATGGAGGAACAAGATCACTTGAAGGACATAATTGTTTGATCAGTTTGATTACTTTATCACCAGTGCTGTATGGATCTGTATACTATGGTCATGGTATGGTCATAGATTGGTTTTGTCAATGTTATGCTGATTTGTCGGCCAAATTATCATTAAAGATACAATTAAGAGTCACCTGTGAACGTTTCAGTTGAATACAGTGTCTTCTTGTTGAGACAACAGCAAAAAACGGTCACAGTAATTTCATCAAGATTGTGTCCATCCGTGTTTAGTGAGGTGACAAAGGGTACTAACCTCATCTCTGGCTGCAGTATTCAAAAACGGACACCACAGAAGTTTGAATTTCCAAAGGTTGCCTGCAGGCAATCGTGGAGAATCAATTTTCTAATCATTTGGAGCATTTCAGACAAAATAATTTTGCAGAATGCATACTACCATTACCATCTTTCTAACAAGAAGGCCTTTAATTTAGAAACAAAATTTACACAATTTCTTCTGGGGTTCCTTACCAAAGAATGACTGTATCCTGAAGTGAAAGCAATGACAATCAGTTTATGTTTTGTAAGGGATTTTGTGAACATTTTGTTCTTGATTGTTGCGATCAAGATAAGGAAAGGTGATTGAAAGGTCTTGACAGTTTTTTAGGTGGAAATGTTTCTCTGGCGGGAGCGGTACGGGTATGAACTCTGTAATCAGTGAGCTTTCAGATTGAAACTAATCAATTTATTTTCCTGGTTATTACCAATCACTGCACTCCGTCTTTAAAGGTCGTGGTACATCCAGGTTCACAATGTCGGGTATGTCAGGTGATGGTGTCAAGTACCAGTTATTGCAGCGGTGCACTGCTTGACATTACCCACCACATGTCAGTCATCCCTACGGGTAGTTAAAATAAGTGTGGTACTCGTCAAATCCGCACCTTGTGATAACATGTTCCAGGTCTTGGCTAGTTTTCTAGATATCAGCGCTACCCTAGTACATAATGAAAATGTACTTGGGTCTAAAGTTGATACTTCTACCCCAGATAAAGGACCCACAAACCCTTTCTAGGGATCAAATTTCCTCAAGAAAATTTCCTCAAGGAAATCTTCTCTGGCCTACAGGCCTTGTAGCTCAGGCCTTTCAGTGGACCAGAAATAGCGTTTTGCAAGACCTAAAATATGTTTTTCTTTGTCATACATTTGCTAACCTTGGAGGAAGTGATTTAGAATCGATAAGCTGAAGTACACAGAAGTAAATCGTCAAGAAATAAGTGTTTGGTAAAACACTACACAGCAGGACTTGTTTGGTTGTGGGGTTGCTGGCTAAAGTGCTAAAGTTGCTAGACTCTGATGGTCAGGGGTCCTGTAGGTGTTTCCAGATCAGCAGCTGACTTCATGAAACTTTACGCAAGTCCACTTGTGCAATATTTCTTGTGGTATTGGTGCACATCTTATGCAAAGTTGCGTAAAGTTTCTTGAAACTGTCGGCTGCTTTCTCTTTGATTGTATACAAAAGTTTTTTTTTGTCCAACACATCAGGGGCAAGCCTGCAGGTTGGTCCTGTAGTTTGCATATAATCAAGCAAAAGAGAAAGGAGAAAAGGTTACCTTTGAGAAGCAGGAAAAGTTTGTGACATTTGGAGATTGTTTATTTGGCTAGGAATGGTGCCTGTGGGCACTGAACTGTTGGGGGGGGGGGATACCAGCATGTCTAATCATATAATGCCATGGTCCAATGATACGGCAACTTCTTACGGGCCATCAAGTTTTTTCTGCCAGTTCAGTCGGCCCACAAATTGGCAGTCATTTCGGACTGCAAGCTTTTGATGGTGCAGTATGGGCTCAGTATTTGAAAGGCCTAAGGGGAATTCTGCAGTAATAAGGCCCAATTTTCCTCGAATAATTCTACCAGGATTTCCTTGGTGCGATCAAATACTTGAACTTGTTTTTTAGCAGAGCTGGGGTGACTTTTTGACCTGGTTAAAATTCCCCTTCCAGTTTGCTTTCTATTTTGGGAGGAGTGAATATTTGTTGTGGTATTTTTTGTTTTGTTTTTCTTGGGGGCAAGGGGGAGGAATTGTTAGTCTTAAAACAATGAAATGAAAGATATGAGGTTACATGCACCAGATGCTATGAAAAGATTATTATTGTTTTTTATGCAATGCAACCAACAAAACAGTATTTAAAAAACTGATACAATGTTGTTTCATTGATATGATTTTAAAAGTTAGTTTAAGAAAATAAAAACAGTGATGCAAGAGTTCATTTAAAGATAAATATGACAACTTTTGTTTTATTTATCAGGCGTGGAATTTCATCTTTTGCAAGGGCAAGGCCATTTTCATTTTGCAAAGGGCACTTCCGTTGGAAAATCTTAAAATCTTTGGGAAACTTTTGAAGGGGCACCAAGGCCAAGACCAGGGCAACTAATGCCATGGGCTCCATGGAATTCCAGGCCTGATTTTTCCCCCATAAAATAAAACATTTATGATTTTCAATATCCAATTTCAATTGGAGGAAAACACTGCGTCATCTGTTTCTGAGCTGTCTCTTAAAATAGACCTGATGCAAACATGGAATAAAAGGAATTGCACCAAATAAATGGAATTGCTACAACAAGTAAACAACCACCATTTTGTGATATAGTTTCATGGAAAAGTTTGGGAAGGGTGTATCAAATGAAATAACACATTCCCCCAAAAAACAATTTTTAACACATTCCATTTCTCTATTGTTTCTTGAACAAAAATAGTTTGAAATAATGTACTTTTCTATAAGAAAATTGACAGTGACACACGTAGTTACCTCCCTTATTGGTTTACTGTTAGTAGAAACTGAACTTGGAGTCAATTATAGATATCTGGTAAATAATTAAATACATATTTTTGAAGTGATTTAATATTTTAATTAGCGTTTCATATGCGTTTCACCAAGTTGACCCGCCCCTGAATAATCTCTCGCGCGCAGCTATTATGATTACTCAATGACGTCACTGAAAGAAAGCCAGGTACGTGTAGAGCTTTCAGCCGTTCAGCCGGGTGGATGTGACCGTACAATACACACACACACACATGAAGAACAGAATGGCTGAACAAATACTCAGATTCATCCGAAATTGAGTAAGAGATACAATTTTCCGAAGAAGAATTTTTCGGATAATATTAGTGATGAAGATCATCACATTGATTTGACGGGTCGGATTGTTGCCTACACGAAACCCGAGGTGGAACGTGGCAACAGTGACTACTGTATGTTGTTACTGTATGCAATGCTACCGATTCCCTTTTGTATTCTGTAGTTTTTATCATTTGATATTGATGAAGAATTTTGTTTGGTAATGTGTTACCAGATTCGCGGTGGCGAAACTATTCCATGTTTTGCCAGTGGTTTGGAATGATAAAACCTAAAGTGCGGGATTGTTTTTTTTGGTTCTCTTATCCAGACCAAAGGGATTCCTTATCAATTTACTGCATTGTTCTTCCTTGAAAGTGTCGGATTAATTCTCGGAGGAAGACTGTTAAAACTGAAGTTGGGTTATGTTTCCATTCCGTCATAGTATAGCTTTTCAGCAATAAAATACAATTACTTTGTTTCACGAATTGTGTAATTTGAAACTTCATCCCACCACTAAATATTAAAATTTCATTCTTCATATTTATTTTGTGTTAGTTAACGACAGGGTTAAGTACAATCCTGTACTTTGACATTAAATGTAAGTGACTGGTTGCAAGGAACCTAGAATAAAGAATAAACCATTAATTAGATTTGGTTGGTTCAGTGGTTTCTCTTCCTGCCTTTCCCTTCTGTGGACCCCGGTTCGAATCCTGCCTCAGGCAGAGCTGCAAACTCTCCCTGATTCTGCAGAAAGTTTCCTGAAAATAAACCAATCTACCAACTGAGCTATCTAGCCCTATGTTGGTCTCCCCAACATTAGGGCTAGTAGCTTGGTTGGTAGAGCGCCGGTAATTCAATCTGGAGGTCGTTGGTTCAAATCCCACTGTAGTCAATTTTTCTTTGTTCCTCCCCAAATTATTAAAATATATACCCAGTCGGTTTCCCTTGTGTGGTTTATTACTTGACAATAATAATAATAGTACCCAGTTCTTATTAAGCGCACAGCTCAAAAAATCTCAATGTGCTTTACAACAAAAAATGCAATTAAGCAAACATAACAGGCAAATAAACAGGTAACTTTTTAGGAGTAGTTTAAATACAGTTTGAGTTAGCAGTTTTGATCTGATGTGAAGTGATTTTCTATGAGAACAAGATGAATGCATGAAGGACTGATGTCCATAAGTCTTGGTGCGAGAGACCGGTGTATGGAGCGGCAAACTTGAGATAGAATGGAGGGAAAAGCTGAATTTCTCATAAAACCATTTTTCTCCAGCGACAGAATATTTAATCACCAATAGGGGATGTAATGTCTGGGTAAGATTATTTGGAAAATTATTTTATGTAGGCATTTATTTGTATCACTTTGATCATACAACCCTTCGAACTTTTAATATATTAGATTGGAACTCCCAAAGTATCGGTAATTTAGGAGCCGTGCACAAACAATTCCTGCTCTTGTTTACCTGTTTATTTAGAAGTATTACTCATCATCACAAGTTCCTAGGAGAACCCAAAACTTTGTTTGTTTGCCCTAAATTATATTTTTTTCTCTTAAACTTCCAGTTCAACAAACGCGTTTGTTTTATTTCTGTTCTGTTCTTCCTTTACTAGTTTGCTGTCATAAAGTTGTTGTTGTTGTTTTTTTTTCATGCAAGCGGCCTTCTTTGGAACTTCCTTCTCTTTATGTCACATGATCTACCCCTGATTCCCCCCAAAATAAATCCGGGAGTGGATGAACTCCGCGTGACAAAATGAGGTCAGTGCAATGAGGTTGTGAAGTCAATAAGTTTGGTGGACTTTTTTTTAAAGGGTGAATAAACCTGGAATTTGGGAGATGTTGCAAGACTAGCCTAGTCCATGTTTTACCACATGCTGTGTTGTGATTTAGTTCGTAATTTCTCTAAAGGAAGGGCTACAATTTGGGACATACATTTTGACTTGATCATGGAACCTCGACAAACTTGCAACCCTACATTTTTTGTAAACAGCGTTTTAAGTTAATTTCTTTTGGAATCATTGATTTTTAGGCTTAGATAGCTTTGTAATCTTTAGGCACTTACCTGATAGTTCCTAAAAAATAATCACTTCATGGTATAAAATTTAGTCAGTTTACAATATAAACATGTATTTAAACCTAGTTTTGAACATTTGTTGTAAGGAATTTAAGTCAAAAGTAGCATAAGATAATTTAATGAAAAAGTTTCAAAATGAAGCCCATGATAAATTGTAGAATCTTTGGTATCAATCAAAAGCCAAGAGCTTCATCTTTCTATTCATTACCAGCCTGCAATATCTTGATGTGAATACATCTACGCAGCACACAGTTATTTATGTGCACAGTTGTGCCGCTGCACACAACCCGTCTGTGCAGTTGAAGGCTTTCAAACGCAGGGCTCAATTTCATGGCGCCGCCAACGGCGGAATTTTGCCCACACGGACTAAGCGCAGAATTCTGTTACAGGCAGCGTCGTGAAACTTACTGGAAAGTGTTAGTAAGAGTGGGAGAGAGAGGATCTTTGTTGATTGTGTTTATTTCAGTTTGTTAGTTCTAGGATGCATTCATGTCATAATAGAGTATCCACCTACAATGTATGCAGGTGCTCGCATATTTGTATTTTGCAAAAAAAAATTCTTTCGTGCAAACTTTTGTAACAACCCCTCAAAGTCGAGCGTCAACGGACACCATTGTTTTTCAGAAGTGTGTCCTGCGGTCATGAGTCCGCAAACTCAAGGAAAAGGAAATTTCCTTGTTGTGGGTGGGTTGGTTTCCTCACGATATTAGCCTCAAACAATATTAAAGGGGATTCTTGGTACAAAACATCCATTTATTTTTTTCAAATTCAAGAAGCGACCTGCGAATTTGTTTTTGATTAGATGCAACTGCTTTCGACAAAACCTCATTCAATTATGACAGGGCCCCGATTTCATAGATCTGCTTAAGCACATAAATTAGGTAAAACACAACAATTCTGCTTACCAGAAAATAATGAACCCATAACTTAACTCACAGTAACTGGCATAAACATTTCCTTTTTGTTTTTGCCATTTTGCCCTTTGTAAAGGTACAAAAGAGGGGAGGGAATGATTGTGCCCCTCTGTCCTGTTATGAATCAAGCCTTTCATTCACATAATTTCATACAAGCTACGCTTTGGTGCTTCGCAAGGAGAATGTAATAAGAGTGGCCACAAAATCTCCAGCAAAAATCTGTCTCATTTGCGACAGTGATCTAGACTTCAGTTTTGCTTCGGACAACTTTTAGAACCACTACCATGAGTCTCTCTGAGTAAAAGTAATCAATTTATTTGTTCCCCATGGTCGAGGAACTGGAAAGAAAAAGGTAAATAATTGTGACAGTTTGTTTTGATGATATAAGATAATAAGGGCGTTGCTCTGCTGTAGAGGATGTTATGAAGAGACCATTGATAACAAATATTATAAATGCACTAAATATAGAAGGATGTTACCGTTGGCAAACCACATGCGGTTGTGTTTGTTTTTGTTTCCCAGTTGGTGTTTATTTGCCTTTGTTGCATTTCCCTGGACTGT
>CM021542.1:2327380-2353064 GCA_010994315.2 Pisaster ochraceus | reverse complement strand
CCCCCCCCCCCCCAAGGTTGAAACTGCTGTTTCGTAATTGCAATGCCTTCCTGGGTGTTTATTTCCTCCCCTTTTTACACTTTCACTTGGAGAGCTGCAAGATCTTGTAGTCATCTGGGAATTTAAGTTTAGCTTTTTAGGGGGAGGGAGTGGTGAGAGGAGATGGTTAGTTGCTCATTAGCTGATGAAAAGGGGCAGCGAAACAATCAAATTATCTTTTGAAGCTTTTTTTGTGTGAAAAAAAAGCGACAAAACGTACTTTGCAAAATTTTGTTTAAGAACCAAGGAAGTTTTGTACATAAATGGGTGTGCCGCGATTGAAAATGAAGACAATTTCAACCTCGGTATTCTTTGAGCTTTCTTATCAGAAACATGGGTTGGGGCAGTGGTATCTTTCCTCGCCTTCCACCTCTGGGGCACTGGTTCATTTCCCATCGGGGCACCATGTGGATTGAGTTTTCAGTCCCTACCTGATTGCATGGGTTTTTCTCTGAAACAAGCCTCCGGGGTTTTCCTCCCACTTGTAAAACTGAAACTAACTTCCTTGTTTGGGGTTTCTTGGCTAGTCTAGTGATTAAGTTTGCTTTTTGGAGAGTCCTTGGCTTCACAACCAGAATTCATAAATAAAATAAAAAACAGAAGAAAAGTGGAGAGGCTTACTGTCGTGTTTAATGCAACAACTTTCACTGTCGGCATCATTAGGAGAAAACCCACTGGTCCGAATACATACATGTTGATGTAGTACTCCCCCACAAACAATTATGATTACATCAACAGACGTTACACCCAAAGTGTACGCTCGAAGTGAAGAAGATGAAGAAGCGGTTGAATCGATTTACCACATGGTCTTCATACCTGAACAACTTATGCAGTCACTGAGTAACAGCTAATTAGATAATGAGTTGAAAGAAAGGAAGTGATCTTAGGGAAAGTGCGGACTAATTATCACCGGCTGCGCGGTCGGTTTACCAGACGATACCAGACAAACAAGAGAGGCCGGGCGAAGTTAACTCAATGGGGAGAACAAAAAAACTGAGCAGCAATATGCCTTGCAGTTAAACAAATCGGGTCATGGATGTATTTTCTTCTCTTCACAATGATAAATGGCTATTGTTTATGTGAACCTTTTAAAGCATTTAAATAGGTTCTGATGGTTTTTTTTGTTCTCCGAAGGGTTTTGTCAGGCATGTGGGTTTTTTGTTTGATTCTCAGATGTGGCATTCAAAATTGAAGTACAAAGTCTTCCTGTGCCTGGAAATTCCCTCTCTTTTTTGACAAACTGTGTTTTATTCAAACCTTTTAGTCATATATGTACAAATTAACTTATGGAAATGTGCTTGGTGTTCAGTTTTGTAAAGTCTGCTTGTAAGAACTTTGTATTTCCTCTTAGATGAATTAAAATCAGATTGTTACCGAGGCGCTACAATAGAGGGAAGGTAAGCTGAAACCCTTAAACCAACCACCCCCTCCTGAGCTTGAAACCATGACTGGTTGGGTGCAATTAAGTGAATTGTGTCAAGACTATCATTCATACTTAGCACCGTTCGAGGCTTTACTTTAATTTTTTTAACAGACTGCTTTTTTTTTTGCGTGGGGGAAGCCACAGAAGGCCCGTCGTCAACCAATCAGGATTGTGAGATGGATGGCAGACAGGCTACCAGCAGCCTTGAGTCGGCATCATTCACAACTGCAGTATTATGCTAATGAGGGAAGATGACGAGATGCAAACGACCCCATCTTGCCGACCTCGTCTCCCCCGAGACCCCTCCTCCATGCCATCCGTCGGGCAGAACCAAGAGTAGCACGGCTTGAGCCTTGAGCTGTGTGCAACCCAAAAAAAGGAAGAGAAAAAAAAATTGAACTGGATAAGCTGCCATCTTCAAATTAGAGCCGTTGCCTACCCGGGGACCGAGCCTGCAAGATGTCACAAGAAAACCTTCGCGTTTCACACTCTATTAGTATGATTAAATATTTTCCCTTCGTGTTGTCCATCTTAAGTCTTCGGTTACCGCCAGTGGTGGCGGCAAGGTAATCCTATCTCAAAATTTGCAAAAAAATCTTACTGCAAGAAAAAACCTGATAACCCCCCAGTGACCGAAGCTCCCCATTGCCTACCCCGGAACTTATTCCCCCCCATTTTTTTTTTTTTTTTTTTCATCCTTCTTTATTTCCCCATTCAGCAATCCCCCAATCGTCACGCAGAATGTGATAATCTGACCAAGTTTATATCCCTTTTCTCCCCCGACTACAGCCCGCATCCCTGGACCCTCCTGCTCCCAATTCTGGATACAGATTCCGTGACCTACTTTGGTATCGTCGTTGTTGGCCGGTCGTTCTACCCCAATAATTCCTAACCAGAATCTGCATCAAGCCCCTGTGACCGAGTCTCTTTTCTTTTTTGTTTTCTTTTTTAACGTTCTTCGCCTCGGGGCAGTATACAACCTTAAGCAGCTGGTCCCACAGTTTTCTGACTTGGCACTTGATTTTATTGTTGTTGATGCCTCACTCCAGCAGCAGGCGATGACCAGCGTTTAGATTCCCTGAATATTCGCTCTGATTTTCATCTATTTTTATAAGATGTATTTTTCTTTTCATTCCTCTCCATCACGTTCTTGATACTTGTTTCATTTCATCATAATGAAGGTGTACATTGCCCGGGCCCACTGTCATAGAGCTGCTTTAGCACAATAAGTACCTTAGCGCAACAAAATTATGTTTACCAGACTAAGGTTACCAGCTAAAATGCCATGTAACACATGTTCCATCTGTGACTGTTATCCTACTTATTGTTGCTTAGCAGGAAATTGTTATGAAATATATTCTGTTTAAATAAGCAGCTCTATGAAATTGGGCCCAGGTTTGATGGAACAATGCCTGCTTCATTTAAAATCAAGCACGGTTTATTATTGAAACCAATTCTGAATTTATCAACTGATATTTAGCATCTTTATTGAATACGTATCATCATGTTCCTTTGTAATCACTTCCACCTATTTAGCATATTATTGACGCCTCCCTGGCAGGGCTGCCCAATAACCAAATTCACGGATACCTGATTAGAATACTCAATGCATATTCATATAGGCCCCTACTTCTCTAATACATCTGTATCAATAATCCATGAATTACCAAACGATAGTTTCACTCATTACCATATTCATTTTTTATATGATAACCTTATCAACATTGGTCTCACCATTGGCTTAATGTTACATTACACTCATTACCATATTCATATCCCACTGATTACCATATTCATGCCTTACTGAATACCATAATTATGTGACACCGATTACCATAATCATGTGACACCGAATACCACAAATGCAGGAGTCTTATCTCACCAATAACCATATTCTAGTCTCACCAATTACCAATGTCTCACGGATAACCACATTCAGGTTTCTCTGACCATTAATGTTTCACCGAGTATCAAATAACATTTCTGTTATTACCATATTCATGATCCTCAAATTACCATATTTTCAAGTGCCTGTGATTACTCATCCCATTTTCTCTGTTCAGTCAAAGCCTATTTTCCGAGAGCAGCCCAAAAGGCAACTCACTGAAGCAAGTAAAGCCCACAGTTATTATTGCCACTTTTTAAACCTGTATTTTTTAATAATGGCAGTTTTTTTATATAGATGACACAAGTTCCACATGCCTTATCAAAGACTGTCCAACTTCTCATGGCCGATTTACCATTTTCCAACATCTCGTTGTCAGCAACTGTCATAACTTGACATTTTCCGCCATCTCTGGCCCACTTTCTGGCAGCAGCCTACATTCAAACGAAGCCAAGACAATATACCTCAAAGGCAGATTCTACACTTCTAACTCGGCCTATACTTTGCTCCAGTGAGCCCTGACAGTTCAGTGTCCATGTAAACACATGTCAACCGTGTCTTTGCGAACATTACCCAGGCAGCTTCTATCAGATCTGACAAATTGAACTTGATTTTGTGCGAGCGGCTTAGTTATGTTCTTGGGTTAGTTATGTTTTTCTTTACATGTACAAGCAAATTTACGTTATGAATGGGGAAGTGATGATGTATATTTTGTGACGGAATCATTTCTTGTTGAAGAAGACACTTTTTGTGCAGCTTTCATGGCCTTAGTTCACAGTGTAATGTTTGATACAGTAAAGTGTGACTTAACTGTGCCAAGATGACGCAGAGATGCAGCGACCAAGATATGTGACGTAAAATAAAGGGATTTTAAGGTTGGGGTGCCAATGGCAGTTTAGTTGTGACACATTGCTGGCATTGTTGGGACTCCATTTAGGATTGGGTTGGAGGATGATGGGAGGGGCCTGTAATTCTCTCCCCTTTTTGTCAATTCTAGACACAATATGTTTTGCTGTACAATTTTAACACCTTTTTGAATGGAGCCAGTCATTAGGTAAATTATATTTTCATTGGTGATCTAGAATGGCAAAGGTTCCTACCCGAGTAAGATGCCTGTGTATTTTTTTTAAGGACTTAGGAAAGTACTGAGTATACAGTGCTTAGCACACATTGGTGTAAGGGTAAAACCAAATAATATTCTTTGTCCCAGATGAAAATTTCACATCTATTAAATTGGTGATCAATTTGTGTTTAGCAAGATTTGGCCGTGCTCAGCGCATTTGTAAAACTGTTGAATAAGCTGTATGAAAACATTGTCTTGTGAGCCGCAACTTTTGAACAAATGTGTGAAGAGAGTAGCTGTGTGTGGTAAGGAGTAGGAGCAAGTTCTTCCATTCATTGTATACTGAACTGTTCGTATTAACACCATGATGACTCCCAAGCCACTTTAAAACACACGTCCCAAGCTCACACCTTCCCCTACAAAGTGTGGCAACTTTTTTTCTTTCCCCCTTGTCTTTTTAATGTTGATTTGCCAAGGGTTTAACACCCTCTTCATTTGCTATTAATGCTCCCACACTTGGCATTTCTCACGTCGCGGATATTTCCATATTGTGTCGGGAGGGAGAGGTGGTGCTGTTTTGCCTCGGTATGACGCGATGTGGACTACCAGTGAAAGTGAGAACCAGGGAGGCAGCAGAGTACAGTGTTACCTTCTGCTGGCAGTTGGGGGTTTGAAAAACAACTCACTTTAAAGCCACTAGAAAGAATTTCAATGAGTTGGTCATGTTTTGAAGGTGAAGGCCGTCCTTATCAGCCTATCGAATCCATGGAAATTACTGAAGGCCTTGATAACTGAATTGTTTTTAAAGTCTTTATGAGTAGTGCACACCTGGAGATAGTTTGTTTGTGTGTTGTTCGCTTTTTTATTAGACCAGTTTCGCAAGCGTAAGGATACAGATACAGATAAGATAACACTATTTGTTCACGTTGGATGCTCAGTTGGTATTTTTGAAATTGTGCACTTTCAGAATAAGGATTCAAACTGGCTTAAGCCGTTTATAATAGCCATTATCAAAGCTCTAGCCATTGTACAAGACACTCGCCTCATTGTGTAAGACACCTCAGACTATGGTATAGTGTTATCAACTCGGAGTAGTTGACTAGAAGACATGTTCCTCAATTGACTCTGTCAACTCTAGCTCTGCATCATATCCACACCCCTCCAAGCTCTCAGCTCTCCCTACCAAATTCTCAAACTGATATGATCGAGATAACAAAAAAAACTTAAAGGTGTGGGACGTCACTTTTGTTTTTTACAATAAATTCATTTTTATTCTCCAGTTTCTATATAAACATAACTTGCGCCCATTAAGGGCTCTTCAGAATAATCATGGTTTAAGCCCTGTGGTCTCGTGGACTTTCCCCCAAATTCAAGCCATGCTATTTGTTTGACTTTATATTTCAAATGGGAATATTTCTCTGAGGGAATCCTGTAAAGTCGCTTTAAGCAACCAGTGCTAAGAGCTGCCATTTCTCCTCTCTACCAGGGTATCAACACCTTACAGTTGACAGGATTGGCGTTCACTTTGGGTCCTGAGAAACACAGAAAGATAAGACAAGTGGCCTAACTAATAGATTGGTGTGGTGATAGATGGACACTCCCCAGTTTTAGGCTCGATAACGAAACAACCCACTGATTTCTGTGCTTTAGTTGGTGTTCTCAGCACAGAATTCTGTGTTAATGAACGTTCATAAAATGTAGCCCATATCAAAGGACCACTTGTCCCGAGAAGAATCTTAGTGCTTAGTGAATTTGATAGACGCAGGCTCCGTTGATGTTATCAAAATCTGTTTTTATTGTAGCAATAGTTTTTGAAAGCTGCGCCTCATTTAACATAATTGATTCAGGCCGCAGGCTCATCAAACAGACACTGACACAATTTTACAATATTTATCTTCATCTCTGCTCTCCGCCGGTTAAATATATATTCCAAGTTCGTGCATTATTTGCGCTGTCCTCATTTTGCGGAGATAAAAAATACATCGAGCAATGAGACAACGTTTCTTGGTGATGATGATGATGGGGGAGTATGTAGTCTGCGAGGCACCAGGCTTGTGTGCCCGGTACCCATTCTATAGACACAATGTTGGTTTGGAGTAAATACTTCTGCAACTAAACATGCCCAGGCCAACACATGGATGCAGATTGCATTCATTTGATAAAGATTTTGTATTAAGTTGGAATTTTGACGAGTGGCTCAAATTCCAAACTCCTCTCCACATTGTCTAAGATCAGATTTTATTATCTAGCAGGGAAATAAACTTTAAAATATGAAAACACTCCAGAATTGGAAAATATTAAATTGCTGTAAAACGGCACAAACACCAGTGGGCGAAAGTACACATGTAATCAAAGATGACATTGACAGCATCTGTAAGATTTGAAGCAGGGCTGTGATCCGTCAGGATTTTTCATTAATCCCCCTTTTCCTTCAGAACCCAATTTCATAGAGCTGCTTAAGCACAACAAGTAGCTAAGCACAACACAAAGTATGCTTACTAGAATAAGGTTACCAGCCAAAGTACCATGTCACATGTTTGGGCGGTCGGGTTGGCATAGTGGAATCTTCTTGCCTTCGACCTCTGAGACCCAGCTTCGAATCCCGCCGGGGGCACTATGTGGATTGGGTTTTCAGTTCCTACCTGATTGCATGGGTTTTTCCCCCCAGACCTATTCTCTGGGGTTTTCCTTCCACATCAAAGACCGAAACTAACTTCCTTGTTTGGGTTTCTTGGCTAGTCTAGTGATTAAGTTCACTTTTCTGAGAGTCCTTGGCTTAAGAGTCCAGCGTAAATAAAATCTGTGACTGGTATCCTGCCTGTGTTAATTTAGTAGATATTTGCTGAGCAAAATTTTCACCCTAAGCAGGTCGATGAAATTGGGTCCTGAAGGGAAAGGGGGATTAATGAACAAAACCTGAATCCTGCTTGTCTTGTAAAGGGTTAAGTTTCCAACATGGCAGAAAGTCATAGCCTGTGTTACGACCAAATATCTAGATTTCTATTTGGGTCGATGTAGAGAGTCTGTAAATCTAAGAAATCTAGCATCCCATATACTCTTGGGTTGCATCGCCAGTCCATGAGGATGCTGCTGAATATTTTTTCTAGGATTTGTCATTTCGATGAAACTATCACACCCCAATTAAGGCCACGGTATAGAACTAAGCACCAAGAACCGAGTAGCTTTATGGGTAACAACCGTGAAAATTCAAGAAAGGTTCCAAGGTTAAAATCATTTTTGTGGTGCACTCATTTTCCAATAAAGTCCTAACGACAGTGGGGAAATTATAAGTGTCGAACGGCACATTGAAACAGTGTAAAATGCTGTTGTATTTGAAACGCTGCTAGTGCGATTGTTTTCTTGCATAGGAAATGTCCTGAATTTTGATGATATCCAATTAAAACATCATTTTGACATTTTAACTCACACAAAATTCCTGTTTGGAATGTGCATACCCAATTGTTGTTGATATCCAACGACATCATGCTCAAATTTCTGAAAGAGTGTCAAATAAATTGACAATTGACACCATTTGAAGGTGAGGTTAGAGTCTTGTCATTATCATTCTCCCACTTCCATAGATATAATCTGTTGGAAAATGAGGGCCACGAAAAGAATTTGACCTTGGAGTTTTCATTAAATCTCATTTGGGGAGAAGTTGGAGAAGTGTTGGTTCTGATACGAACCAGTGAATCAGAAGTAGAGTCTGGCCATTTCCAGCAGTGTACTATCTGCTGAATGTATAAGCAGAGCACACTGTTTGAGATGCCAAGATTGAGGCCAGATACTTTGTTCCTGTTTTCCCTTTATGGCATCTCCATTTAAGGGAAACAATTGTCCCGAAACATTTCAAAGGGCACCTAGGCAATGGTCAGGGGCACGGAGGCAGTTGGCTCTGTGAAGTATCAGGCTCGTTTACTTTATCTCAACCCATGTTCTTCTCAGATCCAACTGTACTTCCCAATGTAATTCACTTGATTTGCTTGTTAAACACATCAACCTTCTTAATTTCATGTTGAAGCATAAGGTAGTACACAGTAACACAACGCACACCTCAACAGAAGGCGCAGTAAATAACTTACACATTTGGCCTCCATGCGCCGAGTGCACACTTTCACCGCATTAGGAATTGGGTTATGCAAATATGAAACAAAGAATGTAAGATATGAACCCATTTCATTGTCTTTATCCCTAACCCCTCCAGCTGTGCTTAATATAAATTAACATGTAACATGATCGGCAGACAGAATTAATGAAACAAGTTGCAGGACTTGCATTAACTTTTAAACACGGGGAGTATTGAAAGAGAGTGGGAACAAAATACAGTTTCTACAGAAATTCTTAGTGAAAACGCCAGCATGAATTCGATTTGTTTATCACTTATTTAAAAATCGAAATAGTAATAAAAAAAAACATTTTTGTAAGTGCGGATGTTCACTGTTTCTAATATGGGGGAAATACACTTAAATCATTGCAATAATTATTTGAAAGTGTGAAATAACATAGATAAACAAGCAATTACTTCTGACGGGAGTTAAGGAAAAGAAAAAACAAACAAAGTCACTGTTGAAGAAGAAAACCCCCAGACAAACACAGTCACTGCTTGCCTTTTTTTAATTCCCTGAAATGTAGATGAGATTTAATGGGTACATAATGTGTTTAATAAAAAATCAACGAAAAATATGAAAATTGATGTTGTAATGAAAATGATTGACAGAATTCACTCACTTTAATTATCAAAATACTAACCAGCCTCCCCCCCCCCCCAAAAAAAGCAGCAATGTGGATCCAAAAATGATTAGTGCGGTCATTAGCTGCTCCAGTGCGCGGCCAATTTCCAGCGCTGCCAGAACAATTTCCTGTCCCAAAACAAGCACCTTAATCAGTCAGGATATCAGGGGCTGTCCAGCCTACAATCCGTTGATAATCACAGGGATCCAATTCGGCATAGAAAGCTGGCATTCAAGGTCCTTCTTGCAGAGACTTCATAATAGTGGCTTAATTTGAAAGGAAAAAAAAGAAGTTATATTTTGTACTGGATGGGAAATGGAACGGACAAAATCACCTTTGACTTTGGCGTGATTATTTTTGTTCGGAGGTAGCAACACAAGAAAGTTTGCAACTCCCTGCACGGTTTCTCGAGGGGATATTGGGGTTGTCTTTCGGCCATCCCATCTCGTTGATGTGAAGGCTGATGGTTCTCTTGTCTTCACTTAGAATGTCATTTCTTCTCTTTCTGAGAAGTGCATGATTTTGGCGTTGGACAACACTTATAGTAAAGTGGTAGAGGGTAATAACTTTATGCCCGAAGTAGGACCTGATACCGACTATCAGTTGTATCGCCAATGCTCCCCAATCCACGCCCATTCCCCCTTCCTTTTAGACTTTTTCCCCTACCAATATCACCACCTCCCGACTAAAATGTGAAAATTTGTCCAGAGGAAAACCAGATGTGGAAATGTGTTTGGAATCTCCTTTCTCTTAAGAAACACAAAATTGGCTGTTTAGACGGAATGATTGTGGAGTCTGTAGGAGAACTGTAGTACTGTAGAATGAATAGTTTAGATTCATTTGTGATCTGTGTGTTATGTTGTCAGTTGGCACGCTGTGAAGCTGTTGGTACAACACTTTTTTTTCTTCACACAACCGGTGAAGTTCATCTAGCAGGGAGAAAAGCTGATGTCTTCAGACGCACTCTTTAAAGGAAAGGACGTGTACCGGAGAATTTGAAGTGTGTGTGTAGTTGTGTCTCAAACAGTTGTCCCACGCATCATAAGCTGTCAGAATCCGGCCAACGAGGGCAGCGTTCTCTCATCACCCCCCTCAATTAGCGAAGGGCATTGATGAGAGGTGAAGTATGTTACTCGGTATGCTTCACCCCAACCCCATGCTGTTGAGAAAGTGCAGGGGTGCTATCAGGTACACCCATTATAACCGGTCGCGAATACACTCTTGAAACCTCGTGGGGAATTCCTCTCAACAGTTTGGCTGGAATAGCTCTTTATGGGATTGTCATTTTTTGTTTCAATTATGTGCTATGATTCATTTGGAGTGTGGGCTTGAAGTGTGATTTGGGTGAACAGAAACATGTTCTGCAACTAAAGGTGACAGGTTGGGTTCTGTTTGCTGTGTATCTAAGGTGACCTTATTGCACAGCTCACTGTTTAACTGTTTATTGGTGGTTGCAGTTGAACAGACCTCTAAGCTTGTAAAGTGTATTCCATGGTTAAACAAGGAGATTGTTTTAGCATAACAGTGTAGTTTGTTTGCAGAATAAGCTTTACCAGGTGCTGCCATTTTGATTTTTTGCCAAATGTAATCAAACTGAGACTTGAAGGGAAAGTTGGTCGGGTCCCTTTAAATGATTGAGAAGAACTGTCGTTATCACACTGTGAGAAGGGAACTCAACAAAGATGGTTATACATTGATAAAGGTAGGGGGGGACTTCAGATGGCAGTAAACATACCAGGTAAGCAACGCCCAAATTGGCAGCTACGACTGCATCTACGGCTGCGGCTGCGGCTGGATCACTGTATGTTTACATAGAACAGTGTTTTCACCCTGTAATTCTGCTGCCCCAAAGCATCTCAACAGTCTTTCACTGATTCAAAATGCCTGGTTCCTTCCTCATTACCTTCAGTTTCAAAATGTCTGGTTCCCTCCTCATTACCTTCAGTTTCAAAATGTCTGGTTCCCTCATTACCTTCAGTTTCAAAATGTCTGGTTCCTTCCTATTACCTTCAGTTTCGAAATGCCCGGTTCCCTCCTCATTACCTTCAGTGGTTACCTTGCTTATTCTGTTTTCACAAATCACATCGCCGAAGCATTTCACTTTATTTTTAAAGGGAATACAGTAAACAAAAATAATTTTGTGTCTGAAATTGTTTTCCCATGCCCAGTAAATCGGATGAGTATACACATCGCACAGTGCCAATGCAACCACTTTCTTTCTTGGCATTTATGTGAGAAACTATTCACATGATAAAATGATACATTTCTCTGTTATATGTCTAGTTGTTTCATTTGTATTTGGATGATGGAGCCTTCTTCTTCTTCTCACTCTTCTCACTTCTTTCTGAATTGTGGCAGGTTATCATCGCAATTTATGCTCAGTTTCCAAAGCTGCAAACTCGCCTTCAGAATAACAGACATTTCAAATTGAAAAACAGAAAGAAGAAAAACACTCTCATATATTTTCCCCTCTTTGTGCTTCTCTCCCTATGAAATAATAGTAATCATAATAATAATAATAATAGGAAAAGACAGGCTGAAGAGAATGACGGAGAGAGAGAGAGAGAGGCCCTGCAAAGTCATTATTTTTTCCATCAGGAAATGAAGCAATGCATGTGTAGCCTCTTACAGTGTAGAATCTGATTGCATGGGACAATGCTAGCATTTGGCTTTGCCATTTTCTCTTTGCGCGCGCTCCGGAACGGTAACCCGACACCGTTCATTTTGTCCCAGCTAATTTTGGCAATTTTCTGCTATTTTGCCATTCAGTGAGCAGCGGAGCCGCGGACATAATGCACCTGATGTGACTCTTGTTTTCATAACTCCCCAACTGATTGTTGGGATTTTTTTTCTTCTTCTTCCTCTGGTTTATTAAAACGAAGGAAAACATTCCGTTCCCTGTGTATTTTTTTTTCATCATTTTCTTCCCTCTGCAAAAGATTCTATCCGGATTTAATATTCTACTTAGATACAATTTGTTTTTTCGGTTGAATGAAAATATGATTTTTTTACATTTGTCTACTACATTCTCCACAATATTCAAGTGCTATTAATTTACCCGTCCCAAGCTGCCAGCCGTTTTTCTTTTCACAAATATTTAGGCACTATTTTTTCATGATCAACAGATCGATATGAAATATATTTCCAAGCATAAAGTGTATTTGGATGATAAAATTGTGGATATTTGTTCAGAGTTACCATTCTTGATAGTTAGGGGAAGGGTTTTTATGGGAAGCCATTTTCTAGCATTGTTCTGCCATTGTAACAATCCGGAAGAAAAACATTTTGCTCCCAAAATTTATCTGCTTTTTCTCAACTAATGATGATTAAAGTTGTATAAGATGATGATGTTATCAGAGAGACCTTGCTCTGTGGTCAAATTCTTTTAATGCCTCATAAAACTGAGGATGTCCCAACTGAAAACAGTGAATGCCCAATTAATGATACCTAAACACTAGAGTTGTATCATCCCTTCCTTAAAATGGCTTATCAATCTGAGGATGTCCAAATTCAAAACAATGAATGCCCAATTAATGATGCCCAAACAATCCGGAATAACGCCTCTTAAAACTGAGGATGTCCTGCAACTGAAAACAGTAAATGCCCAAACAATCCGTTTTGCACCATCCCGTGTAATGACATATAAAACTGAGGATGTCCCAACTGAAAACAGTGGACGCCCAATTAATGATACACAAACACTAGAGTTGTACCATCCCTACCTTAAAATGGCTTATCAATCTGAGGATGTCCAAATTCAAAACAATGAATGCCCAATTAATGATGCCTAAACAATCCGGAATAATGACATATAAATCTGAGGATGTCCCAACTGAAAACAATGGATGCCCAATTAATGATGCCCCAAGGTTGGTAATATTGTCCCTTTAAACCCACACAGATCTCCTTTTCCTCTCCATTCACACTTCTGGATGGATGTCTTTCACTGTAGATCATGTAAGAACGATTCCCCTCCTACGTGCTAAATATCAAGTGTTAATAAGTACATCAAGATCAGACTCCTCCATTGTACACTCTGATCACAGTTGGTTTTGTGGATTTATGATATAAAATCTATAAGGTATCCATCAGTTAAATCCCAGATTAAAGGTAGAAATGTCGGCTCAGAGCTGTAAGATCATTAGTGCTGATTTCATCAAATTGCTTTTGACTATTGCGGGGCTCCTGATAAATTTAGTTTTGATTATACATCAAGAGTGGTCTTCGAAGTAATTGTTTGGCAAACAGAAATGTTCATTTTCGAAGAAAAACATTATTTGTGGATATTAATTAATTTTGTTCAACTTGTTTGCATTTTTCATTTAACACCCTTTTGATAATTATGGATATGAAACTGCAATTGACAACCTTATCGAATCGGCGTTGAAGTGGACCTTTTGACTAGTTTAAAATTTTCTCTTTGGAATGTACAGACCCATTTGTATTTTAAGTCTGATGACGTCATGTGTCAAAAATCGCTCTCTAAAAGAGTATCAAATAAAAATGACATTTTACACCATTTTAACATGAGGTTGGGGATTCGTTCCCCACTTGCATAAGGACTCTATCTATTGGAAAATGAGTGCATCTCAAAACTGAATTTGACCTTGGACTCCCTCTTTAACCTGTTGATTATATTAGTCTACAAATCAGGCAGAAGTTAATTTGATAATATTTATCCTGAAAAACCTTTCCCTGAGTGTAAAGTACATTCCCCTCAATCAAGAAAGAAACTTTACCTCCTATTTATTCATAGTTTCCCATTTCCAACACCAGCTTCATTGTACTTTTTTTCTCCACAAAGTGTAAACAAATTAGTCGCAAGTTGTTGGTAAACATTGTAAACAGTCATACCACACAAAGTGCTGTCTGGTTTGGCAGTAGGATCACTGTGGGAAGTCATTGTGTTGGTTAACTAGGCGCATGAATTGCTCAACCAACCTTAGCAGGAGTTGCAAGTACCTGGTGATCGCTGCCTAATCAAGCATATGCCCGATTGCACAACAAGAAAATCCTGCTTCATGTTGAGCAGGAAAAAGGCACTGACTTGTCCAGCTTAAGAAGAAAACAAATCTAATCAAGCCTGTTGAGGTTTATTTTAAGGGTTCCCTTTGATGTGTTCCTCCCTTTGTTTTCAGGAGTTGTTTTTGTGTCTGTGGGAAAATGCTGTTGTCTGGACTGGTTGTCTGTGGGCCTTTCTCTGTGGTTGCAGTATCCATGAAAATAAACAGTTTCTTGGGGTTGGGGTTGTTTGGATTGTGACTAACTAACCAGGGCATCTTTGCAGCAAGATGACTGAATGCAGGATTGGAATGATGCTGGAACTGGAGTGAGAATGTCAGTCAGTTAGTAATTTTTGATTTTGGAAGTTTGGAGCTGTGTGCTTGAAGTAAACAGCAGAAATGTTTTCAAAACCTTCTGGGTTTTTTGCATCCTTGAAATTTAATTTGTGAGATGTGGAGGTGAAAAATATTAAGTTATCAACACTAAAGGCAAAATCAGATTATGATATAAGGGACTCTGTGAAGTTGCACATTGGTGTAAATATTTACAATTATGTGTTTTCCCTTGTTTCATATTGAGTTTTAAAAAAAACACCAGAAAAAAAACTTGAAGTTAATTTACTTCATTCTCCCACATTCTTTTGCCTGGAGCCTCAGGAAATTGAGTTGAGAAGAGAGACGATAATTTGAAGGAAAAGGCTAGAATATTTGGCAGGCAATTTGTCTTTTCAGAGTGCACGTAGATATACCTACATTTGTCACGGAAGAATCCATCTGAATCACCTGCGTAGTCCCGGACCTTTTGTTTTCTTTCCCTCCATCATCTCAAAGAAAACCCCGTTTCCATCTTCCTTCTCTCTTTCTCTCAGCGAAATTACGAGCTCCAGCATGCTCAGGCCGGCACAGCAATCCGACACCACCTTGCCTTCGGGCAGTCATTCACTACTCAAGCCAAGAAAAAATTGGCAAGCACACTCTCCCCGGCTTTCTTTCTCCTCCTCTCTGTTCTCTCTCTCTCTCCTTCTAAAAGAGGAGACAGGAATAAGGAGATGGAAAGGAGGAAAAAAAATCAAGAAGAGTAAGATATAAGAAAGGCCAGGGTCTAAGTTTATGGGGAAGAAAGTGTGCCGGTCCGGCGTTGGTGCCTATTTTGGACATCCTCAGCCCCATCATCATCATCGTCGGGCCAAGGCTTTACCTGAGCTTTTTGTACTAGAAGTGAGGCATCCATGAAGAGCCCTCATGTTCCTCTCGGAGGCCCATACATTTTGTACAATAGGTTCTAGTTACAGCATTGGAGAGGAGTGAAGAGGGTCTGGGACAGTATCACGCTACGCCGGCTACGCGACCGTGTAATGGATCCTTAGTGTGATCGCGCCAACCACATCAAGAAGAGGGGGTATCTACGTTCCGCTATCCACAAGTTCCCTTTCCTTGCATTCACCAAACACTACCCACCCCCCCTTTGACAAATACTCGATACAGTTTTTTATGACGTCTTTTCAATTTGAAAACTTGTTCCTTTTTTTATCCAATTTTGTTCACCACGCCCGACGTCGTCTTTTTAGTTAAGCAGTGCATTTTTTCCCCCTCTCTTCCTCTCTCTTTCTCTCGATGTCACCAACACGGAGTACGGATTGTTTAGTCATGAAGGGAGTTATCAAATTCACAGGTTTGTGTTTGTAAAATGAAATGAATGCAGCGATGGTGGTGTAAATGCAGGTTCTGAGAGAGTATCAGATGAAAGCCGCCTCGTCAGTTTGCATGCAACCATGAAGACTCCAAATGCGGAGTTTGGAGTTTTACGGATGCATTAAGCCACGAGAAGGCCCCCCGACTGCAGTCGTCAATGCCTGGGCCGTAACCAGACCCCGCGCTAAATGATTTACTCAATGAATACTTAACAAATTCTGGGGGAACGAGTGTGGAGAAAAGTAACAAATGAGTGTTTATACTGCTCAAAGTGTGCATGTTTAAAAGTCAAGTTTTTACATCGTCATGAGTAAAGAACGACTCCTGTTTCATTGAGGTTTTTTTCTGTCATAGATTGAAAGGCTGATCTCAAAGACAAGGCTGTTAAAACAAGAACTTGGTTATCAAGAAAGAAACTTTGTGTCCAGGTTGGAAAGGTCATTAACAAGCACTTTTTTGAATAGGTTATTGTAATTTTCTTTAATTTTCTTTGTTGGTCTGGCTGAAAACATTTTGAAATTGATTTAGGGATTGTAGCTGCTTGGTGACATTTTTTTCTCTGGATTGTTCAAAAGTAGTCTGGTGGAGTCTTTGTTATCTTTCCTTAATCTGCTGCCCCTACTCAACCCATAAGTAAAAACAACTTTACTTGAGTAGTAGAGACATGAATGTCTATGAAGACCATGTACGAAAGAAGTAAAAACAACATATTTTTGGAGTGCTGGAGAGTGCAATGCTTTCAAAATTTCGAAAAATCAGAAAATCTCCTTGCTTTATCAGAGACAAAGATTAAACTTATGGAAATGGCTGTGTACAGAGATGACAGTTTCTTATGCTATGCCCTTTGTTAGTTACATTGGAGATTTGAGCTGCTGTATTTTGTCCTTATGAAATGTCTTTTGATTGTTTCACAAACATTTAACAAATGTTTGCGATATACACCCATTGTTGGTTCATAACCAATGATTCATGTAAAGGTCTTTGAGGCACCTTTGTGGACATTTACATTTAACTGTTTGACATTTAAATGTTCTGTATATGTTAATAAATAGTTTGTTCTTTGGACAACAATATCTTACTGAAAAGTTTCCCCACAATAAATAATAAATACAATTTTTAAATAACAGATAAATTAGCATATTAGGGCCTAAAGAGTCTTTACGGAACATACATGTAGAAAATTGGTTGGGTTGTCAACTTTAACAACTAAAAAACAAAGACAATAACTCAACAAAGAAAAGTTACAGGACATACACTGCTTAAAACGTAGATTCATACTTTATTTTAATTGCACATAGTTATGACTGACATATGAAAGTTTCTGTTGTTGATTTATCACCTTCCATCCATGCTAAATCAAAGCGTAAGTGGATAGCCCAGTTTTTAAAAAATTGATATATTTTTTAATCAAACGACAGCACTTTAGAGATTTATAATTCTGATGAATTAAATTTCTGAATGTACCAAACCAAAACTATTACAGAAAGTGAAAGGCAATATCTCTCATTATTTCATATTTTTCCAATTATCTTTTTCTTTTGTTTTCGTTGAGGATGGGGAAAATTTACAGCGGTGTACGATTTCATTTTGGGAAATGTCACATTTGACAACCTCAGCCATTGCCCTGCGGAGAACAAAGGAAGAGAAAGAGACGGGAAAACTAAAACGACCACAGTACCTTCCTGCCGTCGTATTGTTTTATCCATCTAACGCTTTCATCCACTATGGTAATGAGTGTGAAACCGGGCCCGCATCTCATTTGCATAACTGTCTCATTACAACGCCAAAATATGCGGCCGTCGCACTAATTTCATCTCATGCAAAATGCAAAGACGTATAACGGCACGGAGGCGAATGGAGGAGCATGTCCTTACTCGAGGCATCGCCTCGGGCAGTAGCTCGGGCCGTTGTGCTCTGCAGAGGAGAGGTCCATGCAACTGCGAATTTTCAGAAAAACTGAAATGCACTTCTTGACGACATTTTTTTCTTCTTTTTTCTTTTTGTGACTCTGTCCAGAGAGCTTTGCTAAAGAGGATTTTTGGAATTAGACTGGGATCAGTGGATGGATAGAGGTACGGGATTGGCGTTGCTGATCCCGTGGGATGGGGGATTCCAGAGGGAAACTCTTTTTCCTTGTCCAAGTAGTCTGAAGTGAACTTGCTCAGCGGATAAACCTCAAAAGTGCAGAGCGGGGAAAAAATCGGCGCGGACGGATGAGTTTTTAATAAATTGGAGTACGTAGAACAGAACGGGATTTGTGCTCTGCAAATTGAAGAGAAGGATTATGATCATTTTGGAGTACTTCTTAAAAATTTGATCGATGTGGGATTAGCCAAGGGGCCCAGTGTGTTTGGCAACAACAACCCTGTGATTTGGCAGAATTTTTCATTGGTCTCCCCTTGCCTCCAGATTTTCTTAAAAGATGCAAAATCTCCATCACAGAGAAGAAATTCCTGGCCCTTGTTTATAAACAAACCTTCATATTTCCATAATTGAAATGATGCAGAGAGTCTGTAAACCTGTAGAATGTACCATCCTGTAAATTGAGTGGATTTCATCTCCTCACCAAGTGCGAAAACCATCGTCCAATTTCCAGGATTTTTGTTTTCATACAATCTCACCCCTAGAACAAGCTCTCTTTTTTTTTTCTATAAAAGAAGAACAAAGACAAAAAGCAGGGTGTTGTTTTTGTATTTAGAAAAGGTCCATTTACAAGATTCAAGGACATCAGTGCTGAACAAATTTATTGCTTTAATCATGTTGAAAATGAAATGAACATATTGCTGTAAAGGTAGCATCATATAGATTGGTTTTTGTCAAAGCAATGCTTATATATCACTGGCCAAATTATAAAGAAAGATACAATAAAACATCACATGTGAAAATTTCAGTTGAATACACTGCCTACACTTGTTGAGAAAACAGCAAGAAGAAAATGTCACAGTATTTTCACAAGAACATTAAATCCATCCACATTTAGCGAGGTGACAGCAGGGAACCAACTGCATCTCTGGCTGCAGCATTCACAAACAGACACCAACCCTCCAAAATCTGAGGAATTCATGCATGAATCTTTTCTCAGATTCAAGTGTTTTTGGGTGAAAAATATTCCAAACCTTAGTTCTTTGAAGGAAATCCAACTATCAAAATATTTTAAACTATAAACAGCCACAAAATGCAAGTAAGTTTTTACTATCATAAATATTAGGAGTATTCACAAATCTATGACTCTACCTTTATGAAGGAGTGAAGTCAAATCCACAGCAAAAGCTGAAGCTGTAATTTTGAAAAGTCTCCCTCCCCAAGACTTGGCAGCAAAAATAGTCTGGTTCTGTTGTGTGATGCTAATCATAGGCCATGTCCAAATTAATGGCTTCAGCAGCGGCTATGGCAGGAACGCTGATAAGTCTTATTCTTCAATTCAAATTCAATCCAATGTAATATTTATTTCCGTACTCACAATAAGAAAAGACAGAATCATTTGGACAAAAATGTAGTAGTACAATCCAAGCAAAGAGTAAACATGACCATTGATATTGATACTGAAAAAATGTAACAATATAAGCTGTGAGTAAGGAGGCTGTTCAAATAAGCTGAGGCTTGTGGCGAACTGCCCCTAGACATACTACAAAAACAATAAGCAAAGACAACATAACAAAATAAAAACGGACAGGATGTTGTTGTTGCAGCCAATAGCCATAGCCGTAGTCACTTGAATCAGTTGCAGCAATTAGCCTCTTATCACACCAATCAGAATCAGTCTTGCATGTTGAATACAAGGTGCAAGACCTAGATAGTTTCAGCATGATGAATTGTCTGTTATTCTGTAAAGTAAATACAATCATCCTAAGATATATGTTTACCAGTGAAACTCATTCATCCGACCATAAAAACTTGCAAGATTGGATCATTAAGGCCAATATCAACTAAACAATCAATGGAAAATGTGCCAAAAGGTCAGATCATGAACACTTGCAAGTAATCCTTACGGATGAATGCAGGGTTGTGTTTCATATTGTGCATTCATCTTGTAACAATTCTGCGATTTGCTCCAGAAAGGATGCATAAATAGAACAGACAAAAATAGTGGAAGTGCGAAAAAAGAGTATATTTTATTACACAATGGTGTGGAAATGTACGTGGTTTGTTTTCAATGGTCATCCGGATGTACAAGCGTTTATTATGATGCAGTTAGTTACCTCAGATTTTATTGTTATTCTTGACAATTTTTGAGACACAAATAGCCCCCAATGTGTATCCCATCATTTTTGTCACAATTAGACCCTAACGACTTGCTAGCCAACTCTTGTATATTAAGTTTACATTGGCATGAAGTAATTAACTTAGGAACACAGTGAAAGTGGTATATGACAGTTTGGTAAACACACCCTTTCCAAACTTCAAAGAGGATTTTTCTCCCCTGAAAAGGAACATGTTTTACTGCAAAGTGTATTTTCCAGTTGAAATTGTACAATTTGTAACTATAAACTCTGTGAATTTGTCTTTAAAATTCACAAGTTTTGTAACTAAAGGCTAGCCACGTCACGTGACAATTTACAGGCAATCTCCACAACAACAAAAAACATTCAGATTTAAAATTTAACTTCAGTTACTCGGAGGTAACTGGCAGTGGCTGCTGAGTGCACCACAGTACCTTATAAACCCTTACAAGGTGTTTCATAAATGGGTCTCATAATTCAAAAACATGTCTGGAAATAAATCATGATAACAGCTTTGAGACGCCCTTAGATAAACCGCTATATAAAAACTAGTTATTATTTATTTTTAGTAAAAATAAGACCCTAATATAGAAAAATGTGCGTTGTGCTGGTGAAGTGTTCCGTTTGAACTATAGATGGTGTAGTTGGTTGCATCCAAGTTGCTTACAATATTTGCCTTGTGTGACCTGGCCTTAATTCTATATTATACACATTTTCTAGTTGTTTATACTTAATGATGACAATGTAAATCAGTGTGTTTTGAACAGCTGTTAAACCAAGTGTTTTACATCCTCGGTATATAAGTTTACTTAATCCACGACCACGGTTCTTGGCTGAAAAGGTAACGAGCCAGTCAGAAACCCACCTACCGCCTGCACGCTCTGAAACCCTGGCATGGCAAACCCACTGCGACACGCTGCCGGGAAAAAAAATGAAGGAAGAGGGGGAGAGAAAAAATCAGTAGGCCTGCTAGCTATGAGCCTGGGAATCCATCCAAGCAATATAATGCATTTTGACTGGGCAATAAGCGATACGAATTGACAGCCGTACAATGCACACATTTAGACTAAACCAGCCTATTCAGTCTCATTAATCACTAAAGGGCATGCAGAAGATTTGCAAACACCGACGTATTTTTTCCCGGTTCTTTTTTTATTATTACAAAAAGCGTTATTGCTTATTACACTTTCAGTCCCTCTCTGTCTTTCTGTGCCAATTTTTTCCTCTTCTCGGTTTTTATGACAATAAAAAGAGGAGTTTTTTTTTTTTACGGATATAACTTATTGCAAAATTTCAGCTCGAGGGTACAATAGCAAGTTGCTTCTGCATTTTCAAGTTGTAGTAAAATATACCCTTTATTAAAAATTTAAAGGCACAGTGTTGTCAGTGTACGATTTTATAGTCTTGTTTGTTGTGGAATAACCTGTAAATTCTCATAACATGGTGTCACTATCAGTGGGGAATGTTACTGGACAATTCGGGGGGGGGGAGGTAATTATTCTTTTTAAACGGCATTAATTGTCTGTTAATGTTCTGAAAAGTAATGCAGTCAGTTGTTTTTCTTCTCGTTTTTAAGAATATTTTGTTGAATTGTTTTTTGTTAGGAAGAAGACTGACAATTGCAGTTAAAAACTATAAAAGACATTAGTTCTCTTTGTTTGTTTGGGGGTTTTCTACTGAGAAAGACAGATAGATTCATTTAAACGATATAAAAGACTTGTAATTAAATATATATATATATATTTTCTATTTATGCAAAAGCAGTTAATTTCAGTTAACAAATATAAACAACATTTTATTGTTTTTCTATGTAATTTTTTCAAACTATGATAGTTTCATGTTTTATAAGGTTTTTGTTACGACATTTTAATATAGACTGTTACATAAGTATTTTTCTTTTTTATTATTGCAATGTTTTAAAAGACTGCTTGGTTCATGGGTTTAGTTTGCTTGTTTGTTTGTTGTTGTTTTTTGTGCCACATAAATACTGTAGGACTGATATGATGGTGGTTGTTTTTGTTGTTTTTTATTACAAAGTGATACTGTAGTGCAAGGTTGCTGGCTAAGTAGTCGTACTTGAAGCTGCACCAGTCAGCCAGCCTTGTTTGCCAGCCGAGGCTTGCCACATCAACCCCCAATGAAAGTGGTTGTTTATGCCGCACACAGAGCACCTGAGCTCCGGTAGATATCTCTGAGCCATGAGTAGGTGGCATGATGAGACCAACCCACGGAGCCGTTCACAGCCGTGTCACTTTCCATATCCCTCGTTCGGAGGGGGATATTCTCACACACAAAATGTGTGCTTTTTTTATTTTCATTTTCATAATTGTTTTTCACGGAATTCATTTTCTTGTTTTGATACTTAAGATGTCTCTGAGTCTAAGACTTACACAGTTTCTTGGTCTTGAAGAGAGTATAGTCTTAGTTGTTTTAACAGCTTACTTTTGAATGTTGAAAATTGGAGCATCATTTTAGTTTCTATGGGACTTGTCACATGAGACGATTTTTACAGAGGACTTAGGGGTAACCAACTGCACTGTGCATAAAAGGAACACTCCGGTTGCAAAAGGGATATTTTCTTAACACTGCCCTAAAAAGCGATTACTTGAATGCGTTCCCCTATGTGGAGATTTGGTTGTCTGGAAATCACATGGCCCTACATTTATTTCTCCAAGTTTCCCGTCCATCTGTCAGTTCAGGGCAACTCCACACATTTTCTAGTTTATATTAATCATTGATGTTAAAAAGCTATTTTTCAAATGCCTTAGTATTGAAATTTGTGACTATTAAAAGACAAAATTTACCATAACACAAGTCAGAAACACCATTCAGTAGACATCATTTCTGATGTCTTCCGTTAACTTAGTACAAGTGCCCATGGAATTGTCATAAAGTTTTTCTGAATTATTGTTAGTTTTTTGCAAACGCTGCTGACAAATCCATTGTTTGACTTCTGAAGACTCAAAGCAGATTTCATGTTGGCATTAATTGTCAACAGCAATCTTCATTTCAGTTGTTTTCTCCTGGAAAATGTGGTAGGGTTTCTTCTTTTTCAGTAATTTTTGTAGCAAGCTCGCCTATTTTTTCCCCTATAATTTGTGTAGTGTATATTATGACAACAAATATGCATATTTGTGTATTACAAGTCCACGCTCCGTCAACACCTGCTATGCTTATAGTACAGCTACACCAGACCCAACGACCCCAGCCGCCAGTCCACTATAAGGGATTACCATTTTGGCTTAGCTCCGACAAACATACTTTACCATTCACCAAGCTCTCTTGGCCTACTTTTTCTCTCCCTTCTTTTCAAAATCCCCTTCTCTTTCCTGCCTTTTCTCTGCGCATACATGTGAATATTTTCCTTGCGCTGTTTTCTTTCTTAAGTCCCGGTCTTAAGAATCTACTGCTCAGCATTTTTTTCCTTTCCGCAATCGACAGCGGCAGACCTAGAGCCGTTGTTGTCAGTCTGTCGGCTTGGGAGGGAGAGAAGGCCTCTGAATACAGGCAAGGGAGGTCGGCCATTGTTGGACTGGACGCTCCTTGAATTAGATGCCTACAGGCAAAAAAGTGTTGCACAGGCAAGATCTCTGGACTGTCAGCTGCACGAGGCAAGACCCGAACTGTTCAAAGGAAGAATAACAATGCAAACATTTTTCCCGCTCCTTTTTTTTTTTTTTTCTCTCTCTCTCTCCCCTGGTTTTCCCTCTTGAAAAAAACTTTTTCTTTTTTAGCCAGAAAATTTTCATTTTGAAGGAGTCAACAGAATACTGGTAATGACTAACAAGGTACCTTATTGGTTGTGTAAGACATACATGCATCTTCTACCTGAGTGTGAACTTGATAAGCAGAAGAACATTTTCAGACGATATCTACAGGAAGAACAGACAAATGTTTCCTATTCAACAAAATTGAAATGATTTCTCTCATTTAAGCAGATGCAGGCGAGCTTGAACTAAATTAAAAATCGTGAACAGTTTTCAGCCAAGAATGTCAAACATTGAGAATTTGTTTAATTCTGAAAGCCATGGAAATTAGGCACAGTAAAATAGGAGCCCATGTTTTAGACACACTGAATAGGAACCTGACCATTTTTCCTCTTCCATCTTATGACCGTGTCTGACTTAAGCAACTAGTTATGGCTACGGCTACAGCTATGGCAAGTGGAAGCAATGTTAAAGACATACACTTTTCAGTGATCTAGCCATAGCCAAGTCAAAGCCAATCCATTTTGAGTTGGCATAGGTTTAGTTTATGTTGATTTCAAAATGGCTGCAATTGGTGGAGGTCAATGAGGTATAAAACAGACTGCAGATGCCACTAAAGTTTATTCTTAAACCTGTGGATTGTATACAGAGCTGTTGGGCTAAATAAATGTTTAAGTAATTTTACTGTGATGATAAATTTTTGTTTCATTCAATCACTATTCAGTTTCCTTTGCCCACTTGTAGTTCAACGGAATATAAGTAGAATCACAAAATGTTATTATTAGGTATCTCCTTCAACAAGATAGTCAAAGTTTAAAACCAGAACGTATTAAAATGGCTTGCCCTTCTCATGGTGTTGTAATTAACATCCCCATATGTTGTATATAATTGAAAAGGTTATGTTTAAAGAATTTGGAGCTGCTGTCTTAATTTTGAAATAAACATTCACTTAGATAGACCTTTAAATTCCAATTCTTTTGTCTATAATATACAAGGAGATTTATGGGGGAGGGTTATTAGGGGAAATATACTTGCTATAAAATTTGGCAGTTGGATGAGAATTGTTGCAGCCTGAAAAAAATCCTAATTCATTCTTGACAACTTTGTTAAGAATTCTCTCAAAGGATTGTAGGATTGGGCTGTTATGAATTATCTTTGCATTGATTCGTCAAGTTTATACTTTGAGCCAATGGAAAATTATTTTTAGCTTATCGTCAGCACCTACGTGGAATTTCGAACCCTTGTGAAAATGTTTGTTATTCAGTTTTTGTTAAGTCCCAAAAGTTGGCTAACAATAGTTATAAAGTGGAGTCCTTATTTCTTAGCAAATGCATCTAAACACGGACAACATGCGGTCATCTATATTCTGTGGCATTATTTTGAAGAAGTAAAAGAGAAGAAAATCTGCCATTTAAAGTGAGCATGCATGATGGAAAATAAATCAATTCTCTCATAAATTTTCAGAGATGAGTTGAGGTTAAACTAATCATTAATTTCCAGTGGCCTTAAAAAACACAATGACTTTACCAACTGCGATTTGTCAATATGCTAAATTTTTGCTGAATTGTTATACGCAGGAATACGTGATTGAATTGAAGCCTGTAATGCTGGCACATAAGCTTTATGGCCAGCCTTGCAGTGATTCGAACCCACACTCAACCAGAAGATTTTGACGGTTCAACAGCAAGCCACCAATGAGAGTACTCCGTAATCTGTCAGTCAATTTGGTCTTGACCAGTGGAAGCCATTTTTCAAAGATGCAGATGCAGACCTGTCTAAGTGGGATTTGAACCTGCATCCTCTCCTATGATTCAAACCCCAATCTGATTACAGGTTTGAGTGGGATTAGAACCCTTGTCGTGCTCAGATGCAGACTCGTCCAAGTTGAATGTAAACCTGGCTCAAATTAGTATAGGTCTAT
>CM021542.1:2285489-2320122 GCA_010994315.2 Pisaster ochraceus | reverse complement strand
CCCCCCCTCCCAAATTTGTATCACCACTGAGTCGTTGCCGGCCTGAACTGAAAGGCTATAGCCTGACTCAGGTGTCAACTCTCAATTTTGTCCCGAATCTCTCCATGGCGCTCTCTCTAAGTCTCCCTCTCGACTCATCCCACTCAGGTCTTTCTCACAGTGATCCGAGCTCTCCACTCAACCAAACTAAGGTGAGTTAATCCGAGCTTGTGTTTAGCAATGTCGAAAGATTTTTCTCTATTTCGTCCCCCCAGAGTATATTTCCCTAGGACCTGACGCTGACGGTGGTGGACCGTGATCAAGTAGGGGGGCCGTTTGTCCGTGTGTATGTCCTAGCATGTTTACCGAGTACCGGATTTCACTGTTGTAGAACAACGTGAGACAAAAATCAATGTGCGCTCATGTCTGTCTGTCAGAGAAGACCCAGCTCAAGTATGTGTGTCTGTAGCTATATGCATAGGATATCTTTCATTCCCAACCAGTGATGTGTATGGATAGATGGAACCGTGTATATGCCTAAATAGCGGCTTTTGGATTTTTGTAACTATTAACCGTGATTTCTGATGGCTTCTCTGACTGGGATCAGGTTCAGGCCCTTGGTGGAAGGGTAAACCTTGCTGATATCATAGAAGGCAAGGGGACACAGGAATTGAAGACGGAGGATGTCAGATTGAAACTTGATTCATAGATTTTCAGCGTCGCATTTGATCAGCGTCACGTTTGTTTGGCTTTTACTTTCTTCTTCGTTCTGGTATATGAGTAGTGATGTTTGAAATGGAACTTGTTGTGCTGGAGATGAGAAAGAATGGATTGAAAAGAATTTCTCAAAAACAACCTCCAAAATGTATCTTTTGTTTGAAGTATGTTCAGACATGGCGCAAGGTGGTGTTGAGACAAGTTATGCATCTACTAATCAACTGTTGTTAATTAGTTTTTATGGATAAATCAACAAAATAATAACACCTTCATGAACGAAGGGTTTGCTCTCTTGAAGAAAGGGATGGCTCTCCCTTGAAAGAAGGGATGACTTTCTTGAAAAAAGGGATGGCTCTCTTGAATGAAGGGATGGCTCTGAAAAGAACCAGTTACTGTTTTTCTTTGTAGATTATTGATCATACTACAAGGTAAAATGCTAAAACAGTAGAAATGCATCTAGCTTTGGATGTACTTTCAAAATATTAGCGTAAGAACTTAATTGATTTATTCACAACATTCATGTACAAATTTACTGCATGTTTTTTTTTATTAAGAATTTCTCAGATTACAGGGTCTTGCCAGGCATAAGTACTTCATACTCACAACTCTGCTTTTACATCGTCTGTAGAAAAATACAACATTTGCCGACAGGAACAAGTGCCAAGTTCTTTCCCTCGATTTAAGTTTTTGATGGCGACATTTTATGAAGACATTTGCTTTTCAACTTCCATTTCATGAAAAAAAAAGATTAGCAGCAGTTAAAGAAGAGTGAGAAATCTAACTGCATTTAATGATTGATAGAGTGGCTTGCTGAACTTGAGATTCCCCCAGCCCACCAGCCGGAACAAATCACTTAGCCCCCCCTCCCCTGATTGTTCCACTGTCACCATTCAGCCCAGACCAATTACATAAATTAAATACGTCCATAGACACAGGCTCTTTTTGAGTCATTTACTGAAGAAAAACATCGCTTACATGTAATGATTCCTTTGAGTAGTCACTTCATGTTGTTTTGAAACAGGAATAGCAACCGGAAAAGTAAGCCTTCGAAACTGCGCTGTTTAAGTGCAAAGAATCATATACTAAAAATGGTTTCATATGAAAAAAGGTGTGGTTAGTTATGCTAGTAAAGCATTGTTTCAAAGGTAAATTGATCACAATAATTATTTTACTTGGTTCTTATATGGTGCTCATATCCTACTAGCTCTACAATGTTATTGTCCCTGTTCATCGGGCCACTCCTTAGTCCTTAAACTTTCTCAACTCTATGGGGAGCATACAACCCAAGCTGCTTAAATCCAACACAATACTGTCTCAGCCTTCTTTGGTTCTCATTTATACACCTGGGTTAAGTGAAGCAATTTATGGTTAAGTGTCTTGCTCAAGGACATGCATGAGTGCTGACCGGGACTCGAACCCACACTCTGATGCTGAGGCGATCAGAACTTAAGTCCGATGCACCAGGCCGCTCGGCCACGACACGGCGATCATCTCCTAGTAAGAAGAAGACTTGAAGACCCTTCATTACAATTACATGATCATGTCAAGTTGGCGCTTGTCCTTATCACTACCACCTACCCAGAGACAAAAAAATTCTTGTTCATGTGCTCTCACTTGATTAAGGGACTTGATTATGCAAACTTCTCTCCAGTTTTAAGCGGAAATCCACTCCAATTGATTGAAATTATTGGGACATATCATCTGCAGGTTGTCCAAAGTTTCAATCGATTGGAATGAATAACACTTCAAGAGAGAAATCAGAAGGCATGTATACAACGTGTTTACAATAATGATGTAATCAGTGGGCATGTTGTCTTTTTTTTCAAAAGCTCATATTTGGAAATATTCCCAGGTTAGTTTCGTGGAAACTGGAGTTTTGTTGTGGCTACATGCTTGCAAAAACAGAGTTTCCCCAGTTTAGGATCTGTGAAATATGTTTGTGGAATTAACCTGTAGGCTGAAAATAAAGTGAAACAAACCCTCACTGTTGTTGTTTTTATTTTGTCAGTAAGTTGTAATTTTGAGAAAGTTGAATCACTTCCTTGATAAATATAGAAAAGGGGAAATCCTTGCATGAGGCTCACTTGAAACTGTTTTTATTTATATTATTATTAACAATCCAAGTAGAAATTGCACGACCCTTCTCAGAGATTGTGATTTTCTGTAAATTATCACCACTTTCCCAAACATGGCTGACTATATATTCTGCCCACTGAAAATTATTTCTGTAAAAACAAAAAGTAGTCCTACCACAGTAGTTCGGGTTTATTTCAGAAATGGTAAGGTAGTGTGTTTCTCTGGGAAATAGTTAATGAAAGCGTGTCCTGAATTCGTGGTCGTAAAGAGAGCGTTTCTCGTTTCTCGAAAGAGTTTCGTATACGATGGCTCCACTTTCTTTGACTCCACTTCCTACACCATCTTTGTCCTTATTTTCCAGTATGTTGAACACACCTGGATTTACTCGACGGCCATGGCGGATACTGTGTTGCGTGTTGGCTGGCCTTGGTGCCCCTTTAAAAATTTCCCCAAATGCTTTCAGATTTTCCGATGGAAGAAGCCTGCGCGATATGTAAATGGCCTTGCCCTCTCAAAGACAAGAAGTCCAGGCCTGATGTTACCTTCAGCTTTAAAATGACACCAAATTTATGGGCATGGCCCTCAGAAAATGAAAAATACGGCAAATCATATCGTGTTTGATAAGAAGAAGTGTAACACCGTCACCCGTTTCAGATGGTTAAGATCATGACTGTCAGTAAAAACAAAGGCTTGCAAATTTGCATTGAATTGAAGTTAAAGGCAATGTTTGCTCTGGTTTTTTTCATGATATCTTTTGATAAACTACAACAATAAGAAGATTTAGTCTAAATAATTTCAGACAAGAATCATCACTTGAACACTTGGTATTATAAAACCAAGTAAGCTTAAAAAGGTAACTTTATGAATTGGCTTTTCTTCTAACCCCAAACTATACCATGTCTTTAAGTTAAACAACCCTTGCCAAAACAAAGTCAAGCCACAATCCCCAATCCTACCCTAAATCATTGCTGGCACGAACAGATATATCTCGCTCGGGGCAATGTGGGGAGTTTTTGCAGAGATTTCTTCATGCAAGTAATTTATGAGACCCTCCTACACATTGTAGGACTGTCTCACTCTCAGCAAAATCCACCCAAAACCATTATGTATGCCTCATTACACAAGAAAATAATTTTAGCCTGTGGCGGACAATTTATCAAAAAGAAGGGGGAGGAAGACAACCAGTGCTCTGAGGGGTTCCCCTGCATGGATTTGTGTACAGACTGTGAAAAAACAAACTCTGCAGCCAGCCAAATGTTTATGTTGCAGCAGAACTGCGTTTCTGCTCTTACAATCTCCAAACTTTTTCTTTTTGTTTGCAAAAAAATTTCCTTTTTTTCAACGAGTCTTTTTCAAAGCCTTTGACAAAGTCTCTGCTTTGGTCAAAATGTCGGGCCATTAGCAGTATTTTCTTTTGGTTGGTAAGCGGTTTGCAACAGCTAATTCTATTTTCTGTTTTAAAACTTTGCTACGCAGATAAAAAAAATTGTTTTTGTGTTTTATTGAATTATACATTCTTATTAGTAACACTTCCAAGCTTCTATGAAAGTGAGAGTATTTTTACAGTTACTATTAACTGAAGTGGGTATTGTTTACAAATTTGTTTTTAACATAGAGTACTACTTTAGTGTATAACTCAAGTTTATCGTTTGTTGATTTATAGGCAAAATTATCATGTCACCCGTGAAAGTGTCAGTTGAATACAGTGTCTACTTGTTGAGATAACAGAAAAATACAGTCATGATATTTTCGTCAAGAACGTCGAATCCATCCACGTTAAGGGAGGCAATAGCAGGTACCAACATGTTGCTGCAACATTCACAGGTGGACACCATGGAAATTTGAATCCAAATGTAGCCTTTAGGTGGTCTTTGGAGATTCAAATTTGTTGACATAATTGGATTGATTTCTAATGAAATAATTTTGTAGAATGCTTACTACCATTACCATCTTGATACTAAGTAGGCTTTCGGATAAGAATTATACTTTTTTTTTTCCGGGGGTCATTACCAAAGTGTAACCTACCTTTAAGGTTTTTGGGATGGAAAGTTTTGAAACCTTTTCCCATCACATTATAATAGAGATATCTCACACTGACCAAACTCACTCAGTTTGTTTTATCCTCTATGCTTATTTTGCATGTATTTGGTGTTACGTTATGATATTTGGATTGTCATGGTAAATTCTCCATGAAGAGCATACACGTCGGACGTTGCGTGCTGAAGTAGAAGAAACGTCAACACAGCCAGGCCATTTGCCGACCCAGTTCTGCATCCTAAGTGGCTAAATTCCCGCCTTCGTTGTTATCAGTCATCATAATTCAAACTCCCACTGTTTCACGGGTTTTGAAGCGCCCCGGCCTTAAGAACAATGCCCACAGTACAGCTATCACTACCCTCCCCAACCCACGACGTCACGAACGCCAGGGTCCCCCGCACTTCGGGCATGCAGGCAGCAGACGGCAACAGTTCGCAAAGGTCCGACCAATTTGCCCTCAGGTTCTGCCTAATAATTCATCCACAAATATTGAAACAGGACTTCATGCAACCTTGGGCCCTGGTATATTCTGTAACCATGACAGTGAGCCAAAGTACGTTGTGCTCAAACAGCCCTTGTTTAATTGAAAAAAGGATTGAATATTGAAAACAATGCTTACTTAGTGATGCAAGGTGTAGCTCTCTTTACTCAATTTTTACATTGAAACAGGACACAGTGTTCCATTCAATTTAGTTACAAAGAAGGAAAATACAGCTTTCGAGAAGGATCAATACCTCTTTTTTTGCTACAGTGTACATTTTTTTTGAGGGCTTAGAATGGTTTTATTTGGATATTACGCTGCTCCACTCTCTTGAAATATTGAGTCACATGTTTTTAGCTGATTGGAACTTAGTCTGAAATGGGTTAATCCAGTTTTCTTAAGCGGATCAGGTGAAGTCGTCTTTGCAAAGGAGTTCAGTTCTTTTGGTCCTCGTCATTCATTTTGATTGAGTGATTTTCATTTGCACAAATACTGCCGATTAAATTTCACTACTCAGGTCTGAGGCCACTGATGTATTTTTTGGGGTACACTTACATGAAATTCATGGAGAACCTAACTTGCCAATAGTGAGGAGTAGTGGGTAAATAGAGTAGGTTTTTCAAGCAATGTATGCAGTGTGTGTTCAGGCCACAGCAAAGTCTTTTTCAAAGGCCTAAAACAGGGGGCTGGTTAACATTAGAGAAAAACTCTTCCATTACCAGTTTTTTGTTCATTTATACCACTAGTCAGTTTGGTTGGTACGCAGTTTTCAATGTCTCATTTCTTTTCTTCATTGTGTAAGTAGCAGTTCCAGCAGTCGATATAGCAGTGTGACAGAACAGAATTGTTTGGCGTACTTAATTCTTGTCTGAAACCCAGAATTTTCACAGTGGTTAAAAAAAAAAAATGAAAACAAATTTAAGCAGGTTTAGCTAACCCACATTGACCAGTACTAGTTTCATCATCATCATCCCAGGTAAATGACTTTCCCTTGAGAAACACAAACATTGATGATCTTGTAATTGACGGACTTCTCTTTGTTCGCCCATTGTTTTATTTTTAAGATACCTCCCTTGGGTTTTGTACACAAAATCAAATTGAGGACGTCATCAGGTTTTTAGACCGTCTGGATCTCTTTTGTTAAAGTCCTCAGTAGTAATGGGTAAACACACTCACCTCCATCAACTAAACACTCGTTTTATATTGAAATTCACCCTAATCGATTAAAACTAATGACAACTGCAGATAATTTGTCCCTAAATTCAATCAAATAGAGTGAATTTCAGTCTCAAACTTTAAGAAATAACAAATCTTTGAAAAACTGTCCCCTCTACTGTAAAGATTCTAACCCCGAACCAATCAGACACAGGTCTCTCCCCCAACATCATCAGACACAAAACCACTTGACACATAGTGCCTGACTCCCCATACTCCTAAACAATCGTCTGACGGCACACAGTCGCCGCTCGTCTTCATCCAGTATTCAAGACAAGGGTTATATGCCCAGTGCCGCTCTTCAGGCAAACCTCAAACTGTTTGTCTAGGCTCCATTTTGAGAGTCGTCAATATTTCTCCGAGGGGGCCATGAATGAGAGGGACGTAGTGTTTCAGGCTAGCATTCACCTTGGGTTTGACGTACGTGATGGGAGTGCTGAGGGAAGATAATAGGGCCGTGATGCCAACAATCTTCTGGTCAGTATGCATGTAAATAGCGCCAACAAAATAGACTCTGTATTTTTACTGTATATATTTACGATATTGGGGAAGAATTATTGGTTTATTAAGTTTAATTAGTTATTGATCAAATTATAATACAAAAGGGGGAACCTACACTTTCTTTATATAAAACAAATTAATAGATAATGAAATAAAATTGAGTGCCTACAACCATTTGTAATATATTTGCACTGGTTAATTAGTTTAACGGTGTCTCTTGCATTTCAACTCCAGCTCTTGAGTTATTTATACCTCACATAATCTCTTACACTTGTTATTATAGTGATTAAGTTCGCTTTTCTGAGAGTCCTTGGCTTCACAACCAGAATTAATTAATGAAATCACATGGAATAGTGATGTTTTGTTAGGGATCGTAATGTATGATTAAAAAATGAAAAACAGTTTGGCTTGTTTACTTTATGTTTTGTTTGTGTTGTTGATAACCAAGCCCAGTTTCAAAGCACTAGTGATAGATCCCCGAAAATGCTTTTGTTGTGACGTTATTGTTGCTAAAGTAGAATTTAGCTTTGTCGCAGGTATTAACTTAATTGATGGTGTTGTTGCTAGGTTTAAAAACTTTTCAGTGATGCGAGATAAGTTTGAGCTAGAATTGTGTTGAGGATGTTAATGGTCTTCTTCTTTTGCTTGGGGAGGAGTTTCAGAGTGTTTTCCCACTCTGATTGGCTGTGTCAAATCAGTGACTATTTTTAATTGGCTATCGTTGAATTCTTTCCCATGATCCTTTGCTTTCCTTCTTCTCTATAAGTGGATGTGTTTTTATGTGTGTAATTTGTCTGCAGTACCTTTGATGTAGCTCCAGTTTTCATTGAAAACTAATATTAAGGCCACCCTCCCATCTTAATTCAACACTAAAGTTGTGTTTGAGGTTAAATGGAAATCTGACATAGAGAAATTCTACTCTCACACAATTCAAAATGACTTTCTTATAATTGAATTGTTGAGTTAATTTACAGCCTCACCATTTGACTTTTTCAAAAATGTATTACGCCTCAGCGAAAAGGAAGATTTTTAAAAGGAAAGTTCTCAGTTTTTGTCTTGCCATTAATCAATTACCGTAACAGTAAAGAACAATTTGTTACAACACATTTGGCGACAATATGATTGTGAAATAATAGCTAGACAGATGCCGGCAATGAAAATTGGAGATTAAATTAAAGAATGGAGGATGGTCTGGCATTAGAGATGGGCCCAAAACGGGGGGAAAAAAAGAGTAAGAAAGGAAAGAGATGCAAATCTGAAGATCTTTGAGAAATGGTGTTTCTCAAGAGACTGACAGAAAGTGGAAAATTGAGCAAATAAAATATTGAGGCAGACTCTGCCGCAATCTCAGGCATGGCTCGCGGCAACATTTGAATCATCAAACTGATAAATGTTGGATGCCACGGATTGCCCATGGGTGGAAACGGGGAGGGTAAAAAGGGAGACGGAATAAAAAGAAGGGAAAAAAAATGCAGGATCTTGCCCGAGTCGGTCGTCCCCCCCCCCCTCGCCGCGGTTGTCGTTGGCCCTTGTCTGGACCACTCCATGCCAACTCATCCCAGAGGCACACCGTGCTAATTGCCGAGGCTGAATTGTGACTAACGACGCTCGGGGCTAAGTATATTGGGGAGGCGTGTTGGCAACGAGGGCCAATGAACAGGGTAGCGTAGAGACCGCACAAAAAAGAAAAGAAAAGAGAGAACCAGAGGGCCCATGGAACAGCACAGCGCCCTGGAGGACTAAGCTGGTAATTATGGACGCCCTTTTCTAGCCATGCTAGTATGTACAGCCTACAGGCGCTCTCTCCCCTGTGCTTACTTTCTTCCAGTATTTGAAGCTCCCACCCTGACAATGCTTTATTGATTTCAGACGTGTCCTCTCCCCCCTCGTGCCTGTGACCAAAATATTTATCATTGCCCCGGACTGCAGTAATTAAATTTTCGTGGGGTTATTGTCGGGGGCGAGTTCATATGCGAGCCGTTCGCAAGTGTGCACACGGGGAATTGGCGCGGCTCACCGCATAATAGCCCGCCCGGTTTGGCTGTGTGTCGGGGAGGTTGAACTGACATACCCTACCGTGTGTGCACTATAGGTGTGTGCAATACACTAAGTGACTCGGCCCCTTCGCATTCTTAAGTCTTGGCCCGGTGAATGCAACATTGTGGCTAGTGTTAAAAACCAATTGTCAACAAGGGCAATAGACGCTTTGTGAGGCGATTAGCACCCGACCGTAGCTCCAATCTCTGCCATACAAAACAACCTCCCAGCGGTAACCCATTCTGATTCACATGTGCACGCTTCGCCACACTCCACCATACAACTGTGATTTTTCCTTTGATGCGGTTATTAAGTGACATGCACGACGGACTCCCATGTATACGAAGTCTGTGTGTGTGAGACTGATGACAGTACATCAACTACTCCAGGAATCTAGACTCACGGTTACTCATCATCGCTCACATGGATAACTCACTATGATACATGTTGGTTCCGTACATCAGCTCATGCCAACCCAAGATTGCTGTTTTAATAAGGTAAACAGATTTTCCCATATTTCTAGGGCAATATTTTCCTTGCGATTTTTTTCCAGGCTCTGGTCGGGGCTCGGGCCAGTGGGCTCATTGAGTGACAATGATAGATTGAGTGTTAACAAGTCCTATAGTAGGTTGAGTACAGCGCTGTCTAATCTATCATGTTTGGACCATAGGGAATGACGGCCGAGTCTTATGGCACACATCTGCTTGTGTCACGCTAATATAGCATGGGCGCTTTCCTTACATAAACACGTGTACACAGACACTTTGTCAGCACAGTTTGTTATAGAGTTTATGATGAGACATGATGATGGTAGAAATCACACAGTTTGTGTTTATAGGTGTACAGAATTGTTACAGTTGTGTCTTTAGCTATGGGTCTACAGAATTCATACCATTGTGTCTAAGTTTATATTGTCTGCAAAAATCATACAATTGTGTCTTTGCTTATTGTCTGCAGAAATCATACAGTTGTGTGTTAGTTTAAGGTCTGTAGAAGTCACACAGACTAGAGTCCGGGGAACACTCATGCCTTAGTTTTTGGTCTGTAGTAATAATAACTTGGTCTAAGCTGACAATTGATTTTTATGTGATGATGCTCTGTAAAAATCACACGGTTATGCCTTAGCTTATGGCATGTAGCAGGCCTGAAACTTTGTTCTTGCAAGGGCAAGACAAATATTCCATTGTAAAAGGCCCCTTAAGTGAGGGAAATGTACAAGGCACCAAGGCAATGACCAGGGGCATTGAAGCTATTGCCTTCATTGCCCTCGTGAAGCAACAGACCTGCTGCAGAAATCACATAGTTTTGCCTTAGCTTGTTATCTGTAGTAATAACATAATTTGGAGAAAAAATTCCAGTTATATTCCTCATTTAGGGATACCAGCTGAAAATAAATAAATAAATAAATGCATTCCTCTTGTGATGAACGATTGCTGTTATAAAAGTCTTAGTTTTATCAGTGAGGTTGACTTGTTTTTTCCTGATACTGTAGAATTATAATACACCCTCCCAACGTTTCCATGTTCTGATGAACAAATTTGAAAATCTACCTGATTAGGGAAACTTTTTTTCCCTATTCTGTTGAGTGTAATTCTAAATATCTCCCTGAGTGCGAGATGCAAATGTTGGTAGCTCTGGCTCCCCCAAACAACAGATAGGTAGTACAGGGCTCTCAACATACCCACTGAGCTACCAGCTAGTGTCCAGTGATCACAGCACTTGGCTTAAAAACCCCACACCCAAACAAGTCCTGCAGGCATCACAAACTTTCAAAGATAAAATGTATTCTTAAGCTTTTCAATGTCAGCCCTTTCCCTAAAAATTCAATAAATATTAAAAACAGGAAGAACTATTCCAGGTCTTGAATAGGATATTTCTATTTCAAGTGAAAGGTCTGAGCTGCAAGACCTGTGGTCTAGAGGAGATTTTCTTTAAATTTTATGTCATTTCATTTATTGATTCTGTTTGTGAAGCCAATGTCTCTTAGAAAAGTGATCTTAATCACTATACTAGCCAAGAACCCTGTGGAGAGAAAACAAAGACAGAAGTTTCGGTTTTAGATGTGGGAGGAAAACCCCTGAGAATTATTCCAGGGAAAACCCACGCAATCAAAAAACCAAAACTTGAGCTATTTAGCACCACATTGTTGGAGATGGACATACAAAGTATTTTTGTATTGTACACCCACACCTAGAAGTAATTCTGCTTGAAACCCTTCTATTTTAGGATAATCTATTAGGAGTCAAACAAAATATGCCAAATTAAAAACGTGTTTATTGGATTGCGGCGTTACAATATTTGAATCATCATCAGTAAAGGTTTAGCTCCCATAACAGACATGTGAGCATTTCATAACATTGTGTGTCTGTATTGCGGGGATCTTGAACTCAAGCATAAAATGATCAAAAATTACTGCTGAAAAATTAAAGTTAAGATTCCTAATTGGTGAATGATATTTTGAAACATGTGTTTCCCCTCAGACGGGATTTGATTTCATTTGTTAACAGAAACCTTCTCTCTTCATGAAGCATTAAACTCCCCTTGAAAAGAATAAGAAATATTTGCAGTGTTGACGTTGAAACACACGACGAAACATTCAAAGTTCGCAACATTCAAGCTTGTATGAGGCTTTACTTTTTTCCGCAGTACCAGTTTGCCCTGAGGTGTAGTTTTGCATGATATGCTCTTATCTTTTCCGAAAAGATGCCCGAAAACAACAAACAAGAGAATCATTTTGTTTTGTTTTGTTGTAAAATGAAACATGAGAATGGCGATTGAAGTCACGAAAAGGTACAGGAAACAACACCATAACGCTGGGCTCATATAACAGGAGGCTTGTGTGCAAGAATAATGTAACTTTGTTCATCAGTACTGGTACAATTTTCTCGCCACTTTCACTCGCTGGTAGTACATCCCCACCTCCAGTCTAACAGGGGCCTATCAGTAATGGCAGTTTAGCCAATTATAACCAATGCTGTACCCTTATCTACGAACCCATTCACCCCAAACTCGTGAATTGAGCCATACCCGGATCCGTATCATGACATTTTACAGTATGATTGATTGGTTATTAGAAAGTTCCGAAGACCAAAGAAACATCTGTCTCCAAATCATCACTGTGTCTTCGAGGCCTCCCAGTACTTGGTGAGTAAGTTATGGTTGGAAATGACGAATTCCAAACCGCACGACTACAACGGCTCCTGAGTTGATTTGGGGCCAATTCAGCAGAATGAACCCAGGCGGGAGTATTTGAAATGGGTTATGCATACATGCTGAGTGGTTTTATTATGGAGGGTGTAAACAGTGGAAATTGCAGCAAACGGTAGCTACCGCATAAAACTATAGCTATAAACTGTTACAATATGGCTGTGGCGTATGCGGCCCAAGCAGTACGTGCCGCCATAGAAGGAAACCTGCAGAAATGAAGAAGAAGATGAAAAATGCGAGCTGCCTGCGTTTTTGTATAGAGGCAAAAATGCTATGGAGCATTATTCAACCAGTTCTCATTATACTAATAACACCCCTGGTCCTTGCACTTGTAGTGTGTCTGTTTTCCCGTACGTGCCCAGTCACTTTTTCAGCATTTTTCCCCCCTCCGTTCAAGTTTACACTCCTTTTGAGTAGAAGTTTGCCGCCATGCTAAAAACCTGAGGTCAATGCTACAGAAATATGCCGGGGTCTGTCCCGAATCGGTTTGAGGTGTAAGGTTTCTTTGTACGGGGAAGTATGAATATACGCTGTTGTACTCAGACCTGCTTAGTGCTATTATCCAACTACTGTAAAAATTTCCTTGGTTGTACTTAACTGAAGAAAGCCCCCTACATCAAATCAAAGCCAAGTTTGGCCGATCTAGCCCACAAAAGTGCCTTGACTATTGTGGTTTGGAATTATATTCTATAATAGACCAAATTCTTTGTATGTATTCTAAACAACCCCTTTTTTGTATCCCCGACTCTCAGTTATCCCCAGTCTAGAAGTGTAAGCCCAGTGTTCCCCTTTTTCCTTTCTCTTTTCTGTTTTGAAAACCAAGTAATTTGTGTTTCTTAGAAAGTGATAGAAGTGAAACTACCGTTTTGCACATTTGAATGGCATTCCTACCTCTTTCGTTTGGTTCGGTTTATTCGAAATAAGTAACAGGCATTTAATTTTTAACAATTTTGAATTGGACTGTTAGGAGTTTGGTTCTCTCTTAAAGTTTTAGGTTTAAATTCACTCTAATCGATTGAAACTAGTGACAACTGCAGATGATTTTGTCACTAGTTTCAATCGAATAGAGTGAATTTCAGTCTAAAATTTTAAGAGAGTTGGTTTAAAAGGTTAGAAAATGCCATATGATTATCAAAACCAGTCCAGTACAAGGTGCCAAAGATTTTGTTTTATCCTTCGAAATAATCTTGTTGACAGACTGAACCTTTCGCTTACAGGAATTTTTTTAATAATCATTTTGATCCTCAGTCTAGCCTTCCCCACATCTACTTTACATTTGTAGTGTATTCTTTACACTTAGCCCAAACGATTCTAGTCAAATTTTTATTATTTTTAGTGTGATATTTATTGAACTTTGTAGGGAGAGAAGAAAAAAAAGTAATGACAATTTTTCCTCTTTTTCATATTGTTAACTGGCCATAACAGCCGATTCAAACATGGCCTATGTTCACAGGGTACAGAGAAATACTATAGGGGCTGGGAGTTCACTTGAGAGAGTTGTATGTCTATAATAAAAAAAACTCTTTTATTGTACTTGCATTAAAGAGTCAAGATAATTGATATTGAAAAGTTGTAATTGAGTAGGGGGTGGTGGTGACAACCAGTAGTATATGCACTGCCAAGATTTGGTCGGGGGGGGGGGGGACTGTGGGCAAACTCAGCCATGAATCTAACGGCAATTGAACGATGCTACTTAATGTCAGGTTCTTCAACTTTTACCCCTGGGAAAATGTATGATATTGGGCAAAAGAGATAGAGAGGATGGTAGGGAAGGTTCATAGTCCTTTTTCTTTCTTCCTTGCCGCTTTTTTTCTTCTTCCTCTTCTTTTTTCCTTTTTTTAGAAGGAGTCAAACGCTGTCAATTTAGCCGCATTTTGACCGCTGTCACTCCAAATGATGGTACATAATCAAATTGAACACTTTGCTGGGGCTTTTAGCTCACTGCCTTCATTGCAATAAAAACCCTCCACTATTTGGCATCACCAAAAAATAGTCTTGTTGCTGGTATGAACTCTTAACTGTTTCCCTTTTTTGCATTTCTGAAGAAGGAACGCTCACAATTTGTAACAGTTATTTTCAGCGATTTCTGTTATAACTAACAGATTAAGGGAATCAACTGAGGGACAATTGCTTGTTGTTTATGAGAAAAGATCTTACAATAACAAGATTTACTTTGACACACTGGGCCATTGCTCCAACAACTGATTAAAGGATTAAGGATGACAGAATGTTGATAATAGATTACAGGAAGCTGATGGATTTGTGAATTAAGTGAGATTTGTCCAGGGTAATTGATTGTCCTGTTTCAAGTTAGAGTTTGGTTTAGGTGCAAATGATGCTTCGGCTGGTCAATAACAGGTGACTGGAGAACAGCTATGTTACCACTGTAAGGAATATCAAGTAATAAACCACAATGGAAACTGACTGGGTAAACTGTTAATAGTTTGGGTTTGAAGAAAAAAAAAATTGACTGTAGTGAACCTTGAACCACAGACTGCCAACATAGGGCTGGAAAGCTCAGTTGGTAGAGTGCCGGTACGTTAATCTGGAGGTCAGTGGTTCAAGCCCAGCTTCAGTCAATATGTCTTTGCTCTAATCAAAATCACTTCAAGGAATGTTAAAAGCAGACTTTTTGTTTTGTTACAAAAAGTTTTGACAGCTAACTGTAATGTTTGACATTGATGATCAGTTTCATTTACTAATTTCTTGGATTTCAAAGAATCAGAATTTTTTTTAAGTTGATGAAACCACCCCTGTTTGTAGCATTTCCGAGCGAGCTGACCGACCACTTAAAACCATTTAACTGAATGGGTTCTGTATGGTGGCATAACTGTGTTCAGACCTATTAAATGCTGTGCATTCATCACTTGATATCAAACTGCAGGCTGGTTATGTTTATAAATTACTTAAAACTACAGTGGATGATATTGAGTGGTCAGACAGTAGGAGGGTTGACTGTGTACTGTGAAGATGCATTCACCACATAATATCGTATTGCAGGTTGGCATAGTTTATCATTCAAATCCACTGGGTGGATGTTGTTGAATGGTCAAACAGTAGGAGGGTTAATAGAGAACATTGCTTCAATATTGCATTTACTTGGTAGCAATTTAGTTACCACTAATGAACAGTATACCTGTACACATGACATGGAATTTCAGTTTGTGCCCTGTTCTTGCTAAGCATTGTTTTTCTTTGCTTAGCAAAGTTTTTCCCTGGCCTGTGTTGTAACTGAAACTTAGGTGGGCATGGCTTATCCAATCCAAAGCCACAATCCAAAGCCACAATTCAAAGCCACAATCCAAAGCCACAGTCCAAAGCCACAGTCCAAAGCCACAATCCAAAGTCACATGCTAAAGTCACAATCCAAAGTCACAGTCCAAAGCCATAATCCAAAGCCACAATCCAAAACTTGTTGCAGACGATATCAGGAAAAGCATCTTTGCTTATAGCCTTAAAGTAATTCAATTTTTTTGTGTTTGCATATCATTTATCCCGCTGCACTTTTTTTTTTTTTTCCCTTCTTTTTCTTCTTCTTTTAAATAAAGTTTTTTTCACAGTGACATGTCTGGAGTCAAGTCAACTTAAACTCTGGTAAATGAAAGGATTTATTCCACGCAGGTCTCTTAAGGACCTAGGAGTGACTCTGCTCCTAATCCAATGGTGTTTATGGGGTAATTTAATTTACAGAATCTAGGTTGAAATAGATATGAGGGGCACACTTAATATTGTGACCAACCGAAAACAGAATTACATTTCCAGCAAGGGAAAAACAGGAGGGGCTTAGAGGATGGGCAATTGTGCATTTAATGTTGTTGGGTGCTTGTAAATTGAAATGGGTCTTGGAACATGAGAGATTTACGTGGGAGCTTGGCTGGGTTCAAGGAACCATGATGGAGGAGGGCTGGACGAAGAGGGGGGTGCTGGAGTGATGCTTTGTCTGCCTACATCTCTCATGATATAGGGGTGCAGTGTAAATCAGATTATGTTCGGAGTAGGGGGTGAGAATTAGATAGTTTGCCTGGGGGTAGATGGAGGGTGCGAATGGGGGAAGTTGAAGAAAGTAGACTCGGTGTTGGTGTACAAAACACTTGTAACTATGTGAGCCAAAGATGTACGGACAAAATTTGATGAGTAACTGACAAAAGTATTAGATTTTTTTGAAATCAAAGAGCTCTCTTTGTGTTGTTGGACGCGGGATTCAATTCTGTCTGACTTGCTTTTATCTTTGGAAAAAATTGGGTGGTTTTTGTTTTACTTCAGTGTATGCAATGCTGAGAAAAAAAGCTTAGTGCACACCAATCACTGCAAAGTGCTACTGTGTTGTTCTCTCAAAACTTGTGTACCATTACAGGGACATTTTAACAATATCAGTCATTAAAAAAATTTATTTGTAAGTAAATGCTTTCATACACACTAAAATATACTCTTTTCACAAACAATGTTGTACTTTTTTCCATACAAGCTTTTTCTGAACTCCAAGACTACCCCAACATATAAGAAACTTATGGCTTGTCTAGACATGTGGCCTTACTTGTGTCTTGATGGCAGAGCAGTCAAATGCACTGGACTCAAAATCTTGTGTTTCTGATCAGCAGAGTGTGGGTTCGAGCCCTGGTCTTGACGCTTGTGTCCTTAAGCAAGACACTTAACAATTATTGCTTCGTCCTTCAGATGGGACATAAAGCCATAGGTCCTGTGTGTTGTGTATTTATGCATGTCAAAGAACCCAGTACACTAATGGCTAAAAGAAGAGGTTTGCCCCGGTGTTTCTGGCATGGTATGGCAGCAAAATAATGCCATCTCACCCTGTATCATTTTCAAGGTGTTGTATTATGGTTGGTTCGTCTCTTAAAATCATTCTTAACAGACTCCACCGATTTGATAATTTGGCACCAGAAATATCATTTATGACAGACATGGTTGCATTGTAAAAGTATTTGTATGTTTTAGAAACCTTTCTGCTGCTTGCATTTAGTTTCAGTAGTGCCCCTGTATCACTATTACTTTTAAGTTTTCTCATTCACTTGGGTTCCTTAGGGTCAAGTTTTGTTCCTCAGAACCACCTGTAGAAACCAAAACCGATGCTTCTTGTTTTTCGATAAATGTCTGAGATAAGTGACCGGTAATTCACACTTTCATTGGCAATATATTAAACTCAAGTTGTCTGCTTTAAAGTGAGGGAAAGGTGGCATTAAAATAAAGTTGTTATGAAAAGGTAACTATTACTGGAGAAGGTCACTAGATAATTACGAAAAAGTAACTAAGAACAAAAAAAGATGAATGGATAACAGTGACCAGTTCAAAGGACAATCTGTATTGGCTAGTTCCCTGTTCACTTTTGTGTAGAAAGTAGATAATACATGTGAATATTAATTGATTCATTTGTGTACGCCATATAATAATCTTGATTGTAGAGGTTGTTGGCTATGAAGCAAGCTAGTTAGTTGTTCGTAATGTTTCAACTAGTGTGAGCTTCTAATGGCATCGTCAGGAGCCGATATGTGAAGATGTGAAGAAAGTTACTTCTTCAGCTTTTAAATAGACCAAAGTGCAATCTTGTTTGGGTTTATCATTCATCTTGAAAAGGAGGAAAATGCATTGAGATGCATACAGTCATGCTACTAGTTCAACTTTGTAAACCGAGGTGCCTTTGTGTTTGTCAGATTCTTAAAGCCTGGTTCATGATTCATGTGAGAGCAAATGCAAGAGGTCTCCTTTCAATATGCAATTTTCCCATTGTGAAGCAGTGGAAGTGACTTCACTTTCAAAGCTCGCTTGAAAAAAAGAAGAGGATTGTTACACTATTTAAAATGCTTACCGTTTTCAATTCAGTGTTTTAGCTTTGACGGTAATTGACTTAAAAATTAAACGCTTGATTGCTTTTCTTGATTAGTTCAGCATGCATTTACAGAATGCTTGTCTTCCAGTACCATCATGCCTTGATAATAGTAGTAGTATGAGAAATACAAAACATAGAACAATAAAATGTATGGGGCATTTCGTTACAAAAATATAGATTCAAAAAATTGAGTATTTCAAAGGCCCTTGAAAATCAGAACAGATTCAGCTTGACGAATATGAACTGGTAGGTCATTCCATAATAAAGGTGCAATGAAGTTGAAGGCTCTTTGACCATACAATTTTGCGGAAAAAGTAGTTTGCATCAGTAAGGATTGGCCAGCAGAATAAAGAGGCCGAACAGGAATGTAGTTTTGCAGAAGATCAGATTTATAGTCTGGAGATACTCCATGAAGAGCTTTGAAAGTGAGGAGATTTAACTTGGGATCCAGGGAGAACATGTTTTAGTTTCTTTTCTTTTTTGAAATTCTCTGAAATCGCAGGGAGGTCTGTAAAGGAACTTCCTGCAACAGTTCTTCCGAAAATCTTTCTTTTTTATCAAATGGGGATTTCCCAGGGGTAGGCCTAGCTGTTATAAAAACCGAAAGTGTTGATATCATTGTTAAGGTTATGGAGATACCTTTTTTTATCCGATTTACCTCCCAGTATTTACCTCAAATTATTTTCGACTATCAAAATCGTGCAAACCAGGAAAACAATACATCATGCCCACATGGAAGACTATCTCAAGTGAAGCTGGAACATTCCCTCGGCTGATACCTTGGCAAAAAAACAAAATAGTTTTACTATTCCAAAATTCTTCTTACAATTTCGTTAAGTTCCAAATCCCTCGGCGATAGGTCTTTTTCGATAGCTGGTCCCAAACTTTGGAACACCATTCCCATCAGCATCAGGAGCTCCCTGTCTCTTACTATTTTCAGGAATTGTCTTAAACACTTTTTACTCACAACACCCTAGTTATTTTCCTATTCTTGTTCAATGCTTCAATCCCTCTTGTAAAAATTCATTTTGAATTCTTTTTAGTATTATTCCACTCATTGCAGTCAATATTTGTATACATGTAATTGTTTCTCTCTCCATTTTACAAGTAAAGAAATTATCAATTAAATTGAGAAGAAAATTACTTGAAGTGAATTACAATATAAAGAAATAAGCAATTGCAAGAGAACCAGCATTCTGACCAAAATGTCAGTGAATATTTGGCTGGATTAGGCTTGGTTTCAAGGCAGTAAATCTTACACAAAACTTTTGACCCACTTTATGTAGAAAAAAAAAAAGACAAATGCTGGGCATACAATTCAAATAATTATTAGATTTCTATGGTTAAGTTCAGTTTAATGAAAAAATAAAGCAGTGTATATTTTGTGAACCTTTTTTTTTTAATTGAAGTTTCTGTTCAGAAAACAGGTTTGATCGTGCACGAGTACAGTTGCATGAATCAGTGAAATTTACTTCAAAAATACATTTCATGCATGGACGCTCAAAATATAAATTAGTCTGGTGCTTTTGTATACATTAAAATCTTTGTCTAAAAATCAGAACTAGGAGCAAGACATTAGACCAGAGTTGGCCTCGATAAAATTGTGAGTCACAGTGAAAGGTCACTGTTCTTGGGTGAAATTATTAGTATTTTGTGTTTATGTGTAAAAACCGAAACTACAGGGAGAAAGTAACAATGAGATTCAAAGAAGAAAGCAAAAGTAGTAGCTAGACATATAAATTAAAAGGTTATTAAATAAAACAGAAAAAAGTAGTACATATAGTTGCAAGGGCGGTGAGTGAAAAATTAATTAATTTAGAATCAAAATACACCCAACATAAAGAAGATAAATACATAACACAGAGTTTCATATCCATATTTTAATTTACAGTTAAGAGATCATATACATGTTGTTAAGACAGAGAAAATTGATATAAATTGTCAAGATACATACAACCCTTCCTTCATGATTAAATTAATCTGTATAAGTTCTTATTGAAGTAAGGTCCTTTAGTGTCAATAACAAAAGCTGAATATCTGTTTTATTAATGGGTTGAGGTTTTTTTTCACTTTGTTTTACAGTCCTTATGCCTTGAAGGTATTATGTATTAGAACTGCAAGTCACTTGTATGCGGTTATATTTATTTGAATCAATGTCAATCCGTTTAGATTTTTTTTATTCGTACGTGCCGCTCGCATCCACGACACAATCACTCGGGATCCAAGTGTGCTGTTGCTGTACGCTCCGTCCATGTTTCACCGACATGAAAATCCGCTTTCATGACTCTAATGGCGAAATCGGGGGGTCCCAGCCACCAATGCATTTGATTGACAGTCTACTGTGCAATCCCATGCCGGTTGAGTGTCTGTCCCCGCTGATCTGCCGTAATATGCGAGCTCTCTTCTGCCGCACTCCTCCGCTGTGGATGGCGGGGAGAGAAGACAGAGATAGAGAGGCTTCTCTGGCATCAGCACGGACGAGGCCCCGTCTGATGAGAAATCTTGCTCAAGGCGATGCACTTAGAGCCCGGCTGGCTCCCCGGCATTCAGTCCATGGAACCGGTGCCCACACACACACACATACACACACACACTCATCTCACATGCAGACAGTTGCTGCTGGCCATGCTCAGGATGCTGCAAAATAGTTCATAACTCGATTGGATTTGCCTGTAACCATGCTTAATGATTGGGCCCTCGGAGCTCTTTTTTCATTCTCCCAGTATTACCCCACAGTGGCGACCAGCTTCCCCCCCCCACACCACATCATTTATATTATTATTTTTTTCGGTCATGAATTTCATCCTGTACCATTGAACTCTGGGTCGCTGTAAATAGAGCCTTCATTTAAAACCATGCGTCATTAAAACGGAGAAAATGCTGTGAGTTAAATGAGAGGAAAAGTGAGGGGGAAAAATTCAAGAGAGATTTCTGCCGTGGGGCATTCTTCCTTAGCTTGGGTGGATATTTCATTGTTTGCTAATCTGGTCTTAAGCCATGGCAGCACATCGTCAATCTTTCTCATCTCTTTACCTGAACACTTCTTGCTGTACACAAAAGGTTAGAAGCTGGATTGGGAAAATGGCTAGTAACGCATTATTTCCTGTGAACCAAAATAAACCGCAAATTGTCATGCACTTAATGTCCGTATGTTTTCAAAACAACTGCCAGGTCACCAAGTTTATTTTCCAGGTACTGATCCAGCTTAAGCTGACATATCCCTCAAAAATCTAGTCCAGTTAGGTTGTTTTATACATTTGTAGAAATTGGTGTTTAAGTATTCATATTTTAGCCACCTCTAATATTTGTTGTGACCTTGTCATATAATCTTTTCTGTGTACAGTTCTGTTCATCATTGAAAATAAATCAGATATAAAAGTAACCAAAATTAAAAATGCTAGGTTTACTATAAAATCATTTTTACTCAATTGTCACTCAATTTGACTCCTCGCCTCTTCATTAATCATGATGATACAGGAAGGCAAGAGCGTTGAGAGGAATCAAAATCATTCCTCTTGATTTAAACTGTATTTTTGTTTAACATGTTGCCCTCTTTCCCCCTAATTGAATCAAATCCATGAGCATCCGATTCACTTCATTTCTTGTGGCACCATTACCGCCCTGATGCTCTCCCCCGAAACATGTTAAATTGGTGGTTCCTCGGCAATCATAGTTTATGGAATTGCACCACCGGTAAAGTGTGGTCTTCAATTGATTACTCAAACACAAATATTAGTCTTTGCTAGCGACTGTTTAGCAATCAGGACCCGAACAAATACTAAAGACTCTACTACCCTAGTTTTGACTAAACGGCACCCACTGGCCGCATACGGCCCGGGCGACTAGCAGCTCAGCCTTGTGCACAGATGGTCACAGTGTGGCTGACTCCCAGGGACAATTCCCCCGTCGCTGTGGCGATGGTGTGTGCCGAAGATGAGTGGTATTTTAATGGGAATTGGCTTGACTCTCTGAGAGTGATGCGCAAATCCCACGGAGGCTCCCCCGGCCAGTCCATTAATGCAAACCCCCATTGCCAAAACGCTTCTTCAGCATCCACGCTAAGAGCCTAAATGTACCAATTATTAACCCCTTCTCATAGATAATGATAGATGCCCAAATAGAGTGGTGGAAACGGGGGATTTATGCAAGATGGGCTAGAAAATGTACAAGACGACAGACAACAACAAAAAAGAAATGGTTTTCAAGGGATTCTGAGATGCTTTTAAAATTCCAAATGGCCATGATGAATGAATGGCATTACTGGAAGTGTGAAGATGCACTCTCTACTGGGGATATTTTTTATTGTCCCTAATCTATTATCAATTCATGTAATATTTGCCTGCTGTCTGCTTGTGTCAACTGGACTCATAGGTTTGGGAATTATTGGGCAAATTGTCTGAGATATTTTGATGAAGTTGAGGGGAAGATTTGGTTGATCCACAATTGTTTAAGCATAATTTCCTTTTAAAAATGTTTTTCATTGATTGACCGACTTTTCATACATAATTTATGTTTTATTCTGATCAGTTGTTTTGGGCCATTTTCCACTCAAAGCGACAAATGCAGCTTCATTTTTTTAAATGTAAATGAAAATATTTGGAAAACATTGAGTAAAAATATATTTTACCCGACAGAGACAAATGTCTTGACATCATTCCATAAAGTGGTGCTGTGGTTTTTACCTCTCCACAGTAAATACACATGGGCTACAACTGTGTTTTGTGTTTTGCAAACATATATTTTTGAAATATTTGAATAACGCAGTATCAACATGTTTCTTGAAAATAAATTCACAGAAACTAGTTGTGCCAATACTAATTTTGAGGTGTCTACCGCTTAAGGTAAAATAGCAAACTGTTGGAAGCATCAAACTTTAAAGTATTTGTGATTCCTACATGTAGCTTTGGTCTTTCTTCTTATTTTTTAAAGAAAATATTTAGACATTTAGGTTAAAAGATGTCATTGTACACAAGATACTTTGTCAAAACCTAATATCACAAAAATTTCACAACAAGACCCATGATCCTGACTGTTTTTCCCACTCAGTTATTACAATCTCCCGACACTATCCAGGTGTATTTAAAAAAATAGCTGGCGAGCCATCTTTGAAATTTGGCCTGACCTTTTACTTGGTGACCCTCCAGCAATTCTTTTCAATATATGACCCCATTTCTCCCAGGATTTTTTGCCTCTGAGCTGTTGTGAGAGAATTGCGCTGTAAAAACAAAACCGCGTCAGGGTAGAACCTCCTTAGTCGTGTCAGTTATGCCAGTGGCTTCCCTGCACCCGTTTAATGAAGTCTTTTTTTTATTTCGGGGCTTGAAAATTGGGCGACAATGCTGTGCACACTGACTGTACTCTGAACTCTGAAACAGTTAAAGGCTGGAAGTAGTAAGTTAGACCTTGTGTTGTAAAACACAGTCTGTTTAATTCGAGTATAATTGATATCCTCATTATCATTAAAGTATTAAGAAAATACAGTGAAGTCTAAATGTGGAGGCATGCTCCACATAAGCAGAGCTTCTCAAGGCCCTGTATTCAAAGCAACAAAAGCAGACTCAACAACAACCAAACCAAAACCAACATATGGATAGAACAAAATAAACAAGACGTTTTTCTGTCACTGTATATGAGATAAAATATGAAATGACTGTTGTTTCTAAACAGGCTGGATGTTAAACAACAACACAGATGTTGCACTGGGATCTTGCATACTGTTTGTTCGTGACAAGAGAGATTCAAAAAGAAGTGCGGAATTCTTGCAGATGTTATTTTGCCTGTTCCAGAATCAGGGGCAACATCTCTGTAGAAGTCACCTCTGCTCACGGAAACAATTTATTTATTTATTTTTTTCCAAATGGGAAAAACCCATGCAACCAGGTAATGATAATAATAATAATAATACGCAGTTCTTATATAGCGCTTTATCACAACCGGTGGGTGTCTCAGACTGCTCAGTTTTTTCCTACAAGTTATGTGGAGCTACGTGTTGAAGTATGAGACCTATTTAAACATTCAAACTGAGGACTTATAACAAAAGAGAACAATAAGGTCCTCAATTGGGGGAAGGTCTCTAAGTTTGAAAGTGTGACAAAACCAATGGGAGCTGTTGCCAAAAACGGACAAACAAACAAAAGAGGGATAATAGGAGGTCCAGATTGCAGGTGTTTACACACTTACATGTGTGTGACATTTGTCACCATACCTGAGTTTATTTGACCCAGTGCAGGCCTATGTATTATGTGGGAGTTGCAGTAACTATTGCAAGCTATTAAACACTAAAAGACTCTGATGGAACAGGACAGTTGTTAAGGAATCTGTATTGCCTGGGGGAAGATAGAGTTCCTGCTAAAATCTCTTTAATGAGAAAGCACAATTCGTTTGTGTGTAGACTTAGATGTGGAAGACAGTTTGAACTCTTGCAGGACAACTTTGATATAATCTAGGGCATTAACCCTTCGTCATATTCACCCACATTCACAATACAATAGTGGTAACACTGCCTCATAAACAATCACCCAGTGAACTTAACTTCTATTGTCAATCACAGACAGGCAGGGTATTTAAATTGATCAAAATTCCTGGATTATACTGTATTATTTGATTCTTTTTATCCTCCCTTCATGCTCGGCTGGAGAAAAGTGTTTCTGTTTACTCTTTTTTTCTCTTCGGAGCGCAGCGTGTGGGGTCATTTTGTTATAAATAGCGTAATAATGACAGTGGGACAAAGGCGTGGGGTGTTTTTTTTTTCGACTTGGGGGAGACAAGGGCTGTTATGTATAGCGGAATAATTGGATAAAATTTGGATGACTTGGGGCAGAATGCCAATTTAAAGAAGAGTAACGACGGGGCATTGGCCTGGAAAGAAATAGAAGAATTACAGTGATGAGGTATACATAGTGTATTAATTATATTTACAGTCATTAAAAAGGGTTGTTACAGAAATAGATGGCAATGGGAGAGCAGTTCAGTTAGGTGTTTTGGGGTGTTGTTGTTGTTTGTTTTGTTTTGGGTTTTTTTCTTTTTGGGGAAGCTGCCAGTATGCAGCACAATGGTGTTTTTGTCTGGTGTTTTTGTCTTTTGTTTTTGTCTTTTATGGGCTAAGATTTTTGTTATTGATAGGTTTTATGTACGATTCATTTTGATGATTGTTGGAAAAAAAATACATTCTTAATTTTTTCTTTACACCAACATAGGCCTATTGTTCATCATTGTTGAAAGAATGACAAAAAAGTACATTAACTCTTTAACCAAGAAATGCTTAAATAAAACATATTTTGACCCAATTATTGTGAATTTTAAAGTGGACAAATAAAAATGAAAAACTGATCAAATGTCAAACTACAAATGATAGATGTTATTGGAAATGCAATTAGCAAAGTGGGCAGGGCTATTACAGAATTCTTGCTACCTGAACATAGAAAAATTGCCCCCAAACCTCCCCCGTCTTCCTGTAAAAATATTAGGATAAATTTGCCGTCCATTTTTTATCAAATTCTTATGTCATTCAATCTTCATCCAATTAAAAAAAGGAAGAAAACAGATTTGTACGTCCCCTCCCAGGAAAAAATAACTGTTCCAACCAATTTGGAAAAGATTTCTTGAAAAGTCTGCTACGTGGCTAGCCATCTTATTAAAGATGCAGCTGAAAGTAACCACAGAGATTTCTTAGAAGTAGAGTTTAGTCATTGTCGGGGCAGTTCAGAATGCCTTCGATAGAAATCTTAACTTTCAAGAGTTTGGGATCAGATTTTTTGCTCACTGTGGGATGCTTTACAAGTATACTGGTGCAAAACTATTGGCTAACAATGAAAAACAATAGAAAGTTTCGTTTGTTTCCTGATGGAAAGGCCCAAGTCTAATCACAACTTGTAATAATACTCTGCAAGTCTTGTATTTAAAGATTTTTGGGAACTCGTTAGTCCCACCTACATTGCTTTAACATGTGATAGAAGTAAACTCCCGCACTTTAACCGAATACACGCAAAACTTGCACGGTCTGTAAGCAAATACAAAATTACATTCCACCACACTTTTCGTACATAGGATTGCGTTCAGAGGGAAGTGACAAGGCACGGTTCTCAAACCTGTTTGAATTAGTGCAAGGCTTGGATGGTCTTGAGAGACAAGTTTGCTTTAGTGCTGTTATCTTCGAGAAAATCAAAACAAAATTGCAAATTAAAACCTTTTGCCAGCAACAGCACATAACAAGATAGGAATTTTGTTTTCATAAAAATGTTGGACCTATTTCAAAAACATTCGCTGTGTTTTTGTTGTACTTTGGGGGAAAACAAGTTTTTATGGACTTTCTTAAAAATTAGATTATTGGAATAAGATGGTCTCTTCCTTAAACTAGTTATCTTTTAAACAAGTCGTTATCTCCTGGAAGCATACATTCCGACAAATATTCTGTTTTCATTTAATTTGTAAACATATATTTTTGGTCCCAACACGACACTTTTAGAGTGTCCCATGTTGGGTCATATTTGTAATCGGAAATTTGGGATCGGCAGGCCTTTCAAAGCAATTTTTAGATGACTCAGGTTTAAATTTTTCATCAAAACTAAGTCATATTTCATATCAAACTTTAATCGGAGTTGGTTTCAACCTGTGTCCGTTGTTAACTTCTTCAACAATTGTTCACAGGAATCCAGTCCAGAGCTTACCCGGATATTTCCCTTAGTTAGACAGACCGTCCATATAATATTGCATACATTTATTCCTGTTTCATTTATCTTGTCCACACCAGCTGGATCTAAACTCCAAAGTCGTTGGTCATATCTACTTGTACAAATCCTGTGTATGCGTTCAATTTCCTACAGGATTATTTTAAAGGAAACCGTTTTTAATTTAATTATATGGTTTCGGTAAGTGCATTTGGGGAAACGTCTTCTTAAGTTTCGCAGGTGTGCCAAATTCAGGCTTGGTGAAATTATTGCGTCTTCAAAAAAGATGTAGAAGGAAAAAAAAAGTTGAGTCATGTTGGGCCGACCTCCTCCATGACGAGATATTGTCACCTGACCTGATTCTTAGGTCTTACGTCTTTAAGTAATTAATTTTGTGGACTTTAAATTGAGGTCAGATAATTATGTGGTACAGTTCAGGTGATTATCGCTTTGATAGATAAAGTGAATAATTTATATCAGTACAGTTTCACTCCGGCCTGAGATCATTTCCCCCTTACTGGAAAGCTGTCATCATCTATAAAAATACTGATTTCAGTTCTTAGTTCTCATGCTTCTAAAAAGTAAACAAAACTATTTTCTATAAATACTCAATGGTTGGTTTTATTTTAGTAAATTTTAAGTTTGCATCTGGGATGATGAATATTATTTGTGTATACATTGATGTGTGGAAGCACTCATACTCAGTACTTGCCCAGGTCCAGTGAAAAAAAAACCAACACATGCATATTACTCAGGTGGGAATCGAACCTGTGACCTCTGCCAGTCTTGAGCAGATTTCTTACCACTAGACCACCGAGCTTGCCCGTACCTAGAGGCAGTTCCAATGCGATATTTTTAGCAGCAGGTATCGCAACGTTTTTAATAGATTTTCTATGACCTTGGTACATTTTTCAGATTTCGACGTTGAAAGAAAGCGTTCTTTCTTTCTAATGCAATTAAAACAAGGTACGGATTTGATGAAGAATTTCTGTCAGCTGAACATCTTGTTTCACTGTTAAAGATTGAATGATTGGAGTTTTTTTTAAAGTTTGTTTTTGTTTCTGCGGTTAAACTGAGGATTCATTGACCTTTTTGTAAAAGATGGAAGTTCTGTTGGTTCCAGTGAAATGCTGATAATTTTACCAAATATTGTCAGATAAATCGAATTGAAATTGATTGAGTGATTAACTACAGACCTCTGAAATGGATCAGACATTATTTTTTTTCTCTCTCATTAAAATAATGTAATCCAAAGTGAGGCTGGATGGACAAAATGTCTTTCACCTTTTGTTTTGTTGTGCACACAGGGGACAAGACAAGAATAGTCTTTTCTTAGCGTATTCCAAAAAGGCAGACAATTTAGAATAAACAGAAACGGTTGGAAATTGTTATGAGTTTTGTTTTGAAGGAATTGTTGTCATAAAACAAAATGTTTAACTAATAAAAGTAATAAGTACAGTGTCAACTATCAGATAGTACTTATCATTAGCTTGTCTTGGCTGTTCGCGGCCCCATGAGAAGAAAAACAAAAACAATTATCATCTTAACTTCTCCCGCTCTTGAATTCCTTAAATAATTTTTCTCTTACCGTCTACAAATGTCAAATATTTTTCATCATCTTGACGAGGCACAATACTGACAGTCGGAAATTTAAACCACGCCTCATGGTTTCCTCGGGTAAAACAAAAAGCAGGTCATACTAAATTAACTTGTAGGCAGCCGGGCTTGTAAGTCTTGTGCAAAAAGGAAATGTTTCGGTAAATCAAATTTCCTTAGCGACCAGCAGCACGCCATAAAAAGGCGGGCTATGGCGGGCAGGGGGATGACACACCTGCTGGTGTAATAGATTCCATGTTTTTTGGCCGCAAAATCTTGATTTATTTAGAGGGATGTCGTTGCTATTACAAGGACGGTTTAAACAATGTTTGTTCTGGAGGGGTACAAGAGGAGATTAAGTCACTCGGTGTATTTTGACAATCACTGTTTTTAACAGTCTTTGAGTTTAAGTGGTACACTTTTATAAAGGAGGTATTATACTTTTTCCATCATGGGTCACCCCAACTAATCTTCCTCACCATTGCTATACATGTATTATACACTGGACCATAGGCCCCAGGCCAGTAGTTTTAGTGTTAGGCCAGTTAACTCCAGACTGAGCAAGTCCGGCATTCCTGTGTTTTTTAATTGAGTAATAATGAATAATATGTAATATCTTGAACAACAAACAAATTACGTTGAAATGTTGACTTTGAGTCTGATAAGATACCTTTCAATTCTGTGGAGTTATGAAGTAAAGAGACAAAAGAGATAATAGTGTCAGGAAGTTTTTCTCATTTTGATTCTGCTCTTGTAAAAACAATTCTGGTGCAGGAAACATATTGAGCAACAAGCCCTGAGGTCTTGTGGATTTGCCCCCAAGTTTGAGCTCTGAATATAAGTTAGATTCACAAGAGCCTCCATAAATTACCAGGTAAAAAGTAAATGCTTGAAAGTTGTTGATAGGCCAATGCAAACAGACAAAACTACTCAATTTCATTGCAACTTTTTTTCTAAGCAGCTGTCACAGATTGTCATTATACAAAAGAAGAATAGAAGAGGTGTCTCAAGAAAGTAGGATTGTTTGTTCGGTAAACCATCTTGGCTGTTTGGAATTAGGACAAGTAGACGAGCCCCTTCCCCCATAATCCTTTGAAGCCATGCTTATTCTGAAATCCCAAATCACTACCATGTCTGGCCAGGAGTGGAACCTGTAACCAAACCACAGCCATTGTTATTAGTCACTGCTTGTTAGCCAAGTCACTTTGAATTTAAAACCGTCTGGGCAGTGTGGAAATTGAAAATCAGGTTTGCAACTAATTCTTCTAATCAGAACACATCCTTGTTATTTATAAATGACCCAAGCGTGGAAATTCAACGATAAGAGAGCATTATATCAAGAGCTGGATGACTCTTTGTCATTCATTATCCTGAAATGTGAAGCATCTGAGGTTTATCGGGAACATCTTGCCGTGGAAGAGTAGGTCATCAACCCCCCAAGACATGCCTGAGATATTCTTCATACCAGCTCTAAAAAAGAAAAATAGATCGTAAGGGTGGAACCCTAAAATTGGTATGAGTAATTACTCTAAACTTGTCCGCCGCCCCGCTGAGTATCACACTGTGGTACTTTTTTCAGGACTCATTAGCCTGCGGCCGGGGCCCATTTTATGAAGTTTCTCTAACGGTGTGAAAACAGAGAGAGTTTGGCTTTGGAGCCAGCTGTGTCAGCTTTTAGTTTCAGATGGAGAGGTTTCTGGGCGTTTTTAAAGGAAATCTGGTCTTTTTTATTTCATCCTTTGTCGTTCATCATGCCGAAAAGTGAAAAAATTGTTGAAGATTTTCTTCAAGTTATGAAGTGCGGTGCATAATGTCGCAAAGGTTTCAGCTAAGCACCCAGAAATAATCGGCACTTGTCTACCAGTTCAGCCATTTTCCACACCCAATTCTTTAATCAACTTTTCTGTTGACAACTTTTGGGTTGTGAAACTCGCCAGTCATCTACCTTGTTTGTCAAAATGTCATCTATTTTAGCAGCATTGAAATAACTGGTTTAATTCGACTGAGAGTTGAACCAGTTTTTTTTTCTTTCTCGTCTATTCATTCTCTTTGTGCCCAAAGCATGGGTCTGTGGAAAGTGCATCCGATGTCGCCGTACTTTGTTGTACTTTACCCCAAGGTTTGGGCTATTGTCCTTGTCCAACTCCCTCCCTTGTCCATGTGCCCCAGGCATTTATGTGTCAGTCCTTCTATTTGACAAGAACAGTTCATAATTATGCCATATTTCTCTCTCCTTTTTCTTTCTTTTCTTTGCCCAGGCTTTTGGGGGAGGTTTTTTTTTGGAAAGGGAATTTATGATTTTCTCTTGGGTATATGTGTTGAATTGGAGGAAATGAGGCAATAAAACGGGGTTAGTAACTTTTTAAGCTTGAGGTGCTTGCTCGGGAAAAGTTTTCTGAAAGGTTAAAAATGCTGACGGACTTTCGTCTGGTTGGTGGTGTTTTCACTCTGGAAGCTTTTGTGATAAGCACATCAGAATTTCACACCAAGATCTGCAGTGGCATCTGATGAAATTCTGTTTGGTCTTGTACTAACTGTGATTGGTTTGGATGCGCACTATGCTGAAGTTAACTCGTGCAGCTCTATTCTGGTGGATTTTGGGGTAAGGTAGGCGGAGGAAACGGTGTGTCGCAAAAGCTGTGGTTAGCTCAGGTGATAGGATTACATTTGGGTCGTACGTTATGGAGTACCAAAGTCAAGCTTAAACATTGTGTGTGTAAATTTCAGACCTGGGGTTGGATATCAGTAACAGGGGATCTATATATTGTAACACCTCCTCTAGAACCTCCTCCCCCCCCCCAACCAATCCTTTCACAATGATCTCTATCCAACAGCTGTGTGTCTTGCTAACTTTTCACTTTTTAGTGTTTATTTTCATGCCTTGGTTTTATCAGCAGATGTACAAAACACTTCTAGAAAAAGTATCTTTTTAAAGGTTTTCATCTTTTTTGTGGAGGGGGGGGTGTTGTACTTTGAAATCAATGTATCAAATATTTATGTCAAAGGCTCAGTATTTTCAACAAATACAGTGATGGAAAAAACAAATAAGCATACAAATAATCTGTTGCAACAAATAAATCATCACAGCATGAGCTGTTGCAGCTGGGCATACAACTCTCTTTCATATGAGAACCAAAAAACAAACATTGTTTGAGAGTTTGTCTCGTGCTTGTGAAAAGTAACAAGATGTCAATTGTCAAAGTGTGAAAGCTTTGACTCCAATTTCGTACAGCTGGTAAGCAGTGAATGGTTTCATTTAGGGAATCTATTTACCAAGCTGGGCCCAATTTCATAGAGCTGCTTAAGCACAAACACGAGCCAAGCGCGATAATCTTGCTAACCAGCGTGACATGGTTCCTTTCTTATTTTTTTCTCAGCAGAAATGAGTAAAGCATTAGTTTTCTACTTCTGAAGTCAGGGTCCAATTTCATGAAGCTGTTCACCAGAAATTGATTCTTAGCAAATTCTTCCGCTGAGCAAAAATTGGCAGGGAACCAGAAAAAAACAATATACAATATTGTATTTTGGTTGGTGTAACCTGTTTCTGCTAAGCAAGAGTCCCCGTGCTAAGGATGGAAATGGGCCCTTGCTGTGAACTTACCAGGTTCTGTCACAAACAAAGCTTCTTCTTTTTTTCATCAGCGCTAAGCAAAATTACTTTTCCTCGTTGAAATTGTTTGTTTTACTGAGATGAAGGTTTTCTGTAGATACAAAGAGTGCGTTTCTTGTTTGGTTTACAAATGTAAGCAAACAAACAAACAATTGAAAGTGTTGCATTTGTGGAGGTGTAGAGATGCAAGGGATAGATGACCTAGGTCTGATAAAGCTTGGTATCCCAGTAGATGTCCATGTATGCTTCTACCCTGTCAGACTCTCACACGCTATGCACAAATCAATGCCGGTGCAAACATGCCCTTAATGTAGCATTGTCAGTGGGCTGAAACATACGCCTTATCGCTCCGCGAGTCGCTTTATGTCCGATCATGCTACGTAAATACCAGAACGTGTCCCGACGTTTACCCAGCAGTCCTCGTTGGGGGGTTGGCAACGGGGTGGATTTCAATCCCGATTGGACGCCCCTTAATGGCCGTTAAAGGTGAATTAGCATCGGACTTTTTTTCCTTTCTTTTTTTAAACCACACTTTACAAGATGACGATGAGAAAAAAAGGTATAGGGGCAGACGAGCAGTATGCATGGCTGGACATCGCAAACACCATTTGTCATGATTTGACTGATTTGAGATGAGACCTTAATTGCCAGCAAAACAAACAAATCTCGCCTCATTTATACAAGTACACCGCGCAGTTCTATTGGCGTTATATCGGATGATGTATCATCATCATTGCCGGAGGTTCGCGTTGTTCTTCACCCGCCATGTTTTTGTCTTTTTGTTTTTGTTCCTCGTACCGGCTCTCTGGTTTTTTTTTTTACTCAGGGTTGTGATTTGGTATGCATACATGCGTCCTGGGTATTTATCTAGAGGGGTCTAGTGACTGTATACGAGCTGGTGTTTAAAGTAGAATCTCACCATCTTGTCAGCTTCCATTCTTTTGATTCTCCCTCATGGGTTGGGAAAGGTCAGGCCTCGGTCTGACTTTGGAAACTTTGAATAGTCACTTTAAAGGGGAGGACTTAGTGCAGCGTGTACATCCAGCTGTATCTAAGCAGGCCGGGAATTATATGGGGGCCACAGAGACCACTGTTGCCCTGATCTTGGCCTTGGTGCCCATTCAGAAGTTTCCGTAAACGAAAATAGCCTTTCCCTCTCAAAGATGAATTCTTGGCCTGCGATAGGGGCACGCCACACTAAATTTCAAACAATATTAATAGCCAAATATCCATAAGTATTCAGAAATTATTTAACTATCTCGGCCCTCTTGAAATTAAATCAAAAATATTTGCTGACAACTTCTTTTTCCTTTTAACTTTTTGAGAGTTCAGCTGTTGAATGTTTGAGCTATGCACATTCAACATAAAAACATCCCAGAATGAGTAAACAGGCCAGACCCCATCTTGGAGAAAGGCCCCTACACTTGTGAGAAAATAGGCCCTGCTTTTCTGGGCATACAATACCTGAAATACCCCAGGTTGAAAGTAATTTTTCAAAGATTAATGCAATCACAACATCTCTCTTTTTGTCAAATCCTTGGACGTAATTTTAAAGGGAATGATGTCAGTCTAAAATAATAAGACAACTGTATGTAAAATTTCAAATGTACCCACTTGACTTTGCATCATATAGATGATGTGACTCATGGCACAAGCCTAACATAAAACAACATCCTTGCTTCAATCATATAAAGCAAACAGTAGTATCAATTGAAACCTGAAAAGTAGTTTATTTGATAGGATGGAGAAAACTGAAGAATCTGCAATTGTTTGATAAGATGTGTCTGTCACCGAAACAAATGTTGTCCTCTGTTAAAGCATATTTTGAATTCTGTCATAAAATCTGTTTACATTTCACATGTTCAATGTGATGGAGTTTTGCAGTAATACCGGTTAGAACCTCTTGTTTGTGCATGGTTCTGAAAAGAACCAATGGTCTACGCAACATTTCGACCATCATAATGAATGGAATGTTATAGTAAATTACAGTTTTTTGTGTCTTCAAAGTCAAGATTTGGGGGCAGTATTTCTGTTGGAAATAGCTGACCTAGGTTCCCTTTACATGACGATTTCGTGCACATCTTTAGTCAGAACTTCTGCTAGCGGAAGGTTTTGTCATAGGTCCGGACCTCCGACGAAATTTAGCAAACTTGAGAAGATTTCACTAGGGACCTTGGTCAATCCAAAAATTGTTGTCCTGTTATAAGAAGTGCAATTTGTAGCATTTTGCAATCATGCTCAAATAAAGAAATTGCTTTCGCGTAAAAAGGGCTCTTGACCCAGTAAAAAAATACACAACAGTTTACCTGGAACGGATTAATTGTTGCTTCGTCATGATTTCCACAATCTTCAACTTTCAATCTGAGAGCAATACGTCATTTCCCACTGCCAGGAAGGTTGACTTCAATGTGGTTTTCCTGTCAATGCGAACATGAAACACAGTTGAAAAAAACACAATGAGGAAACAATGTAATGTTTCATACAACATTACAGAAAACCCACACACCCTCATCTAAACAAGATTTCTGTTTTGCAGTTTTTTTGTCTTTGTTTTTTTACTTTTGAAATAGGAGATTGCTCCAAGGTCAAAATGAGTTTTGTGACGCACTCGTTTTCCAATAGAAAGAGTCCTCACGAAAGTGAGGAAAAATAACAAGTCTCTAGCATCA
>CM021542.1:2242435-2285311 GCA_010994315.2 Pisaster ochraceus | reverse complement strand
GCCATTCATAAATCATTATACTGTGTTAAAATCTACATGGGAATGAGAAAACATATCTTTGAGTAATTCTAGCAACAAAAATGTAACATTTACACCATAATTTTTGTCAGAGGAGCCATTTTGTTGCGTACGTCCTTTCATTACTGAAAAACAGTACTTTGTGTGCCCGGTAAAAGGGCGTAAGGATTTATAGAGCCTTACGCCCTTTTACCGGGCACACGGCGAATTTTATTTGGTACATCTTTCAGGGTGGAATTTGAAAATGCAAAACCAAATGTACATTCCAAAGAGGAATTTTTTTCAAGCAAGTTGCGATACTTTGATAGTTTTTAAGATGAACTGAACTTAGCACTTGTCATTGATAGGAAATCTTCAACCTTTTTGGAACATTGGTTTTGATTTGGGATGTGGCTTTATCGTCGGGCTAAGGCTTCATCTATCAGTCTGAAGCCGTGTTCGAAAATGGCTGTTAGAGCCAGAGCCGGTGATTCAAAATAGGCTCCTTGTCAGTGATTGGTCAAGAAAAAGGGATAGATCAAACTGGGACTAAGAGTTATTTGCCATGGGGATGAATGGCCACTAAATTGTTCCATCAGGTGATGGGATTGTGGGAGGAGGGACCTTGCTCCTCTTTCCCATTCCCTGGATCCACCACTGAGGAATAAGTAATAACTTCTGATTGTACATTACAAACTTAAACACTTCTTGACTGTAAACCTACAAAATGAAGTTCACAAGATTTTTCTATTACCACACCTTCGTTTTCATTGGCTGATGTTAGCCTAAAAACCTTCATACAAATTACCAACTTGACCAATCACGGTTGATTTGAATGAATTAGGCTGATGAAAGAAGTTCCTTCCCAGAGACTTCCTCATCCCAACACACAATATAAATCCAAGATACACACTGCTTAGCCAATTTCCACCCTGACTTTACCTCAGGTGAGAGGCTGTCACCAACTATACTGCCGTCGTACGTCTCCAGCCTCCTTGGTCAGGGAAGGAGTATACACTTCTGACATTGTAAATGTGCCCCCTTCTTCTTGGTCAATTTGAAATATTACTTATGATTATAATGTTTGGGTGTGATTTGCAGGTAAAAAGAGCCAGGACAGAGAGTGACGGAGTCAGTGAGAACCACACGCAGTCAGCAAGGTAAGAAAGTTGCATTATATCACAACTTTTTTTTTTCCTTTTCTGTTTTACCATGACCTCCCTGTGTTTCGGAAACTTTCAGTTGAAGTGCCCTTCGCAAAATGAAAATGGCCCTGCCCTCTCAAAGTTGAAATTTCAGCCCTGGTAGTTCATTAGGAAGAAAAAAGCAACAACAGATTCTATTTTTTATGGAATGAACTCAAAAGCAAGACTTGAGGATTTGCATGTTTTTTGAATCGATATGGGTTTGGGTTTGTGGTACAAATATGTAATAGGCGTTTGTGTAAGGATAAAGGATTATTTTAATAGGCTTGTAATTTGTCTGGATTTTTCCTGATTTCAGGATTGATCAACGACCTCCTGTCAGTTGTGAAATTGTTTAAACAGTGAAGTTGCACTACAGGCAAGAAAGGACATAGCTCTTGCTAGACCATACTTCTAGATTTCTATTTGAGGTGATGCGGAGGGTTTAAAATATGACATTCGGGGGACTGTACGGCCAGATCAAGATCACTTGATTTACATTTTTGTCTAATCAACCCCATGGTGTAACCTCACGGTCTCCAAGGCTGTGTTTGAACTTGTGGCTGTGGCTGCGACTTGACTGTCATGTAGTTGTGTGTTAAAGCATACATGATGCCCATTAGCTATAACCGTAGCTGTGGCCATTTGGACACAGCCAATGTGTCATTTGTTAGATTGGTTCCAGGAAATGTTACTGGTCTTCTGAATGTTTGTAGAAGCCTACCTTTCCAATAGTCAAAGGAACTATCCACTCTTCTATTGTAAATGTTAAATCAACAGGTTAAAGGGTAGCTCTTTATTTTGTGTGGTCTAACCTTTTTATGGTGTGAAGTTCATAAATTAGATCACTGAAAATTCACTGTTACAATTAAAGTCAATTTAACAGGAGTGGAGTTGCACTTCACTTGAAAGTGATTTCTTACTGACTGAATGCCTGAAAGATTTAAAAGACACTTTAGTTTCTGAAATGTATCATGTCTTTAAATATCAATAAATCCATCAATTTTGTTTCAGAATTTAGACAGTTGTTTTGGAACAATCCTGTGACAGCTCTGTAGCATGTTTCAATTTCAGCAAAGTGTTTATTTGCCTCATTTTCTCATGGTATTTGCACAGGTTGTTCTGTTGGATCTCATCACCAACCAGTCTTTCATTTCTGTTGATTGTGTACATTTGTCAAGTTCTCGCGTCAATGACAACATGGCTATGATTACAACATGTCATAAAATCCTACAAATTTATTAACAGCTGCACTAATTTATTCAGACGTTGAGGAAATGCTGTTCAGAATTGTTTTATACCCAATGCTTTTATTTCTTTATGAAAACATGTTAGCACCTACCTAGCCCCCTACCTCAAATGTACAAATATTATTGTCTTTTTTCGGAGAAAGTGGGAAAACTATAGGTCATTTGTTTGTCCTATAGTTTTTAGAGTTAAACCACAGAAAAAAAGACCAAAGGAACCATGGGTAAACCATGGAGAAAAGCATGTAGACCACGGTAAACCAAACGGAGGAAATTGTTGAGCAATTAATTGCGTCATAGGATTATAGAAAAAGGACCACTTATTTATAGAACTATGCTCTGTGGTTGCTGAAAGGTGCTAATTAACACCTATGGCCCACACATGCAGAGCTTTAAATCTCTTGTAGTCTGTGTTTACAATGTATTCTCTGTTAATTACCACATTTGAGACAGTCTTCCATAATATTCATCTACTATTTGTGACTTGACCTTGGGTTCCAGACTTAAAGGCAAATACACCATTGGTTTTTGGAAGAATAGAGTCACTCCCTTCCAAATTAAAGGGAGGGTACACCTTTGGTAATTACTCCAAAAACTAATGGCTATAACAACTTACTTGGTAAGAAGTGCTGCAGCTGTTGATAATGTATATCATTATGAGAAACAATTACCTTCTATAAGGAATGTGGTTTTAGAGAGAGGGATTAAAAACATTTCAATCGGAGAAATGTTTCTGCATGGAACATTTTTCAGATTGTGTATTCCAATTACAGATGATTTGTCCTGCATGAATATAACAGCCCCAGATATTCGGCGATATCTCAAAAATTCTACCACCTTTTGAAATAAAATTTTAACAGGTTAGTTTTGTTGTAAATGTCTACATTATAGGATTAAAACAATCAAACAGTTCCAAAAACCAAAGGTATGCTTTTCCTTTATCACATCCTCCAACCATGGAGTGGTTCAATTTGGTTTGGGTTAATTGTGCAGAAAACTAAACATATTAATATCGTTTGATGGGGCTTCTTATTTACTTTCACTGGACTGTGGTGTACTTTTTTCCACTGCTACTTTTTGGTGATATAATTGTTGACAGCAGTTCAGGGTCTCTTGTCATGTATTGATAATATGTTTCGGTTTCACTAAACAGCACGTGATCCTATCAAGGTGACAAATATTTCATAAAAATGAAAAGAAAAAAAGTGTACATTTTTAATAGGTCTTGGGAGGAAACATGAAATTTTTATCATTTAAAAAAATTAAAGTATAGATGTTTCTTCCCATGCCATAATCAGATTAATTCATATTTTTTAAGATGATTTTTTTCCAATGAATATGTTTGTAAATCTAAACATCAATCTCTAAAACAGAAAGAAATGTTGTTGATACATTTATTTAGATGGAAAAAAAAGTACAGAAAACATTGAGAAATAATACAAGAACTTGTCTACAAATTCAACAAACAATCCTCATGTTATTTTTTTTGTTCGTTACCCTCCTGCCTTGCCCAGCTCTTATACAATGTACTGTGCATTCACCAGCAGGGACACTTACACATTTATTACCCAGCAATATAAATAATGGATTGTGTACAGCCATGGTGGAACATACAGCCATCATCACTGGGGAACCAAGATGTGTTGAAGCCCATCTGAGACCGTCCCTAATTAACTCTTAGACAAAGGGATTTGGGATAGTCCCTGCCTGGCATTTTATTATGCCATTCAAGTTGCCTGTGCATAGGTTCTTGTTGTTGTTTGGGGGGGGGGTAGGAAAGGGGTGGAAGTACACTTTGAGTTGAATGTTGGTTTTGTTTTACCAGTTTGTGTCATTTTTGAAAATCATTTTTCAATGTGTTACACTCATCTTGTTTGTTTTGAATTTGATGGTCATCAAATGTCATCCAACGACTGTGTTTGATGTAAATAATTTGTTTGAAATAGCCTTGTATGTACTTGGTAATTTCCTGTTGAGGAATTTAGGCTGTTGTTTCCCATTGTATGTGGATAATTTAATTACTGGAAATTTGTTTTTATTAGATTCAATCTCAAATCTCATTGGTGGGACAGTTTGTACTATCCTACAGGGAATTCTATTCATCTGAGTTTTTGGAAATAGTTAAGGAAATACAATTTGAAAACAACTCATGTTTGCTTATTTCTATGGCTGCAATCAAAATAAGCTTGATGTGAATATAATAGTTAGTTTTTAAACAACGCTTTATCTACTGGTATCTCAAAGCGCTTATCATTAATTATTTCCTGAACGGTTTCTTAAAGTTTTTTTTATGAGACCCATTTATGTAACACCTTGTGACTCGAACTGACACTCTGCTGATCGCAAACACCAGAGCTTGAGTCCAGTGCGTTTGACCGCTCAGCCATTACATGCCACAAACGTCAACTGTTTTTCATTGTTCATTTTGACGAATCACTGAATTTCAGGAAACCTTCACAGGAGGTTTGTTGAAAACAACGATGAAAATGAATTATATTTCCCAAAATCTATTCATATATCATACCTTTATAACATATTCCTTGTCCTCTGGTTTAACTTTAAAATTACCTCCTGACTCGGGTCTGAATTGGGATAATCTTTTTTTAGGATCGTTTAGGATCGTTTAGGCCTACACCTCAACATTTCTGTTTCCGTTTAAGTCATTTAGAGTAATATAACTGAAATAGTAAACAGTTAAATGTTAAGTATAATGAGAGAAATAAAATATAAATTTTAAAGCTTAAAAGCTTTTTTTATGAGGTACCAATCATGCTGGTTTCCTGATTAACTTTGTCAACTAAAATTTGTTAGTTTGATCATAAATAGAAAGGACTACTTTACCGTGGTCTTTTCTTTCGATGGTGTGATCTTTTCATAGTTCAACTGTGACATGTACTAGAGGATTAGAATAATTGACTCTTCAAAAAAAAACAGATGGGCTTACGATTTTAGGTTGAAGTAAACCCAAGCAGTTCTATTCACTGCCTTCAAAAGAGAGTGGACCTTCTACAACCATGGAGTCTGGCTTCGGCTCTGGCTTATGCACCATCAGTCATTTTAAAAATGTTTGCTTTCTGTATAGAGATTCAAACAGGCTTGAGCTAAAGCCTGAAACCCTTATTTTGAAAAGGCCCCAAGTCTAAAATCAAAAAGCCTTTAATGACATCAGTTGAAACTTGTATCAGAGAATTAAACACACTAGACTTGGGGGACAGTACTGAGTGTACAGTGCTTTACAGTTAAGAGCACTGGACTCAAGCTCTGGTGTTTCTGATCAGCAGAGTGTTGGTTCGAGTCCCGGTCATGGCACTTTTGTCCTTTACCATAATTGCTTTGTCCTTAGGATGGGACATTAAGCCGTAGGTCCTATGTATCAGGATTGGTAGTGCACATAAAAGAACCCAGAACACTTATCATGGAAGAGTAGGGGTTAACCCCTGTGTTTCTGGTTCACATAGCAAGCATCCTTGTTTACAGGTTTCCTCAGGCTTGTGAGCTACAGTGATTAAGTTCACTTATGAAGCATTCTTGGTTTCATCGTCAGAAATATATAAATAATAATGAATAATAATTATATCGGTGTATAGGTAAAAACACACATAGTATTCTTTACCCCTGATGAAAATTTAACACCTTATTAAAAACACACTAGGTTGATGTATAAATGAAATAATTACTTAGTGGTTAGAATGTGGCAAATGTTTCATCAGATCCAAAATATGAAATAATGTAGACTAGAAGTGAACCATAGCAACAACATACTGGGAGCTGAAGTTTTTCTCTGCATTTTCTCGTATGTCCCATACCTGCAATGTTTACGTGCAAATACTAAGTATGAAAAGTGCAACGATTAGTTATATCCACATAATAATTTTGCCAACATTACCAAATGCTATGTCTCCGTCAATTAAATACACAACAGATGGTAGACCAGTGGTGCGACAATCTGGGTTTTGCTGGTATGTATGCACACTCCACTTTGGTGGGTTTTTTTTTTCTTCCCCTTTTTCGTTCTTTGTTCTTACCAAAAAAATTGCACAATGTTTAGAACAAGGGTGGTGAATTGTGGATCAATATAATTTTTTATATGGTAAAATGTGCTCACATTTTTTAATTTAATAATTGGTTGATGGTTAAGCTTGTTTATTTTATTCCTTTATTATGGATACATTTATTGTGTAGCAAATTATTGGTGTGAAGAGTAAGTCAATTTTGTTTTGCGATGACATAAAGAATCAAAGGTCATATCGAAAATGTGTTTATTAACTCAAGAATAAAGAGCTCTTTGTTAAAGGGGTGTTGCATCTTATTTACATAACAAAGACTGGTCCCCATTGTTGTTACAAGAAACAATGGCTTGGTGATTCATCCACATTAAGTACATGGTCCCTTGGCCCTTCACTAGTGGTAGAGGTAGTTAGTGGAGGAAGTCTACCCCCCCCTCTCCTCCCCCCCCCTCTCCTCCCCCAAGGATAGCTCCACAGCAAGACCAGCCCAGGACCCTCCTTTCATTTGTCACTGCATTGTGTGGTAGGCCGAGCTGAGTGGTGTTTCACAGTAGAGATACAGATAGTGGAAATCCCAGTGAATTCTGACCACAAGTTTGCCCCCGTGGACAGGATTATGCGGTGACACTGTGAAGAGCTGATCTCATTGGTTGGGACCGCTGTTGGAGGGTTGGTCTTAACAAGCTAAGGTTAGCCTGACAGTGACTGTTAGTTGCACAGTGTACTGTACATGTATGTAGACTAGTGCCAAACCATGGTGTGTGTGTGGAGCGTAATGGTATTCATTTCATATACAATCATTGTGCCGGCGAAGTGAGTGGTAACCTCTACATGATCATCATCATCGTCGTCAACCAGACAGTGTTTTTATCTGTAGCGTGATAATACACGAGTAGTCGATGAGATCTCTACCTGGAGATTTATTACTCACAGTGAGAAGTCACTGCTGTACACCAGACCAAGGAGGAGTGTAATCGCATGCACACGGAGAAAGCCTTTACTCTGGGAGCTATTTATTTTGTGTTGTCCCATTTACTGATGCTGTGTTGTTGATGGTGTAGACTAGGCGAGAGAGCAGTCTATTTTTAATGGGTTGGTGAGTGTTTCTTATTTTCATGATGGCTTTATCATTGATTATTGAAATAGATAGTTTAGCATTAGTCTTTACAGGAGTGCAGTCATGTTGGACTGGTTTCTAAATCGAGTACCGGTGAGACTCGAGCCGTGTCTGAATTGACGACTTAGCATGCAGTGGCTACGGCCAGATCGCTGAAAAGGGCTATTCAGATTCTACAGTGTTGTCGCTGCTATCAATGGCCATCCATAGCTGTAGCCAAAGTCAATTGACTCAGACAGAGCCGTAAATTATAGAAGGTACTTAAATTTAAGTTTTCATAAAAACAGTGTTGAATGGTAATACACATTATATGGCAGATCATATTCAAATATGGATACAAATATAATATAAAGAGAGCTGACAGGAATAGACAGTTTTCTCCCAAGAGAAATAAGGAAAACGATCAGAATCCAACTGCCACTTTTTTCTTTCATTGTTACCCAAAATGGTAGCTTATTTACCCAAGGTTGTATTTTCATCAGAACATGTGAGAAAGTGGTGTTCGAATCCAGTATCTTACCCGTAAATATTACCAAATGAAGTCTTTCCTGAAGTGGGATCTTCGCTTGTTGTTCTGTTAACTACCAGTTCTAATATGTTAAAATCTAAACAATTTTTACTCACGAAAGATACACTGCAAAGTCTGAAAAAAAAATTTGTTGGTGCTAAATTTAAGACTTAAAACTATGCATGGTGGAAAATACCAAGTAAGTAAGGTTTGCAGTGACACCATGTAAGAAATCTCTGTTTTTGTGAGTAGTGGTGGCTCTAAGAAGAGCCGGTTTCTGCTCAACGTTTCAATCAGTTTGCTTTGACCATTACCTGGAGAATGCTGGACACTGCTGTGTCTGTGAGCTTAATGTAGTGTTGGCTGGGTTTCAGTGTTGATTGGGTTTTACTGTTGATTGGGTTCGCAAAATTTGTTTAAACATCATTTTCCGGGCCTGGTACTTCATGGAGGCATCGAAGGATACTCCACGGTGGCAATTGCCCCATTGCCCTTGGTCATTGCCTCGGTGCCCCTTGAAATGTTCTAATAAAAATTGACAATATCCTCATAGAGGTGCCCTTCACCAAGAAGAAAACGCCTTGGTGCTCTCACCCTCAAAGGCGAAGCATCAGGACTGATTTGTAATACACAAATTTTCTTGACATTGCTCAACCTCAGTTAATTTACATCTTTTTGAAGACTCTTCTCTGACTTGTTAAAGAGGTGTGTAATTTCAGATCATTAGCTTTACCGGTGGGAACTTGATCAAGCCGATGTGATCAGGTTTTCAAAATGATCATGCTAGTCCAACACAAGAAGGCAACACTTCCTTAAGTTGAATAAAAAACATGATTTTTTTTTACAGAGAAAGAAAAGAGTTAAGGAAGAGTTCATATTGTACAACTGTGGACATTTTTGAAGGGTGTACCAAAGCTCAAATTTCAAGAAAAATCTCACTGGTCTTTTATCTCCAAACTTTCCCTTTTTGTACAAGACTTGCAATATTTCCTCTTTTTTTAATTTAATTTTTGGGTTGAAAAAGAAAGATTTACTCGAGCAGGATTGTGGCCTCAGGATTAACGTGCTGATGTTCTACCAACTGAGCTACCTAGCACTAATGTTGGTGGTCTCCCTATTTTGTCAACACCTTTGTTGGGGGAGGGGGTGTCAGGCAAAAGCCATTCAACCCGTTACTGCTGTATAACCAGATTTGTTTTAGGAGGAGATTAGGAAATAGATTGTCAATAAATTAGTAAATCTTTACAAGTTTTGGGTTTTGTAAAAACACTAAACTGCTGGACTTATTTGGTTGCGTGGTTACTGACCCAGTACTCATTTGTTACTACGTAGACTCTGGCCAGTGGTCCAGAAGACATTTCAGACCCTATAGGTCTATATAGGAAATGATTGGAAGAGATGCAAAAGAAAATTATGCAAAAAGGAAAGAATCAGTAATACTTGATCTGAATTCTTACGGTTTCTAAACTTGATGCTAGTAACATTTAACCTGTGCAACATTTCCACTCTGAAATATTGCCATGTTCAATAATTATGACCACCAATTATCAATCTCTTTCATTAATTTGCCAAATGAAAAAATTTACAAATTGACATGTAATCAGTCTGTTATGAAGTACAGTCAAGCCATTGGTAAAATTCCATTGGTAAATTTACATCCGTTGTGACGATTATTGTGATATCCTGGATTGACTAAAACCTTTTTTACAAGAATGTAAGTGGGATTATAATCCTGAAAGTAGAATCACAACTGATAATTTTCACCCTGTTTTCTCTTAGTAAAATGATACAAGAGCAAGTGAAAATGACAGGGTTGTTTCTGTACATATGTTTTGTTATTATACTGACAAAAGATCTGATCATTTGCAGACGTTTTATCAAAGGTTTACATAGAAAAATTTTAACTTGTAATATCTTAAAAGGAAACCAGAATTTATGCGCTGCGTTTTTATCAAAACTTTCATTTGGTGACAGATTTTAATGCTGCAACTTACTTTAACAACTGTTGCTCTACCTATTTGTGTATTTCATCATTTTGGATAAATCTTGACATCAACCTTAACAAACTTTCTTCGGGAAAATGTGGTGTTCATGTTTTTGGTCGTCATGTTTTTTTAAACAAAAATCTACAGATCCTTTTCAATTCACTCAACACAACCAACCCTAACAACATGTGATGAGGGAGAAAATCAAAGGAAAGGCATGGTGGTTATAATTGAGCATGCACAGTCTTGGTGCAAGACCACACACTTATGACTTTGGTCAACGCACCTTGATTACACCCAACTGTAACGAATGCTGTCCTCTGTAAAGGTCCACCTGCCCTTCCCGAGTAATGAGCGGCTTTTGACCACCTAAGTTGTAGCGCCCTCTATTTTTTGGTAATTTTATACTTGCACATTAATCAATTTTATAATGTCATGCCAATTTGCTGCAGATACAGTTAATGTTACAACCCTCCCTTTTCCTGTGCACACCACCCAACTAAACAGCGTGTATCACTACACAATTACATCTTTGGCAATAATTAATCATATTTGTTTTTAGAGGGGGGGAGACATCTTAACCTGTTGCCCCTTTAAAAAGATACTTAATATGCAATTGAAGAATAATTGTAACCTTAATAGTAATAGGTCAGGTTAATTTTCAATGAAACTTCAATTGAGCAAAAATTACTTGCTCAACATGTTTAGTTTCATTTTTGTTCCTTTGATGCAACAGCTGTTGATGGGCTTGTGTATTTGTAAGGGCTTCACAGAATTGAAGTGCTGATGGCAAAACTTTGAAAATTTCCCCTTATTTTTTTAGGAAGTAGAAAACAGAAAATTGAAGGCAGTGACTAATAGTTATTTCTTGAGATTAAATGTGAAAGTGCTGAACCAGGATGCATTGCAAACGCTGCATGACTTTTTAATGATTTGACAAGTTTCTATATGAAGTAAATAAACAAACAAAAGCCCTGAACAAAACTTTCAAGTTCGTTAACTGTACAGGCTTTGAACTTCTTCGCAATGATAGTTTAATGCAAAAAATAGTTAGTGGCCTGATGTTTCGACCCTAGCAAAGTCTTTCTCATTCATGTTTTAGCCTTCGAGAAAGATGTCAGGCCACCAACTTTTTCTTGCAGCTATAGTTTGTGTGTATTATTTTTGCCTCAGTGGTATATAAATGTTCCTGCAGACATTGCCTTTTAGAGATGCCACTCAAGGAAAAACTGCCCTATATAGTGCTCCAAGCTATGTTCCTAAAGGTTAGGAACCCAGATTTGTCTATTTCTGATCTTATGTATTTATACTTTATTGATACTGGGTAAAATCATCTCAGCATAAAAGCTGTTTTCCACTGATGCCCAGTCGAACCACTAAAAAACATGCAATACTTTACAAACTTTAAAAAGTGTACAACCAAACAATAACAAACAACGAGGGGGGGAAAGAAATGTGGACTTGAGGATTGCACATAATTAACAAGAAAAAAGTATCATTTAGAAGGGGAAAAAATCAGATCTGAGGGCAATCAGACTCTCGTCTGACCTGTGTAATTAATGGTCCATTGTTTCAAAAGCACAGCCAAACTTCCACCAAGGTTAAAAAGTGAAGACGGCGTCACATTTCAAAAAGATGCTTGTATAAATGTTTATTTGCCTTTCTTGTTTGGAAATTTGCTGGGTACCTGTAAATATTTGCACAAATGAATTTATTGGACTTTTTAGATGGCATCTGGAACCTGATGTCACAGTTATCTAAAGAGAATCTGCGGCTGTTATATTCACAATTCTCCAGCGATATAAACTCCAGGGGAATTATTATAGACATTTTTAAAGCGTGGCAGAGAATTCTGAAGAAAATTGCAAATCAAAAGTCCCATCTTATGCAGAGGGCTTCCGTAATTGATAAAGGTTGATAATGAGGTCTTGGAAAATTCTTGTTGATGCAGGTCTCTTCTTTGTGAAGAAGTGTCAGTGTTTTTGTTGTATAAGCTCATGACATTTTCACACCATAGGAAATTTTAAGATGGGGGGTGATTCTGTGGACCACCCCTTCCTCTCTGCCGCACCTTCCCAATCAAAAGTGGAGTTTCTGTGCTTACGCCAGGGCATTCAGGTTGGCTTAGTGGTTTCTTTCCCTGCCTTTCAACTCTGTAGATTTGGTTGGAATCCCTCTTCGAGCCAGCGCCTTACATGGTTTTCAGTCCCTATCCGACCATGCGGGTTTACCCCAATCGGGGTTTTACTCCCACATCTAAAACCAACATTTCCTCATCGCCTTCTCTTCACAGGTATCTTCAGGCCTATGGGTCTCCTTAATTTCATTTCCAGAAAGATATAATAATAATAGTATCATCAAAGCAAGCTGAGTGCTTCTTGAAGTTGCATCAGCATCATTGGTTGAAGATGCTCGTGATGCAGGAGCAAAATTTACGCACTTTGTAAGGAATCATGCCTACCAAGTAGTGACGGCACATGATTGTGACTTGAATTGTCTGAAGGTTTAGCCTAGAATGCCTTGGCTAATCGTACCAGTGAGGAATGATTTTGTTAACCCCAAAGTACAGATGCATAATCATAAGCAATACAATCTTAACTACCCATAAATTCACTAAATGCGGAAGTTACTGCTACCATAAGTTTGACTTGATCCATTACTGGTAAGCAAATCAATGTTTAGTCTGGAGGTTTTGTCCCCTGGTTTTGTTTTGATTTGTTGTTTTTCTTCACTTTTTCATAAGCACAATCAAGGAAGCTTTAAAATCACCTTGAAAAAGTTTCGCTTTCAGTTCAATCAATGGAACAAGTCATATGACGATGAGTCACCAAAAAATTTTCCATTATTTACATAAGTGCTTTTTTATTCAACTTAATGATATAATTGATAAACCCCACACGTTGAACACAAACCTGTAAGAGTTTAGTAGAAATGTAATTGGTGTGTAATTGAAATTGCTTGGCATTTTAAAGGCAGAACATACTGTAAAGACAGTTTCCAAGACAGTGTTGTGTCCCCCTTTACAAAGCACTGGTTCTTTCCAGTGAAAGCCTTGCCCTTTTCGTACATTAATTATTCACTATTCATTATTGCATGTACCCTATCATCATTTGTTGATCGCCCAAAAACACTTTTGATGTCCGCAGAAGATCCAAAAGCTTTCAGAATCATCAAATTGACGGGTCTGGCCCAACGCCAAATTTGGTTCATTGGATGTGTTGTTTGTACTGAGTCCATCAAGCTCAGGTACAACTAAGAGATTACTTCGGAGAATTTGAAAATATATACTCCATTCAAGATCAAACTTGCACACTTATTTTGCTGGTAAACCAAGAAGAGAACAAACTTAAACAAATCAATAATTGTTTACTTACTACATATACCATGTACCCAAATAATGGAACACTTCCCGCTTGTCGAAAACTGGAGCATCTACTCTCTTTTAACGAATGTTTGTAACTTTACAAGGAGACTCCAAGAAACTTGCAATCTTTTTTATGTTGACAGCTGTCACTGTGCAAATTTGTTTGAAGAATTTCCCTCGGCATGACAAAAAAAAATTCAATAATAATTATTCTCTCATTACATCAGCACCAAGGAAAATATGGAATATTCTTGTAACCTGAAACGGTCACGCTTCTCGGGGACTTGTAGCAAGAAACTGGCGCGGACTTGTTGACAAGATCCACTTAAACAATACGAAAACAAACTTTGTTGGCAGTGGTGACGGAGCTTCCACATCAAAGTCTCCAGCAATGATTTATCTCTGAACTCTGCAACCCTAGTGCACTGTCAAGAATGTGAGTGATGCCAAAATGTAGAAGGGAAAACAGAACTTTGTCACTTCATCCAGCTCAATGTTCTGTCTCCTAGATTTCCTTCTGAGTCATGTTTTATTAATAATTCACTTTAGAAATACGCGCAGAATTTTAGGAACAAAATCTGTTCTGTTTAAAATCAATACGTCGACCACTAGCCTATGTACATGTACTTTCTGTATTAACAAAGAAGAAATTCGTATACCCTCATTTTTTTTTAACATGTGCTTCAAAATTTTCCATAGTGCTTTTGGACTTTAGTAGTTTTAGGGATGAAGGACAAAACTATGTTTAATATTGCTTCAGATAATGATTATATTTCATTTGGTAAAACTAATTTTGGATGGAAAGTGATTTAGTTGGTCCTTTTGATTTGCTGTTTCCACATGTGCAAATTAAAATGATGTAGAAATTATTGGGTTTTTTTTTAGTTCTGAACGGCGATGTCAATAAATTTTACTTCAATGGAAAAGTGCATCGAGAATTTCTATTAGAAATAGGATGTCTTTTCAGTACCTTGCCAAGACTAAAAATGTTAACTTAAAATATGTAGGGTCTTGTATTGTAATTAGTAGATCTTGTGTTACGAAGAGAAAAAACACTTTCACCTTATGGTGCACTGTTGTTGTTTCAGTTTTTTGTTTGTTTTTGTTTTTTTGGACCACAATGCTCACAAATCTGAAATGTAGCAACAGGCCTCATCGTGTTGTTGCTATCCTTGTCACATTCCTTGTCTTCACTAACAGTAGTTGATAGTGACCCTGGTTATACCAAAAAGGTGCCATACTATTTTGCACTTCCTGTCTCATTTCAGTTGCATAGGCCATTTTCAAAACCACAGCTTGGGCTTCACTTGGGCTTAGGCTCTGTCAGTTATTTAGAAAACATGTGCTTTCCTTACGAGGCTTCAAACACGTGGACGGAGCCCAAGCCCAAACCGTGGTTTTCAAAAACGGCCATAGACCTTTTCAAACCCGACTTCGGCTTAGGCTCTGGCCTGGGCTCCGTCAGTAATTTTGAAAAGTTACACTTTCGGTTCAGGACTTTTAACAGGCTGGTTTTTACCCCCATAACAGGGCCCAATTTCATAGGGCTGCTTCAGCACAGAAACTAGCTAACACAACACAATTATGCTTACCAGAATAAGGTTACCACCCTAAATACCCTGTCACATGAACTATTTCTGACTGGTATCCTGCTAACTTTTGCTATAAGCAAAATTGTCTGCTTAAGCAGCTTTAATGAAGTGGGGGCCCAGACCTTCATGATGTTTTGAATGGGGACTCCACACACTGTTTATACTAATTAGGCAGAGACTTCCACCCTGGCAAATTACTCATCCTCTAGTCTGTTATTTGTTTCTCCTCTTAGGTCTATGGAAATACAGCAGTTGGCCAGTCCACATAGTCAAGTGTCTAGTGCCAACGGCAATTCACCCCAGCATGACAACTCCACTGACAGCAATTGCTCTGTAACAACCAATGGAACAGATGGTGAGATAACTGCTCTTTGTTTTTCAGCCCAGAGATTATTAGACTTGTCTTCTCATTGGTCGGAATAAGAAAGTACAGTGAAAGGTCACTCTTTTTATTACAATGGTTCATCTAAAAATGTTTGGGCTGTTATTGATACTGTACAACTTTCATTGTCGGATGTTTTAAATTAATATTTTAGGACAATTCCAATGATGCAATTTTATTTCACCTCTTATGAATAAAAAAATTACAGAACTTCATGTGGCAGTGTCATCATAAGTTAGTGCAACAAAGGCAAATTGTTTGGTACCAGAATCTTCCGCCATCTTAAGTTACACATTAGTTGATTTCTCTGTGCAAAAATGACCAAAATAATCTTGAAAATAGAATTTTCTCAAAGAAAGCATTATTTCAGAGGGGAACGTTACTAAGTACACTCTGCCTTACTAGCTGCATGCACTTTTTAAATTCCTGAATACTGCGCCAGATTTGACGCAGTTTTTGTGCTTCCTGAAATTTGGCCCCATGTCATTAAGATTTTGGACGAATCTTGCTCGCCTTGAGGTAATCTTGAAAGCACTCATAATAATTATCAGGATCGGGAGAGAGAACGGTGTCTCACAGTTCAGAGTATTTGCAATTTGCCCCTGTGGCCACAAACAACTGTTATTACCGTAGAGAGAACTTGGTGAACCAATTTCATTAATTGTGTGGGTCCAGAGAATAAGTGGACTGCATGTAGTTAGTGTTGAGGCTCGTATTAGTTTCTGCTGAATCTGTGTTTTTAAAATGGGGAATAGGGGGGGAAAAAGCAGATTTTGTTGACAAATTATTTTGATTGATTTGAGTTGGGGTTGTACAAAGAATAATTGACTGAGAGCAGGATTTGAACCAAGACCTCCGGATTAATGTGGCATCTCCTAAGACCTGTTGGCGGTCTCCCTATTTGGTGGTTTATTATTTGCAATGTTTGTTTGTGTTAGTGTGATGGTGATACTTAGTCGGCAAAATGTCTAGATTTTATTTATTCCGCTTGCTCTTGTTCTACTTGATCTGGTTCTTCATTTGCAAACTGAGGCTCAAAATGCAGACTGATAACTGATTTGCTACACCCGTGCATTACAAGAATTAAACTAATGCAATTTGCAAAGAAACCAAACCTGCTTTGTTCAGCTCAGTTGCCATTGTTGATCAAGTACAGGAAATTAAAAACCTGTCAAAAAAAAGAAGAAAACAAAACATTCTTTGGGATTTTATTTATTTTATTTTTTTGCATGCTTTGTTGGTTTTTCAATCAATCATTGTATGAAATACGATATATTATGCTAATTCTGATCATCTGCCAGTGAAGCTATACAAAATTCAAATTTGTAAATTTTACAAAAATTATTATTTCAAAATGTAGTATTCCAAACTGTACATTTTGCTTTGCTATTAATTACGTGTTAAATTTTGTTTTAAAATTACTTTTTAAAATTCATTTGCCATGGATACACAGACTCTTGTATGAACATCACCCTTTATTTTGCATTTTCTGGATTTCCCAGGTAACCATGTTTCTATGGCAACAACAGCAGAATCAAGCGTGTTGACGAGTACAGACAGTTGGAATTCTGTTCACACAGCTGCCTCAAGTAAGAACTTTTGCCTTTAAAATATTTGTTGCTCTGTGCTGCTGTTTCTCAGGAAATGTCTGAGGCCGTGTTCGAATTGGTGGCTACGGCTGTTGCTAAGGCTGTTGCTATGGGCTTCCTATGCCTCAATGCATGTCAATGTGACGATCAAGCCACAGCCGGTAATTTGGACATGGCTTTAGTCTTGTATTTAGGTTGGCCATGTTGGATGTGTTTGGGAGGACTTTCCTTTTGTCACCTCACCTCTGTCGTCTCAGAGGCTCTTTGTATGCAGTGACCATCTCAAATCAAAAACATTCTGTATGCTTACAGAGCCTCTTTCTCCGTTCCGGGTACACAGAAGGGAAGTTTCACACCTCTGCTTATTACTTCAGGTGCTCATGGGATAGAAAATAAATGTATATGCAGGTTGAACTTCCCTAGCTAGACATTCATTATGTGCTAACCTGGCAGAGTAAGGCATCAGAAGCTGAGGCCATTGAATGTTAAACACAGCAGCTTTATTCAAATTGTGTGTGAGCAAAGAAAATTTAAGCTCACATTTTTGATGGTGTTGAAAGTAAGAACTGAGTAGGTTCACAAGTAACAACCACAGAAGAGTCCTTGAAGTTTTAAAGTGTGTTATGCTGTCTTCAGGAGAAAGAAGACAAGCAGAACACAGTTTGAAACTTCCAAGACTCTACTATCATCCCTGGTTCTTCTAAGAACCAACACTTCTCCTGAAACTTTCAGAAAGAGATTTGACGAGATTTGACTGGTCGTCTGCCCTTAACCTTTTCCAGTGACTAGCCAGGGGAACCAGCTAGCTTGTCATTTAACTGGTCCATCAGCTTTTTCACTGGTGCATATTTTAGGCTTCTGTTCAACATTGTCATTTGTATAGAGAGTCAATTCACATAGTTGTTAGCTGTAATCCTACATGTACTCAGTTCTTTCAATGATTGGCTTCTTCTTTTTACCACTTAAAATCAGTGTTCTCCCTTATCAGTGGCCCCAGCTAAAACACCTGAGGACCAGTCAAAGTTCACTCTAATTAGTCCAGCTGGCTAGTTCAGTGTTGAAAAGCATCCCTATTGAGTATAGAGTATGGACTAAGGAAAAAGTTGTTGGACTAGTGATATGACCAGCTAACAGTCCTTCTGGCTAGCCACTGAAAAAGTGAAGGGCAAACCCTGAAACTACTGTCAGTTCCTCATCACCAGTCCCCTGTGGGATACACAGTCATAAAGAGAGTAATTTCTGAGAATGTCTTGAGCAGTTTTAAGCCTGACAAGAATGCATCGTGGTGTATTGGTTGTGTGACATTAACAGATTCCCTTGGTTACGCATTGGCAGAAAATTAACAAACTTAAAGCTGTAAGTTTTTAATCATTTTATGGTAAAGCATTGATGCAAAATGTGTTGTATGTTGGTGTGGGGGCAAAGTTTGACCCACTCCTTTTGATTTTGAGTTTGATTGACAAGCCATATAGCTTTGAGGTCTGGAAGAACGACAGTGGTCAATATATTGCATCTGTGGGCTTAAATTTAAGAACCTGAATCTAGAATAAATATTGTGAATTAACCGCCCAAATGACGGGTGTTTAACAAAATCTGAAGAAACCAAAATGGGGAATTGTTACCAATTCACTTTTTGTTTCCACTCCAAAAACTTAGTACTGTTACTCCTCATGTTTCATATGAGCCTAGTCTGGGTTTTCTTCAGCTGGGGTGAGGAATATTGAAATCTCAACCTTGTCGGGAGTGGGGGTGGATGATCTGTCAACTCAATTCACCTGATGTCATCACCTTAATAATTCTTGGTTGCGCTATTTGAGGAGTCAGTTTCTCCACGTGTTACTGCGAAGTGCACATTTTAGCTGACCTGCGCGCAGTTACACGTTCATCGTATCTTTACATGCATGTTGACTCCCAAAATGGCAGACCATGGACAGACAGTAGCCGAGTGTGACATCAATGCAAGGGTTCTAACTGCATAGGAGCTGTTGCTGAATAAGTTATGTGTGGGTCTGCATTATCTGGGTCAAAGGAGTGTTACACATAAAGTCATATCGACAACATTGGGTCACAGTTAATGCTTCGTGCATGCAGGGTCAGAAAGGGTCGCCCTCCAACATCGCGTTGCAGCATGTTGTGTGACGAAATGCGTTTCTGCGTACAACAGTTCTGTATGAGATTGAAGTAATCATAGAAGGGTGTGTTCACCAATGGCTATTCAGGCTCCATGCCGGTAAATAGTAATGGCTCCTGAATATCATAAGACATTATTAAGTTGGCGTATCATTCAGCATGAAATCAGGTATATTTATTTGGATAGTCAAAAAATTAACATTACACATGCATGTAAGGTTTTTGGAGTTGCAGTTGTTTCCTTTTTAACAGTTTCTAGTTGTTTTCTTACATAGAAAATAGTCAAATGTACAGGGTTCTTCCTTTATCCGTGGTCTGCTGGCCAAATGCTAGTTAAAACACCCATGGTCCAGGTTGGCTGGTTCTGTGTTGAAAAGCATCCCTATTTTACATAAAGTATGGACTGGATGATTAGTGAAATGACAAGTTAACTGGACATGGTTAGTCACTGAAAAAGTTAAAGGCAAACCTTGATGTAAATAATTTTGCAGATGTTGCTTTTTGAGGGATAACACAATCATAACGTGCTAAAAGAACAAACATACTCCTCCATATTCAAGACAAGTGTCACCAAAATAACTTGAACATTTCATCACAATGTATACCAAAAGTTGAGCAAAGAGTATTTACTTTAACTGTTACATGGTTCATACAAAATTTAATGCACCCAATTTCGCCATATTTATTCAAAAGTTTTTTCGCAGATAGAATCTTTTTTGAAATATTTCTGAGGGGGATTGGTACTCGTACGAGGTGTTTGTCTTGTTTGCTTTTACCAACTTGACAACAAGTTAGCTTTAATCAAATAATGTTTATTACTGTTGTAGCATGCACGGCTTTACTATGGTTATCTTGTTCATATATGGACTACCCACTATGATACTACACTACATGTACCATCAACAGGTTCACTTGTCATTCATCACAGAAGAGAGCTTGACCTTTATCTTGGGAGATAGCTTGACCTATTGACCCCTTGACCCTGTTTGCAAGCAGGCTTGTCGTGCATTATATAAAAAAGTTGTAAGATTGTGGTGTAGTTGAAAGATCTTTTTGGGGAAAAGTGTTGAACCGTTCGGGGCAGTATATCCTTAAGTTTAAGTTGAAGGTATTTATTCCCCCTCCAAGGTTAAGACATTTTAACAAAAACCAAAAACCAAAACTTGATAATCTAAGAATGAAACTTTAATACTTCATACCTTATGTTGAAATTATTTCGCTAATAGTAAAAGTTAGACCGTCATAGCATGTAATGTAAAATGTAGTTACTTTATTTATAGATCGCATACTCAACTTTCCTATGTGGAGTAAAGGATTTTTTTTTGCTAAAGACTAACATACAGGAAGAATTGTTCTTAAATGAGATAGTATTTTGCTAACTTTGAGAGAAATTTTGAGACCTTGCAAGTTGATAAAACTACGACCTTAACAAAGATCTAGGCCAGTTTCTTAAAGCTTTTAAGCACAACGATTTACTAAACAACAAAAAGTCTTCCTAACCACAGAGTAGGGTCACCAGCCAAAATACATTGTTACATACATACTTTGCTAGTGGTAGGTTCCCTGATGCATTTGTAGTTTTGGGATGCAATGAAGTAGCCAGCCAGGTGACTTGAACAGAATTTTGACTGGTCATCGTGTGTTTCAACTGGCATTTGGCCAGCGGAGCCACTGTTCAGGGAAAACGCTGGTGTGAATCATTCCTTCAAAGTAAAGACATTGAGCCGTTGAATTTCACATCTTTCAATACACACTCTGTATTTGTACTCCATTGGTTAGGAAACAGACCCAATTTTATACGTGTTTTAACTTACGTCAATATTTAAGTGCAAGGAAATATTGTCATAGATTTGTTGTTTCCCTTAAATAGCTGTGTATTAAAATTGTTGCCTGCTTATCTTTTTTGCTGCTATTTTCTTTTTCGCTGAATTTTATTTCTGGTTCTGCTTTTTTTGCTCTGAATTCCGATAACTGAATACTGATATCTATTGTATTTTGAGGAGGCATTTTCTGTTTCAGGCGTTTTTAAAATTACTGCCCTTTCTCCGACAATTTTGGTCTTTATTTTTTCCTATTTGGCACACACAAACATTTCTGTCAGCAAGTGCTCTTGCTGTTCAAAAGGTAGATATGGTGAACTGACAGTATAAAAAGTAACCAAAGTCTAAATACAGTTGTTTTTGTGTCTAGAAAAGTAGGAAGTTTATATGGGTTCGCCCAACCCCCTCAAAATCATTTGTGTGCCACATCTTTGTTGTGTGTGTGGCAGGTGGGGGATGCACTAAAGCCTTGTCATTAAAATCTGTCCTACACCACACAAGAAATTATTATTGAGATGACCTGTACAAATTGCTTGCTTGCTGAAGTAGACTTATTTGCCTTCTTAATCTCCTCTTGCCTATGTGACCTTGCTCTGTTTTTTTGTTTTTTGTTTTTTTTGTATGTTTTGCTCTATTTTTTATTATTATTTTTTTTTATCCCCTTTCTCTTTTTCGTTGTTCTTGATCTGTTTTCATTTCTCGTCTCTCGTAGTCAAATCTGAACCGCTCAGTAATAGCGACACGTCAACCCCTACTGTGATTCAGGACGGTGGTTATGGCGTAAATGCCCCCCTTGGTGGCTATGCAGGTGAGCGGGTCTGATACTAGATCTGCTGTCGGCAATCTACCCCGCCTTTCCTGTTATCTTCCCATCTTCTTCCCCATCACACTTTCATTCTTCATTATATCATCCCAATCACCCCATCTTTATCCCTCATGACCTCCTCCCCTTTGATACCAATCATGATCTCTTTCTTCAGTCCCATCAAACCCTTCTTCATCCCCCATCACCTCTTCAACCGCCCCATTCTTCACCCTCATGACCCCCTCTTCTTTCATACAAATCTTCCCTTTCTTTCCCCATTCCCACCCCCATCTCCACCTGTTTCATCCACATTACCCCCATCAGCCCCTTTTTCATCCTTGCCATCATTTTCATCACCCTCATCACCACCCACCCTCCCCATACCATGATTTTCCCATCACCATCCAATCGTAGTGCCTGTTACATATCACATGGCCCCCATAATCCCTTGCACTATATGGTCTGATACCAAGAGCTACCTGAGAATTCTGTCTAGTTCCCCAACCCCTCCTCTCCCACCTCTTGCCCATCCATCCAAGTAAAGTGGCTGGCTGTTATCACATGACCAATCCGCCTAATAACTTAGATCAACATTTTTTTTTTTTAAATAGGCCTGGCAATCTATTTACCCCCTTTCCTTTCCTTCTGTTTTTCCACTTTTTCTTGAAATATAAACATCTCAAATAGCTGACAAAACAATGTAGTTTTTCCATATCATAAGTTAAGCTCTTTTACCATTCCATGCAGTGATAATGTGAATTCATAATTTTGCATTATGTACAGTAACAGCAATTGCCATGCCCAAGCAATTTTAGGCAATGCTCTAATCCTTTGCAATTTTTTGTAAAGGCCACTTCTGTCCTTTTAAGTTTCACTGTCATTGTACCACCTTTCACATGTACTCACCACACCCTTGTTTGATAGCCATTTGTATATGTTAATCCCCGCACCCCACAATTTCCATCCTTGCCACACCCCTGTAAAGGGCAATTGCTACAAACAAAAAACCAACATTAAATCCAAAAAATTTGCTTCTGTTTTCCCTATTCAGGCTGTAGGCTTTGTTGCTATGTAAATACCCCATCCGCTTTCTTGTCACTTTGCACTGTGGTCCTGTTCTTCACAATCTTTTCCAGTCTGTTTAATTTTAATGTCTTATTAATCCCCTGCAGGTTTATCTTGTTGATTTGCTGTATTTATTTCACCCTGAATGTATTTTCCCTCATGTCATTTCTTCTGGCAAAGTCAAAGATGTCTACGTGGAAGTAATAAAAGTTGTTTGCTTGATGTAGAATGAAAAACATCAGCGATGGGAACTCGCTCATGCCCTGAACCCTTTCGTTGTTATTTTTCCATATATGTGTCAAACAGAAGCAAAAATACAAGTTGGGTATCGGGAGTTTGTTGAGTTAACATCCAGCCAAAAAACAAAACCACAAAAGGACATTGTCAAAACTAAACCATACGCGTAAAAGTCGTGATCAGTTCAAGCCTTTGAAAACACATTTGTCTCAATATACTTAAGTAATAATCACAAGTGATAAAGTTAAGGATCTGAATGATAAGGGAGAAGAAAAGCAAAAAAATTTCGATAAACTCACCATGCAACCGACTTTCTAATATTTCATTTTTTCGGGATCAAAAATGATGTGTTCAAGGGTTGGTACGCGAGTTTAAAGAAAATTATTGAATTGAATTTGTTTACTCTCCCCCCAAAAAAGAAGATGAGATGCTTTCTCTTGAACCCTTTAGAGACCATAGCAGCCATGAGCGACTTGTACCAAAATGCCCAGAGTGGCTGCAAACGGCTGCGAGGTTTGACCTATTTCCATTGACACAAAGAGGTCACAGTGAAAGTCACGCCCAGAACTGACCTTTTCCAATGTTTCCAATGTTGACATTCTATTTACATTTGTAAAATAAAACAGAATTTCTGTTTCATAATGGGGGGTTCTTTAGGGATTTTTACTGACAAAATAGGGTACAAAAATCAACAGTCCATGTAGGGGTGTATTGTGATGATTATATAGGAATAAATGGTATATACAGGGTCAATGAAGGTGAAGAATATCTCTGGAGATTGACAAGGGTTACAACACTGTTAGGAACTTCCAAAATTACCAGAATACTCTGATAATTTTCAACTATTGTTCCATCAATTTTACTCAAGACAGTACTTAACTCTCAGACACACAGTATGCATTCTATGCTCTAATTTCTGACACTCATGATTGTTTTCTCTTCTTCAGGGTCAAATTCAGGGGTCGGAGGTCAAAGTTCATTGGATATGAATCTACGGCAGCCTAAATCAGAGTTTCCTTCACAGTATTATCCAAGGTGAGTTTTCGTCAATTGCCACATGGAAAAAAACATTGTTTTAATGTTTTTAGAAACATCTTTGTTTCTCAGGTAATCAACAAATAACGTCATTTTTTCTTTTGTTTTTATGGATTGCAATGATTGTGTCCTTTCTAAAACAAGTGGTGTACGCCACAGATATAATTTGCTAAAAATTTCTTGTTTATATTTTTCTTGAGCAATAGAGGATTAAAATGTATGTACTCTTCCAAAAACTAGTGATGTACCATCCTTTTATCACCTGTTTCTTCAAAACTAGAGGATTTGATTAAAAATACGTTTCCTAAAACCAGTGCTGGACCATCCCTTTAAGGGTCAGGTGTTAAGGGTCAGCCTTGGAGTCTGGCCAGACAACTACTGCTCATCCTTCTACACTGATACTTAGTACATAATCCAGTGTATGAATGCCACACAGGTCAGTTAGGTTATAAACTGTTCACCATCTACCCTTAAATGTTTCCCTGAAATAGATTTATGGCCTGTGGGCCATAAGGACTGTAAGCACAACAACTCGCTAAGCACATACACAATTTGCTCAGCAGAAACAGGTTATGAGCCACCATTCCAGGAGTTTTTCAACTGGTTCCCCATTCATTTTTTGCTTTTTTTAAGCAAAGAAATTTGTTAAGCAGTATTTTCTGCTTGATATTTTAGCATTACTTTGTTTTACATTAACTTCACTTTCCCAGCATGTAATTGCAAGAACTGGCTTTTTCGTTAAAAAAATATTTTGTAGGTGGAAATTTATTTCAATTAACAAAAGTTTTGTACAAGTTTTATGAAATTAACTTTCTTATAAAAATGTTATCAAATTAGGCACTTATACGAATTACTAAAAGCTCAAGAAGTGAATCATGTAAGTTTGTAAGTTTGCATTATTTTCAATGTAAAAAATACTTGAACGTTTTAGTGTTCACTTCAAATAAGTTTACAAGTAAATGGCATAAATCAAAGAGCTGACAAACTGTCCGACTTCTTAAAAGGGTCTCCTGCGTACCCCCTTGGGTAATCGCTATGTTGGTCCCGCATTGAACCATTAACTTTTGTTGTGGTTTATAACTGCTAACTACATTGTGCAGAGATCATGTAATGACTTTTCCATACTTGATTCAATGTAAGTTTTTTTTTATTATTGGTGATGTTAAACCCGCCCAGCGACCACATCATTGTCAAGTTCAGGCGCGGCGGTGATTATTTCAGACTGAAAGGCGTCGACCCCCATCTTGGGTTAAGAAAATGTAACAGACACTTGGGCCCAATCATGGTGTCCTTGTCCAGGACCTCATGTTCTTACAACATTGGCTTGAATCTCTAGATTGAATGATCGTACTGACCAGCATCATTAAACCTTCATGAGTCGATGGCCATTTTTACCAGGTTCCCTGTATGCATTTTGACAGTTATGGTTTGTATTATCATTTCATATGAAGGGACCGGGCTATTCATTCCTTCTAGCCTCAGTTTGGTTACATTGGGTTGAATAAGAGGAAAAACAAGATGGCCGCACTATGATAATGGATACTATAGACTGTGTAAGTCTGATCCGAGTTGAATGATTGGGGTCGAATAGGTTGTTATTAAGAGAGTTGCCACAACAACTTGTGATTAATGGGCATTTAGGTAAAAAAAAAACTGCATGTGTGCACACAGTGTGCCAGACTGGACTACACATTAGGTTAAGCTATATTTGAACCGAAAATGGCGTCCAGCAACATGACCAAAAAAAACTGGACCCTCTATGTCACAATTGTCTCAATACACAACTCTGAGTAGTTCTACGTGTAGAATTGTAAAAGATACTATTACGATGTTTTCGTTAGTATTTAGGGCCTCAAAGTAAATTACTACTACAATGATGTTACCATTAGTGTTTAGAGTCACAGAGTATCTGTAACTTGCCGCTTTAATATAATGTGGGTGTTTAGCTTCAAAATGTGAAAAGGAATACATCATCAAGCTGCTGATGTGCAACATAGCTCAGAGATTGTGTGGGTAATTTCTCTATGTTTATAGCTATTACTCTCTAATGGGTATATACCCCAACCCAAAGTTTGTATCCGTTCTATAGCGGATTGTTTGGAAGTTCTACTTCTAGTCAAGGTTTAGATTGTGCCGGCAACTTTCATCCAAGGAGTTGGCCGGGGATGCGGTGCTCTAGGCATTAAAGTGCCATAAAGATCCATTTTATGAATGTGTGTACATACAGTTTAGACTCCATATCATGCCCTTTCCCTAAGCATCATAAAATTTGATTAAGTCACACTATAAAACATAACTGCTTGTAGTTGTATAACACCAGTAGTTTAGGCCATTGATACCCCGAGCATGTATACTACCATGACATAGATACAATGACGACTCTGGAGGTTTTTCTTCTTTGATCCATTTATTTTTGTCGGCCCGTGCAAATTTATTCATATACATACTCCGATGACACAATGATGATGATTTAATTACCGCCTGGAAGTTGACAGGTTATAAAAGACCCGCTACAGGTGGATTTTCCACCACGGCATCCGATACAGTCGTTTAGAATCAGCGAGGCGTGACGTGATGATACTTTTCCCCAAACAAACTTGGGCAGTTTGTCGTGTGTTTGTGTGTGTGTGTGTGTGGGCTTGTGTGCCCATTTGGTTCTGAAACAGTAGCTGCCTCCTGTCTGGTCATGATACTTGGATGTCCAGGATGCTACCAAGCGGTAAGCGTCACGATGGCCTCTGATTGGTCGATTGTTGGCCCTCTTGAAGGGCGGGCGTAATGATGGATCTTCATTAAGGTTTCATATTCGCAATTGTTGTCTCATATCACCGTGGGCATCTGCCCGCTTAATAAAAGTCGCATCGGCTCTTGCATGGAAGTCACTCTCCAATACTGATCTCGTACCTCTCTCTCTTGTTCTCGCCGGGGAAAAAAGTTGGTGTAAAATATTGTTGGAGATGTTTGGTAGTGGTATCGCATGGGAGGATGGGTAAGTTATACATATTGATTGTTGTGTTATCTAATATTAGGCTTAACTAATGTTTCAGGTGCTCGGATATGACGAGCTGGACTAGAATGTCGTCAGTGATTGTGGGAAATGCCGATTAGGGTTTCACAAGGATAGTTAAATGGTTTTGTCTGCTATTCAAATGCTGATATTATGTCATGACGCTTGTGTGGTTTGCTCTGTGTAGAATCAACAAGAGGAATCTCACCATGGGAGGTGGCAACAAATTCAGTGGTTTTGTGTTGACACATAAAGTGCATGGCATTTCGTCAGAGAAGCCAAGACTCAATTTTCACCATTGAGGATTTCAACATTAATATGTCAATAGTAACCAACCCACAGATAAAGTCTGTCAACTCCTTTTACCATGGATTGAGTTTAACTTTTTCAGTGACTAGCCAGCAGGGCCAGTTAGCTTGTAGTCGTCTAGCTTTTTCTCTGGTCCATATTTTAAGGTTTCCGTTCAACATTGTCTTGGTATAGGACTTGTGAACACTCATTGGTATACATGTAGGGGTGGGAAGCCTTAAACTAGCCAGCCAGATGTGAATTGTTTGAATGGTTCTCAGGTGTTTAACTGGTACTAATCTAGCAGGCCACTGTTAAAGTAGAACTACCTCTCTACAGCAGTCCTCTTTCCAACCTCATGGGATTGTCAAAACTCTTAACAAGTGGTCCTTGTTGATCATCACTGTCAATGGTTGAATATTCTAGCCACTGTACATGTATGCACAGGTTGTTCCTGAGGTGTCAAATACCAATCCTCATGGTTTTGTAACAGTTGAATGTTGACCTGTAAATAGTAGTTGTTTGAACCTGTCCGTCCCTTCATTTTTATTCTTCTCCTGAAGACATCAGTGCGTACTGATCGAAATGTTGAGTTGCTACACCACCGGTTCCTCTCAGAACCACCACAACTCAAGCAAGGAGAGATCATCTTCATGGTGTTAGTGCACACCCTACTATTACTAGATTGGGTTGTCATTCTTGTTCCTGTCTCATGCTTGTCCATCCATGAGGAATCGCACCGCTAAACCTGGGCTTCAAGAAGATACACCTCCTTACTCGTTTCTCTCTCTCTCTCTCCTGTATTATTGTTGATTTTTTTATATTCGATTACAAGAATCTTCTTGGACTGTTAGTTATTCTCCAAAATTGGTATTGACATAATTCATAACGTGAAGCCCACTTGCAAGCGCCTATCCTGTCCATCATTTTGGGATTTAAAATGTACACAGAGGCATTGACTCCCAAAATGGTGGAAATGGTAGAGGCTCATTGTGCGGAAGTGCATTTCGCATCATGCGAGGGTCAATACAAATAAAGCTTGAATTGACTTGGCTTAAAATGGTGCTGATGTTGTCCGGATAACTGGGAACAGAAAACAAAATCATGACCAAATTTTCTTTCAAATGTTTCACCCCAGGAATGTGTAACACTGGGATTCGACACCATTGGTGATATAATGCTGACACTTCACAAGCCTGGAATTACAGAGAGGTCATGACCTCTGTTGCCCCTGATCTTAGCCTTGGTGCCTCCTCAAAAGTTTCCTATAGTCTTTAAGATTTTCCAATGGAAGTGCCCATTACAAAATGAAAATGGCCTTGCCCTCTTTGAGATGAAATTCCAGGCCTGACTTCAATCTACATTTCCTCAGAGTCAAAGTTCACCTCTTATTTTGAGCATTTTTGTCTTTTGTCAATTTCTCCTCCAGCCAAGCCTACCCACACATATTACCCACTCCATCAGCGCAGGGGAGTAATTTCCAGCCCGGTACCCCGCAGCAGTCGTCGTTCGGTGTGCAGAACTCAAGCTATCCATATACTGGTCAGTCTGGGCAGCCTCCATATGGTTTAGCGCAAGCCATGTCTTACAGTAAGTTTCTTTCTCTCTTGTGTTAGGCTATGAATTGATGGCTACAGCTAATGGCTATGGCTAGGTTTCCACATCATCGTGTGATAAAATTTAGTCTTAGCAACAGTCATAGCCGAAGCTGTAGCCACCAATTCAGGCCTGACCTTAGTCTGAAAATTTGTTGTGTGTTTTTCTTCTCAGGTTCAGTTTCTGGGCAAGTCCAAGATTTGGCGCATTTATTTACATTAAAGGACATTCACAAAGTTTAACCAACTGGAAAGCAATTTGATGGTCAGGGTTTTCTCTTCACTTTTTCAGTGACTCACTAGTGGGACCAGTTGGCTTGTCATTTCACTGGTCCCCAGCGTTTTTACTAGTCCCTGTTTCATACTAAATAGGGATGCTTTTCAACACTGAACTCGCCAGCCGGACCACTTGGAGTGAATTTTGACTGGTGCTCAGGTGTTTTAACTACTATTTGGCCAGCTGACCACTGCTAAGAGACAGCGATATTAGTGATTTTTTTTCTCTAATGTTGTGGAGCTGGATGGAGAATACCAACAAAGATTTATGTGATTATGTAATTGAACAAAAACACCAGTGTGTTTGATGTGTAACCATAAGGGTACCATTTCTTGGACTTGCCCATCCATCTTTGTGTTAGTATCTTCCATCTTGTGACAAATCATTAGCATTAACTGAGGATGTTCACTTATATATTAATTCATGATTGAATGGTATTCATCCATGTGTTTTGACCCAATTTACCTGATGTCCTCATCTTAATAATCTTGGTTCCGCCATTTTGGGACTCAATGTCCCTGTTTGTTATACAGTGTAGGCAACACTGCGTTTATACTTTCCATAATTTTTAACGTGCAAAACTGGCAAGAATGGTGGTAGCCACCTATGATGTTGTTACAAGGGAACAACAGAATCAATATCAGGTATAGGCAGTTGATAATAATTAAGAATCATTGAGTACCCATCTACAAAATTCTTAAACTTAAACCAAAATCTATTTCTTTGTGAATCTTTACAGTAATTTTTTTGCTGCATTTAAAACATATATCCAAGCCACCTTTTTTTTCCAAGAGAACGGTTGAGAAAACTGAAAATCAAGTTCACAGGTTCACTGAAATTTGTGTGTCTTTTAATTTTAAACTTAAAAAAAAGCAAAGTGGAGAACACAAAATATCTGAATGATTTTTGAAGCCTCAGCAGCTGACCGCACTTCTTGTTTGCAAGAATACCCTCCAAATCAGCATGAGCTCAGCTAGACTTTCTTTCAGGCCCTTATTCCATGGAGAAAACTGGGTCAAAAGGCCCTTCTTTCACTTTTCTTTGGGAGACCCACAGACCTGGGAGACAAAAATTGCCTTTTTTTTCCACCACGTTCCCTGGCTGAAATCAATCTGCAGTTGGGTAGTGGCCATCTGGAAAGCTGGCTGTTACATTGCCAGAGGCTAGTGCCAAGCAACGAAATTGCTAGTATTCTGACCTTTTATTCTTTATGGCTGATACAGAGTGGTTTATTTTATTGTGTGAGAACTCTGTCTTCATAGCTAAAAGCACCTCTCCCCCCCCCCCAACCACCTCTCACTTATGTCCCACTGAACATGTCTTGTCATAAAATCTTGTGTGCCATCTCATAGCACTGGCTGTGTACTCACTGTAACAGTCTGTTGTCAAAATGAACTGATACCTTTTTAGCATACACTTTTTTGTTTAATGTGGATAATTAAATAGTGGTGTAGAATTCCTTATTGTCGCCAATAATTGTTTTAATATTAGGCATCAATTTGATAAATTTTGGTGTGATATACAATAGTGCAGAAAATATCAAAAATAAATTAACATCTGCTTATTGTTTACCAACCAAAAAGACCACGTGGTCTCCCTAGCAGAGGCTGAAGAGAAAGACTTTGAGAAAGACTCTGCAAGGGTCAAAATGCTTGGCTATTAATAATTTGTGCCCATAATATTTTGCAGGCATGATATTCCTCCTACTTTGTTCTTATTTCCAATTTGTTTGCCCTCAGATAATTCGGCAAGATTGTTATTAAATAGCCTGACAAGTCGATAAAAGAGAAAATAGAATAACCTGTTGCAAACTGCTTTCCAACCTAAAAGGACCATTGGTATAAAAGCAAAAAGTTGTTGGTAACTCTGATCCTAGCAGTGTGTTTCTCCAAAAGTCTATAGAAGGTTGCTGGTCAGCCCTTGAACTCAATAAAATTGCCCTACTGTTTTTCCAAATATCGTGCCTGAATTTGATGAACTTGATATAAAAAATTACATATGATTGTTGTTGCATGCAAAAAGGAATGAAACGGTTCTTTGATCAATATTGTCTGCATTTCTCCATCGTTGCGGTTTCTCGCAAAGAGCTGAACAATGCTATCAAGTTATTGTTAAGGATGACCTGTTTTCAGAGCTGATATTTCAATGAGACTCCTGCGATAGTTTACGGAGTAAATTCCTGGAAGACTTGCCTTTGTCTAAAAGTATTCTCTTCCTTTGAGAGTGAATGATCAAACTGAGTACAACAAAAACTAAATGTACAGAAATATAAGACCACCCGATAATGTTCACTCACAAAATGTGAAATTCAATGTTGTTGGTACTCTGTTTGCCTGGTAATGTGTCTCTTGACAACTAGAGCGTTGGAATGAAAGTACTCTACCAGAACCAATGATGTACACATGTGTATTTTTCCTTTAAGTTATGATGTAATCAAACAAACAAATGAAAAATTCGTTAGCCAGATGACTGTTCTTCTTATAGAAATGGTGATTGTGGGGTCGGGCTCTTTAAAAGCCATTTTCTTGACTTGGACAGTAATTATGGCCGTGGCAGCCACTACAGTTACGGCTGGAACCCACATCATCATGCGCTGAAGCATAGGGTGTCCTTAGCCACACCCTTAGCAATAGTCGTAGTGTAGCCGTAGCCCCCAATTTGGGTACAGCCTCTAAGATATAAATATTTCTCTGGAGGATTAGCACTGGTATGGACTTTATAATCAGTGAGCTTTCAAGTTGATCATTCTTGAGTTCAATAATTTACCAACCGTGTCCATTGTCTTAAATCCATAAGTGTCATTGATCATAAACTATGGCTACTTCATACCTACACTCGTCCCATAGACAGCCAGCCATCCCTGATTGTTCATACTGCCATGATGATCATCAGTGCAATTGACGATCTCAAGTCTACCGTGCTGATTTGTTTTATTTTTTAATAACAGTGGAAAAGCGGGGGTCGGACCCCTGAGTGTAGGAGACACCTGTTGAGTGTAATTTGGAGAGAATAAATAACTAGAGTTATGACTATGACAGTCTTTGCTTGGGAGGAGTGAGTTATTGTCATGTTGAGGAAACATGGATTGATGTTTTGTTTTTTGTTCTATGGTTGATTTATTAAGAGGCAACCATTTTGTTTTTCATTTGCTTATTTTTACATTCATTCCAGCTTTCAAGACACACTCTCTCATAAAAGAGACAAGGTTCTTTTGGGGGTGTTTTTTTTGGGGGGGTGATTATGCTTTAAAATTGTGACATAATTTCATACAATTTATGCGCTGAAATTGCTGAAAAGTGCTTAAGTACAATCAAGAATCAGTTAGGGTACATCACAGCTTTGTGTAATGTGAAAGCTTAGTGATTGTAATGATACAACGTATCCTAAGAAATGTTTGCGATTTGAAAACCTGTGTTCCTCTAGAAACTGGTTTCAAGATAAAAGAGTTCAACTTTCTGAAACTATCTTAACATATCTTAATGAGAACATCTATGGATTCTCACATACCAGACCCATTTTGTAACAACTCTTTTCAATTTGGCTCAACAAGTGAATTTCAGACAGGTGGTTTAATAAGATTCCGGCTGATTGGTCATAGTATCACATGACAGACAGCAGTTGGCCAATGTTATTCATTGTAACCAAAACCGCATGCCATCTTTCAGGCTCTACTGCTCTAGCATGGGACCATGATAGATTAAAAATGTACAGAAGTAATTTTTATTGCATTGTAACCATATGTGCAAATGATTATTTGGCCATGTCGGAGGTTGAGTATTACTTTGGCTTAGGGCGTGAGTTCTGGCTACTCTGGTAAACTTCCAGCATTAGCGGACACTGTGAACACCAAAAGCCGTAGCTCTTGCTTAATCCATGTCATTCACAATTATTACTTCTTCTAGGCAGTCGACCAGTCATGTCCGTAAAAGACTTGTGTATTTGTTTCTTTCTAACGAACAACCCATAAAAAAAGGTTCCCAAACGGTTCATGGACGTCAAATATGCGCAAGAATTACACGGTCTGTTACGTAAATTAGTTTTTGTAATGCATTTGGGTACTCGAACCATGGCTCAGTTTCAGAAAGCTTTTGAGCAGCAAGTGTCGCTGAAGAAATTCAATCACAAGAGGGGAATAAGTCTCATGCCAGTTTGACTTCTAAACTGTGTCTGCTGATAGCGCAAGATTTATATTGGCTAGCAAGTTAGTACGCTTGCGGGATTTAAATATAAGTGGCCCAGTAAACCAATTATTTGCATTTTATCTTCTTGTGATGTATACAGGTTCTAAATCATTAAAAGCTGACCCAACACCAATGCAAGGTCAGGGGTCATATCTTAGTGCTTATGGGACAGCAGGGTTCACAGGGTCGTCCAGCCAGGCTGCACAGAGTCCATACTATCAAATGCAAGGTAAGTTTACAAATGTTGAAAGTTTGTCACACTTTGTGAAAGTTCAGAGGTTTTAATTTCATGAATTGTTGTGTTACACAAAATGAAAGTTTGTTTAATCTGAGAAGCCAAAATGGCACAAAAATTGCATTTAAAGAAAATATCTTCCTTATTCTATTTGTTAACAATGATGTATTTGAAAAGAGACTGTACAATGGAATTTTGAAGGCTCCTAGAAAGACGGTTGAGTTATTAGAACAGGAACTTTCAACAGGAGATGAATTGAAATATGAAAAGTTTGAACAAAGTCGCTTTCTCCTTCTGGGAATATTAAATTTTCAAAAAGATGATGCCAATGTTAGCTCCTCAGTGTGAATGAACTACTACCGAGTCTTTACAGTATTCCAGAACCAGCATTTTGTGGTTAACCCAAATACTCCAGGAAGTTTTTGCAATAACCGATACCTGAGCTGTGGGTACAAGAAAACAATCACTTTATATCAACGCCCTTCCTCTTCATCAAGTAAAGTTTGTTGACCTATACAACTTTGGGTTTTTTTGTTTTTTTGTTTTTGTAGTATCCTTTTTGTTATTAGTGTTTTGTGATAGTGATGTTTGTTTCCTAATGTTGTTGATGACTCTAAGATTTTGAAAAAAGGGAAAAAGCTGATGCAAAATGCTTACTAACTAATCCAAATGACCTGTGGTGTAAAGGCAATAAGTTTATTGGCCTCGTGTGTTCAAACCTCAGAGTCTTTCTCACAGGCTCATTTTTAAATTTGTTAATTCAATGTTTTAAGGGGTTGGGAAGTTTATCGCAACCATTGATTTGGAAATTTACTTTTGGTAGATTATTGTGTGTTGACGGTTTGAGTGCACCAAAGTTTCAAGCAAATTAGTAAATTAGTTTTGGAGTTAACTACCGAAACATTGCTTGATTGAAGATGTCAAAAATGCTTTTTATCTTTTGTTCTTCAATGAATACTTAATTCTACAGGAAAGGACTTAGGCGAGACTTCACCCCACAATTCCTGTTTCTTAAAGCAACCCTCTGTTTCTGTTTCATTTGCAGGAGGCAGTTTTACGGGGAGCAGTAGTTACCCCTATCCTACATGTAGCAGTAACACATCAACCACAAATACACAGGGTTTTAATAGTACACAACAGGTAAGAATTGAAGCCTTAACCCCACCCCCACCACACCCCTACCAGCACCACCCCTTTCATCCTCGCCATTCTGTGGACTTTGATGGTTTGAGATGTATCATAATGTTCAAAAAGGAAAACTTGCTGGGGAGTGGAAGAGAAGCAGGGCGGGGGTGGGGTAGCCATACCAAAGCTACATTTGCAATAGTCTAGAAATAGTTTCAATATGTGGCAAGTCTACCCTCAAGTAGTGGATACCACCAAAAAGCTCCCATCCTACTGAGTGAATTAGTCTGGTAGGAAAAACTAATTTGTCTCCCTGAATCTTTCTACCAGGGAGAGTATGGTTCGTACGGAACAACATACGGTCAGAGTAGTTTTAACCAGTACTACACCACACCTGGCTATGGCAGTCCATACATGTCCAACAGCACGCTCGGTCCGGCGCCAACATCTGTACCTACGACGACGACAACCTATCAGCTAGCACCGTTACCTAGTGAAAGTAAGTCCAGTCTTTTCCTTTTTCCTAAAATAATATCTGAGCTGATGTTAGTGTAAACTCATTGATATGCGTACAGTTCATAAACAGGGTCTGCACACCATTGGTAGAGAACTTAAATATTCTTATACCAAACAGTCCTTGATGATTAACAATGACAAATTCCCATGAATTACCATATGATTTTGTCTACAACTGTAGACAGAGGGATTGTAAGCAATATCCTCCTCTAACATATTGTGTATTTTATCTTTTTGATTTTATTTTTTAGCATCTTAAGTATTTAAGACCTGTGAGCCCTCTCCTAAATGGAGCTTGTTTAGTTTTTGTTAAGAACATTTTAATACAAATTTGCAGCTTTTCTGTGAAACCACTTTGAAATTTGCGGAAACTTTTAGGCATTAAAATAATCTCATTATTACTTTGTGTCAAGTAAACTGTAAGTGAATGCCAAAGATGTACACATTCTCCTTTGTAATAGACATTTGGGTGGTTTTATTTTCCCATCTAAATTAAATGGTCAAATCGAGCTGAAAGGAAATTGCAGTCTGGTCCTTTATGTGGGTGTCAGTTTGTTTGATTTGCCATTATGTGTATATTGGGAACAAAACCAAGATGGTGGAAATGTGATCAGTTTTTTTGTGTTAACTTTTTGATAACCCAGCTGAAACGCAATAAATTATGCAATTATTATACATGTATTTGTGCATTTTTATTGGTTTTAAAAGGTTTTTAAAAATAGTGTCTCAATTTAATTAATGTAAAAAAAGTCTTGTAGTTACACTTGTTGTTCACAATAGGCAAATGATTTAGTGTGGTTTTACAACATGAATTGAAAGTTAACATTTTTAATCTGCACATAAATTTTCCTATGGTGGCTACATTATCTGAAACTGTTCCTTCCAAGTTGGGATTTGAAATGGTGTTTAATTTATATATTCTTCTGCTTAAAAAAACTGTAATTATTCTAGTAATTTATTTTTAGGTGTTAAAATGTGAAACTTTCAGAACAGGCAGCTGGTTTTGTTATCCTTCCTGTATTTTAACCAAATAACCTGCTACATGTAGTTCACCAATAGTTATTCTTAGCCTCTACCAGTGGTGTACAGCCCCTTTGGCTGTTATTTTATTCAGCCTTGTACAGCCTTCTGATTTAAGCTACTGATATTTTACTGGAGGCTAATTCTTTTGAAAATATTATCGAGGTGAAAGATTTTTTACGTAACGATAACGATAAAGTGCACCTAGAAACTATTATTTTATCTGGTGATACTGAGTTTGGTGTTTTTACCATGAGAAGAAAAAACTTGGAAGTAGTGATCTTACTGTACTTTATCTGCACAATGTAAGCATCAAATTATTTGACCCACTTATGAAAGCAAGAGCTGGCAAAGGGCTTGCATGTCCTTGACGTTGGATTGAGCTCGTTATTATTATTCTCATTGTTTGTATTATATTTATTTCTGGTAATGAATCCAAGGGTGCAACATAAGTGAACTTAATCACTGTAGCCCGCAAGCCTGAGGAAAACTGTAAACAATGGTGCTTGCTATGTGAACCAGAAACACCAGGGTTAACCCCTACTCTTCCATGATAAGTGTTCTGGGTTCTTTTATGTGTACTACCAATCCTAGTACACTGGACCTACCGCTTACTGTCCCATCCTAAGGACAAAGCAATTATAGTAAATCGCTTGCTCAAGGAGGGGGACTCGAACCCACACTCTGCTGATCAGAAACACAAGAGCTTGAGTCCGATGCTCTTAACCGCTCAGCTAGTTTGATTAAATGTCAAAGGTCATAATTTGATGCACCAAATTGTTCAAGGATTGCCCTACAAGATAGCATCTTTAAGACATTTCATCTGTGCCAAAAAAGACTGTTTGCCCTTTTGAAAGTAATTTTTTGAACCTATTCTTGTGATTTAGCAAAAATTCAAAAAATTGAATTCAGTAGAAAATATATTTATAACGAATGGTACACTTTCAGTGAAGAAGCATTGATTGTTACAATCACCCACCAAAAAACATGCAAATTAATAAATAACAAACATATCCAAATCTTAAACATGATTTGTTTTTCCACTAAAAGTGTACCATAATATTTTTCATAAATATTACTCCCCACTCTCCCTCTGTGTGTAAGTCCATTGGATAAATTGGGTTTTTTTTCCCGCAAGCTTATGAACTTTCATGCATTTAACCAACTAAATACAACGTACATGTTGCATGTAATCTAACAATTTACCATTCAAAGGACCAATACAAAAAGGAAATATGAATACCTCAAAGTACAGTTCTAAAACCTTTCAGCTGGTATTATATACGTCAATTATGTAAAAATGTGTAACTTATCAACAAGAAGAGAGAAAAAAAAACTAATGTCCACATTGGGCAACATTTTACAGAATTTGTGGATTCTCCGGACGCTCTTGAAAGTGCAGTGGCGTCACGCGACCCACCCAGTAATGCTAACGAAGGTAATTATACCCAACTTCTCACATGTTCTGTCACTTTTTGATTATTACTCCATTTATTATATTTATGGTATTATTATTATTTTTTTTTTTTCTCAGTCGAGTATCTGTTGAATCACCACGCACTGTCGACATTTCAATGTTTGATGTTCTTTGGTCGTAATGAAAAAGCCACAATTTGTTATTTATTTCCATACTGTTCATGTTACGCTTCATCATCCACGCTTGGGTAGAAATTTGTAATTGGGCAAATGCATGAACTGTTCATAAGTTTGAATCCCCCACCTTTATTATTTTGTTCCCTGTCAGCCATTCTTGTTAATACTTGGGCCCAATTTCATGGAGCTGCTTAAGCAGATATTAAAGTGTAACGATTTTCTGCTGGGAAAAAATAAGCAGAGAACCAGTCACAGATGGTGCATGTGACCAATGGCAATGTAGCCTTATTTTGGTGAGCATAATTTGTTTGTGCTTAGCTACTTGTTGTGCTTAAGCAACTCTATGAAATTGGGCTCCAGTTCCTAGTTTACTTATCTTCATTTGAACTTGACAAGGTCCTGAATTCACAAAGCACAAAGATTGAGTTGGCCATCTTGCCTTATTCACGGGGGCTGCTTTCAAAGCGAGGCTGCTATATTCGTGATTGATTTCAAAGCGAGGTTGCCATTATACTTCAATGCATGATGATGCGGAAATCTAGCCGTAGCTGTAGCCGCCACTTCAGACACAGCCATATTGTGAAAGTATGGATTGGTTGCCCGTACAAACTGACAAAATTAGTCTGGTTCCCTAATGAGTACATTGTAAAGTGTGTTGGTTGCACAGCTAGAATTCTTCACTACTTGGCTACCATCTCTGTTTTCAGGGAATAAGACTTAAAATGACAAACTCATGAATAAGGTCCATGAATTGATCTTAACTTCAAAGCAAAATGTGATGATGTCACAATACAAGTCACCACGGTGACAAAGGATATTCATCACAAGCCTTAGTTCTTTGTGAAATTCAGGCCCTGCTCTGTTGACTATGTTATCTCTTACCACTGAGTGGATGATAAACTAGTGACTTTTGGAAGACTACATTTATTCTATTCCTCTACTTTAGTACCTTGTAAGGAAATATCTCATAAATCAAACATGTCAAAATTTCATTGATTAGGTGCTTGAGAAAAGAATGTATTCTGTGGTTTAAAAAAAAAGGCACAGCTTCTGTGCATTGATTATGTGGTGAAATTTATTTGCATGATGTATACAAATTTATCAGTTTCAATGCCCCCAAAGATTGCAAAACGTCAATGGAATCCATATCAGACCTGGCATTAATTTCATTCCCGAGAGGAGGGGCAGGGCTACTTTCCTTAATAAAAAAACCTGTGAGTCTACAGACCAATCCATTTATTGGCCATTTGAATATGTCCTGAACAAATTTTGTTCTGCCGTTACTTGGACTCACAGCGCACGGGTACGAGTCACATGGAGGTTTGACTGGTGCGTCATGCTGGGGCTTTGTGTAGTTGCGACAACACCGTTGGACGGAGCGGCCGTAGAATACGAATGCCGGGCGCAATGTATGGGATTCAATGCCTACACAGTAAAGGTGGCGCATGACTGTCGATTGGGTTCGTTGAAAGGACACTTAATCAAAGACCAGGGGCCATGGAGGAAGTATTCTGCCTTGCCTCTCTGAAATATCTCTAATGTGACTTAATTGTTCACAAATGAAACTGGTTTCAGAAGTGTTCTACATTTTCAGATCAGAACAAAACTTGTCACTAGCTTTTTTCTCTTTTTTTTTGATCAAATAGCTTGAAAACCTTGACAAAATGTAGCAAAACAGGCTGTAAATAAAGCAAATTCTATCAATTAATATGTCAGTTTAGGGGTCTGAAATAATAGAGAAAGTGTACAATTGGAAGCAGGCAAAAAAATAAATTGCTTAAGTCAAATAAGATTTTCAAAAACAAATTTGTGACTTATTTTTTATTTATGCTTAATAAGTCAGAAACATTTAAGAGCAATTTTTCTCCTGAACAAATTTCAAGGACTTCAACCAACCATCAATAAATCCATTGGGAATTCAAATTAAGGTGGATTTATTCATTGTCTCTGGTAGTGGTAACCAACATAGTATCCTGAAGGCCTTGTGACGATTACTGTGAATTTCGGGATCACATCTCAAGCACCACTCTAGCTGGTACTCTGATTTTCTAAAGTCACCCTCAACACAATTTAAATAAGACCTACAACATGTATTTGAAAAACCCATGTACAAATATTAGGACTGCCTGATTTCAATTAATACTGTACAGCTTGTGTTTTATGAAATACAGTTTTCTCAATCGATGTGATGAAAATCTGGTTATTAATTACCTATTTTATGAAGTCCAAATTCAGAACACAAAAAGTCCTCACAAATATGTCAGCCCTTTAAACCGATCAGTCCTAACGGGTCATATTCATCATCAACTCAGATTCGGGGAATAACCGGTGCCCATCAATACCCTATTCATCCTCTAGAATCAGAATCAAATAAATCTACATAAGTGTCCTATAAACCTCATTTTGCTTTTTTTTTTTTTTTTTTTTTTTTTTTTTTTTTTTTTTTTTTTTTTTTTTTTTTTTTTTTTTTTTGCTTTTTTTCTTCTTTTTTCCCCTCTTCATCTTCTTGACCAGGATCTCCTTCATTCTTGGTTCGCTGTCCTCAGCAATTTTCAGACAAAGGGGATATGATAAAAGGTCAGAGCAGAAAGAAGCGAGCTCTCTTTCTTCCCACTCACTCCCGTCGTCGTCCTCATCTCCCCTCGTTGCTATCTTTCCCCTCCGCTCGCTCTGCTGTTCTCTCCCTCTCTCTCTCTTTCTCTCTACTCCTCTGTTTCTCCCAGCAATAGCGCGGTTTCACGTTACACCGCAGACTCGTTTACCGTCCCGGTAAAAATGCGAGGGTCTGCGTGTCGCCGTAGGGCAAACGGGTTTCTGTCGCTGATGAAGAAGAACACTAGGTTTGCACCTCTGGATCCGTGGCCTAATTGAAAAGAGCTAGATTGGGGGAACAAGCACTCTCTCTCTCCGCCGTCATAAATTGCTCCCAACCAAGCAACAACCAAAAGAAAATCTGAAATTATGCTCAATAAATATGTCTTTGTACGAGTCACTCTCTGTCATTTTGTTTTGAATTATGAACAGTCCCATGAACTGCAATACAAAATATGTCTCCTTTGAGCTCGTTATTTAATGTTTTTTAAAAGTGGTTAGTTTTAATTCCCAAACAAGAAATGTATTTCAATGATTGTATTTATTGTAAAATAGGGTAGATTCTCATTAATAATTTCCTTCTAGTAAAAAAACGTCAACGTGAAGTAGGTCAATCGAGGGAAAATCAACACTGTCAATCTCTTCACACTAAATAATTTTGATATAAAAACTATATCTTAACTGAATAAATAGGTAGAACAATTTATAAGTGCTTACATTTTAGAATTCCTTACAAAGGGAAAACAGAGAGGCTCATGAAATGAAATTTGTATCAGACCTATGTAATTATTCCTGTTTTGTTGATACTAGTTTTTGTATTTATTGTTAAGTCTCAACAGTGTTCGTAATTGAAAGTTGTCTCTTATTTTTGACATTGCTAATGGTTGTAGATTATTGATGTTCATTCACACAGCCCATGTTTATGATATTCTATGTTGTATACAAGGGCTGCACATGTGTTAACTGTTTCATTAGAAATATCATCTGGTTTTATTTGGTTTTATTTGGTAAACATGATGTTGAGGAGGGTTGTACATGCAGGAATCTGCATATAAATATATATGGTAAATATATACGGTAAATGTTCCACTGAAAACAAACAAATATACATGAAGAGAACATTGCTGTGTATACAGCAAAGTATGCTCAAATCAATCTCCCTCTTGTTTACTTTAAAACGGATCCAACTAATTATGAGGCTTTGTTTACAAAAAGCCTCATAAAAACTTATAAATTAAACCATGTCTGAAGTTTATTTTTTGTCACTAGGATGTTTTTATCGTATGAAGGTTACGCTATTAACAGTGTACACTTTCTGGAGAACTCTCTGTAAACACTTAATGAGTTATGGCTAGCAAATCTTGTTTCCAAAAATTGGCCGGCTAGCTCTTCTTTTTGAATCATGAATTTTCTTGTCCCAATCTGTTTCCGATGGGGTTTCGAAAGCAATATACACCATATTTTATTTGATGCAGTTTTCATGGATGTATTCCCAGCTCAAATCTCTCCTGTTTGTATGAATATTTTCATTTTAATGTCAAGTGTTTCCAGACAGAAGTCCAGTGTGTACTGTTGTTGTACTCTTTTGGCAGTATCTTTTGGGAGAGGTGACTTCAACGTGCAGTGACATGTGATTCGCATGCTAAGCCACTCATGTCATTTATTATCCATATCTTTCTCACCCCTATCTCCCGCAGTTGAAAGTTCTTTCACCACAGACTCGTCCATTAAGCTGGACGATGCCAACGGCATGGGAAGGGGGAGACAGGGTACAAAAGCAAGTAGTACAAGAAATCGAGGGACAGGGAGGGGGAGGAGAAATAACCCCTCGCCACCCCCAGAGGATGGATTGGAGGTAAGTGGTTACCATGGTGATAAACTAATTTAAGGGCCACTAGCAAAATGTCATGATGTGCATGGGCACATCTGCTGTAGATCAAGAATAATGTGTAGAAACCGGCTGGTGCAACATTGAGTGGTTCGGGCCCAACTCATTGCCCAGGACTATGATAAACCACTTTACACCCGTAGAGGGGGGGATGTACAATAACTTCCAAGAAGTCCACAGGCAAGGCCTTTGGAAGTCAAACCTAAAACCTCTCCTCATTCAAAAGCAGATGGTCTCACAAGCCACAGAGCACAGAGTGTGTTTATGTCCTTACAGCAGAAATGAGAATTCTTCACATAATCAATAGTTTTTACTTCTGCATGTTGATTGTTACTGTAGCACACACAAATCAAATCAAACTTTTGCCCTCAATATAAACCATTTCCCAGTTGAGGTGCCATGAAATGAATTCATTGTGATTGGCTCCCCGTTTATTTTTCATCTGTTACAACCAGTATTACCTATTTAGACCCTCTGTAGTATTAGACCATTTTG
>CM021542.1:2219056-2242193 GCA_010994315.2 Pisaster ochraceus | reverse complement strand
TTGTCTTCCTTTGATTCTTTCAGCGAGTGTTTGTGTGGGATCTCGACGAAACGATAATCGTATTTCATTCGTTGCTGACAGGGTCTTACGCTACGAGGTTTGGAAAGGTAAGTCCTCTGCTTCTCTTTCCTTGTTGTGAGTTTACAATGCAGGCATGTGATTTCTCAGGATTTGTCCTGATTTCAGGATTTCCTTGAAATTAAATATTCTTGAAAGAGGTGAAGCAGTCACCAAAGGGAGAAAGAAATAGTCCACATTGTATCCGAACTTGAGTTTTGTATTTCTGGTGATGCACAGAGTCTGTAAACCTCCTGAATTGTAACGTCTGAGAGGTTTTGGGTCTAAAGTAAAGGGGAACCTAGGCAAGCCATTTTTCAGGGATGTTCACATCCGTCAAATCTCATCCCTGAAAATGTTTTATTCAAACAAAACTTCACAGCCATCCTAAGTGTAGCTTGACATCAGTGTTGTTTTAAAAGAACAGCAGAACAAAATGAAATGCTTAAATTATTGTAACACTCGCAACATTTTGACTGGCATTCAGTCATATAAAGATTGAATATATATTTCTATGTATTAAACATCAGTAAGCCACACTACTCTTGATATTTCACTGTGTGTCCCCCCTGGAATGAAGTGAATTTTGAGACACCTTTTCCTCCATCCTGCGTTGGGTGAATGGTTGGAATGAATACACTAAACCCACTATTGACTGCTCATTCAATGTGAGAATAAGTGCAATATGATATCATGTGGTTTGAAGCATTGTGCAGGAACTGCGTACCTTGTGGTCATCATTCATGCAGTTGTATGGCGTTTTAAATGGAGTCCCATGCAATAGATGCAGTTACTTAGGCCGTAGAGCTAGCTGTTTGTGGCTCGAATGCTTGGACATTGTAGGTTGTGTGTGGCACAAATGCACCCTGCAAGTCACAATTATCTTCAAATATTTCTGGTAGCCTGGAGTTCCTATACACATTGCTTTAACGTGTAATGGTAACAAATTTACAGAGTTTCATCGCTTGAAGACTTATACACAGTCTGTTGTGATGTTGTTTTACGTTTTGAATTGGCTGCAATTTTATATCATGGGCAGTTCGAACACATCCAGAAAATTTGTCAAAATACTATGTCCTCCAACCCTGATTGGAGCACTGTAAGGGGAAAAGAAGTGCTTTACATTTTGTTGAAAACCTCTATGGTGGCTGGGCAGGCTCAATTTCCCCAACTGGATAATTGGTCTTAGGGGATGGGAGATTGTAGTGGTCAGTACTGACTGAAGCTATAGTGTTTGGCAGTTACTGTCCAGGTGTCACCTGTCAGCTGGTAACCTTATTCTGGTCAGCAAAATTGTTCTGTGCTTAACTACTTTTTGTGCTTAAGAAGTTCTTTGAAATTGGGCCAGGTTTCAAGCTTAAAATGTTCTCAGTCTTAGTCTACACATTTTTTATCAATTCGTTGAGCTGTCCTGTCACCAGTTTTTTGTACTTGTACTGTGCTTGGACTAAATTAAAATTTTAAAATAGAAGAAATAGCTGTTGTAAATTACTTAAACCTGAATGAACCAAGATGCAGTAATGCATTTTGACCGAGTAGAGTCTTTCTCAATGGCTAATATGAGAGTCTCTGTAGCCTTCGAGAAAGACTCAGCTAGGGTCAAAACGTGAGGCCATTGCCACTTTTTGAAATTAAAATTGGAAAAGAAAAAAAAGAGAAACAAAACCTCGCCTGCCAATCCAACGTCAAGAATTCATCATATGTACCAAGGACAAGACGGGGGGCAATCCACTGTAAGGCGCATTCATAACATAGCCCCGTCATCACTGCCCGCCCAGCTTTGCCCAGGCTGATACCTACTCAATCCATCCCTTTTTTTGCTCCTTGTCAGAAACCCCACCTGCCCACATCACTCACGGATTGTCTCCTCCGTGTTTCTCAAAGCCAAGTACACGTGTACCAATCACTACTCCAAAGTCCATGGGTTCGGCCCTAGACTGTGTGTAGCTCCTCGAGGGGCCGGATGAAAAATAGGATATGTTTGTCGGGCCGTTGGATTGCGTTTGGAATAAATGCAAATTTGAAGCTACTGTCTTAATTATGATATTTGCCTTGTAGAATAGGAGGATGAATACATAATTGTGAAACGCTTGTGTTTTGGGGTTTTGGTTTTTTTAATTGTTTATTATTTCTTTAATGTTAAATTGATTTGACATTTGTTCTGAGAAATATGATGCACTGGTTTTCCCCTAGGAGTACATGGGTCACTAGCTTCATTTCCTTTTTTTATTTTGGAAGAAACACATTATTAAACTTACTGAAGAAACTTGATTAAAAGGATTGCTGAGATCCTGAGCAGACGTAGTGTAAAAGGTCACATTTTTATATTGCATGCAGCCTTTTCACTTTGGCATTTCGTCATCGTCTCCTCAACTATGACAAGAGTGTTCTTAGTGGAAATATTTCTGAGGGTAATTGGTTAGGGACATTTTATAGAGCTGATTAAGCACTGAAAATAGCTCAGCAAAACAGTTATGCTTACCAGTGAGAATAAGGTTACTGGCAGAAAGACCATATTACACACACCATCTCTGACTTGTTCTCAGCATAGTTTTGCTTAGTAGAGAAAACTAGCATTTAAGCACTTCTTTGATCAATAAAAAGCCAATTGATTGGCTTATTTATTTATTTATTTATTTTTCACATTTACTTCTATAGCATATCTCTTTATTTTCCCCTAAAACAGCCCTTGGTAGGCCTCCCATTTGTCAGGGTTTCAGATTTGGTTTTATTGACCTCCATTGCTCTTCAAATTTTCTTGCAAGAGGCAAACTCAAATCAGGGAGACAAAATATCCAGCTCTTGTTGTGATCAAACCTATAGATTCTATTAGTGGTAATGTAAAGATTCTTTATAGTCTCTGAAATATAACGTGCTATTTCATCAGGGAGCGTTATCTGAAGACCAAGAGGATATTGTTATCCAGTGTTCTGGATTTTTCCAATCTCACCCGAACCTTGGCAGCCATTGGAAATGTTTTTTTAATGATAATATACCATCAATAAATAAACGAATGAATACATTTTCCTGTGTAGGCAATATGATGTAGCTAAGGGCTTGACCGAGAAACAAGACTTAGTTCAATGACAGCCCATTCTCTGATGGTTTCTCCTAAAGCGGGGCATGTTACAATAACCCTTTGACCCCTGACCTCTAGCTATTGTAGGGAGGTCACAGGTGTTAAGTCGTGAACATGACTTGCGAGCGGAGGCAATCACTCATGTCGTGTCTGCAATTCCAGAATGTTGTCTGAATATGTACACACAAGCCCCTGCAAGATAAATTGTGCTGCCGAAAAAGATAACAGCTCTCTTGCTTTTCTTCTTCATGTTATTTTGTTATTTTATTCTTTTTTCTTTTTGTGTGTGTGATGATGGCGAGGTTGTGTGCTGATCAGTTAATGTCCCCTGTGCCAACCCGTATGTACCCTGGGAATGCCGGGGAATTGTATGATATCCGCACATGTGGCAGGCACAGGAAGTTACAATCCGGGCAGTTTAGAAAGGTGTTGTTTGGATACAACAAAATTTCAGAGAGAAAAAAGGAGAAAATTATCAACAACAAAATACATTACTGATCAGGTCATTTGAGTACACTTAAGATGTTGCAGGTCTTGTACCTGTGCTCAGTGATTTTTGTTTTCCCTACATTGTTTTGTATTGGAATTCCAGCGCTGTAATAAAAACAAAACTATTGGCAAAAAAAAAGGAAAAAACACACAAGAATTAATGTAAAAATTGTTGGTTTATGCTCAAATTCCAGTGTGAGATCCTTTGACCTTATTGATTGATATTGTATCAAATGTGGTATGCTCTTCTTCTGAGTTTGTTGAGCTACCAGATAACTGGCATTGTAGTGGTTGATAATATATAATATGTTCTATTTATTTATAAACAAAACTACAAGAGTTAATTATCTGATGCTGTCAGCAAGCCTTAAAAACTGACCCCATTAGGCCCAGAACCCCTTCACTACCATTCATAAAATAAAACACAAGAACTGCAAATTCACAAACCATGAGACAAATACAACTCTATAATATGAGGGGAACATTAAGGTAGTGCTACATTTTAGTTGTTTTCTATTGGAAGTCATCTTTGAGCTTGCAAAAACACTTCAACTTCCTGAAGTACCACCCCCCCCCCCCCCCCCCCCCCCCCCCATCCCTGATTTAGGTGACCGACCAGGGGTCGGAAAGCCAGACACAGGATGCACAAACTCTGCGATTGCGTTGAGGTTTTTGCTGTATCCGGATCTGGTAGATAATACCGGAAGTTTAGCTTTGCCAAGGGTATGTTCCGGATGTTATACTTTATACCAGGAATTGGATAAATCTGGGGTATTTCCTTCTATCGTATCATCAGAGGGCATTCCATGGGCAATATTGGTGCAATAGGGTGTCAGATGAAACCAGCTGTCTACTGCTGGTAATTTACGCAATTATGTCGCAATTCGGGAGAGAATGGGGATACCTATACAATGTTAGTGTAACCCCCCCCCCCCTTTTGGGTATGTGGGTGCAGTTACCCCATTTTGAGTATGCAAGTGCAGTCTCCCATTTTGGGTGTGTGGGTGCACTCTCCCATTTGGGTATGTGAGTGCAGTCCCCCATTTTGGGTATGTGAGTGCAGTTACCCATTTTGTGTATGTGTGTGCAATCCCGACTCTGTGATGGGTGTGATAATACATACAGAATCACCCTAACACACCCTCCCATATCAGGTAAATTTTTCAAGAGAAACACAGTGAAGGCAGCACTTACAAGTTAGCAAAGTTTCCATTTATTTTTGAAAACAAAAAACTGTGTTAAAATTGTATATATTTTTCAAAAGGAAATTAATGGTAATAGGTTTTCTTGTTGTACTGTGAAGGAAGCAAATTTGTTGTGCTTGGGAACGTTTTTGAACTTAGCAGTCTTTAAATGTTTAAGATTGAAACTAAGCAACTGCCACTAAGAACAATATCCAAACAATTTATCCAACACATCAGTCAGTAGGAGTGACTTCTAATTTTAGAGTACCTGTATGAAATATAATGTGGTCCCAAACCGTTGGCAGCTTTTATTAGAGCAACAATCTTGCAAGGCTGAATATTAACCTAGCACCTCCAGGCATCCTATATAGGTGATTATTATCAGCATGTCCCTGCCTCTGTACTCCAGCCTCCCTCCCCCTGCGGTTGTTTCTTTTGTCGGTCTCTACTCTCTGTCACCATGTTTGTCTTGTCCCTGGGTCAGTCTCCCATTCGACCTCGACCACAGTGGGGACATGGCCCTAGACTCTTATCTTCTTGACAGGTATGCCAGGGTTAGGGCAGCTCATGACACTGTGGAATGTAGCAATAGATAACAAAGACTATGATCTCTTTTGCCTTAAGAAAGCTTAAAGGAGCTCTTGTGGATCTTGTCTTCATTGTGAAGATGCTTTGCTTGAAGTTCAGTGACAGTGGATGATATTTTCCTTGAGATTTGTGCAGGGTCTTCCAGGGAAGGTTGGAAGGAACTACGTAGGATCCAGAAACGTGTTAGAATAACCAGGGCCCGAATTGTATGGAGCTGCCTAAGCAAAACAAAATTGTGCTTACCAGATCAAGATTACCAGCAAAAACAAGTCACATCTACCATCTGTGACTGGTATCCTGCTCAATTCTGCTTAGCAGCTCTATGGAAATATGGTTTGTAGGTTTCACATAGACCTGCAATTTCTCAGGAATCCTTGCCTGGTTTATGTATCCATTTACCATGTGCTGATCGGGACACAAAAACTTTCTCTTTCACTTTGAGCAAAAAAAAAATTGTTTATAAACAATACAACATACTGTAACTAAATTTCCTTCAATTCTGATGCTTGCTTTCTTCAGAACAAACAATTTTTACTGGCCTGACATTTCAGCCCTAGCAGAGTCTTTTTCATGAGGCTAAAATAAAGTACATATTTCAATATATTTCAACTCAATTCTATTTATTTCAATCTTTATGAATCAGTCGATTAAAAACTAATCATGCAATTAAGAATTCCACTGTAAAAGCATAGAACAAATAAAGATGAAAACTTACACTGGATTTAAAATATAATTCTGTCAACTATTTTTTAGTTTAAAGTCCATTTTTTCCACACCATGTAAAGGTCATGTCACCACTCAATTAAAAATTGAACTTGCACCCACTCAAAAAAAAAGTTCCGAAAACTTGTTTTACTCTAAAAGTTCACTGTCCTTAGATTGCATTGCACCAGTTGTAGCATCCAATACAAGCTCTGACTCTTAGTGTTGTGAAAATAAAAACCAGTCCCATTGAAAGTGGAGAAGGTGTTATCCTCTGTAGTGTAGCTTATATCTTGAGTGTAACTGAACACCCCATTCTGACAATGGATGCCACAAACTTTTCAACCGCAACTCTCAGGGACTCCATCCTTGGCTCTGGAGCTCAATCCCTGAGCTCAGCAGCAGGGGATGCTGCACTAAGATTTCACCGGTCCCCAGTGGAATGGTCTTATCCAAGATTTGTCCTCTGTATTTTGTCCTTGTTGGTGGAATCTTCTGAGGAGCTCTGACTTGTATTTGCCAGGTTGAATGTAGATTAATCAGCTCAAAAAACACATTTTCAATACTTGCAAGACTGCTTTAATTTGACTAGTATTATTCCCGCAAGATTTCTTTCGAGTTGTTTGTACGGTTGGTTTAGTTGGACTTGGTTCATGTGCTGACTTTTTGAGGGCAACTTTGAAAACAACGTTTTAATGGTTAGGTCTGATCATTCTGGATCAGTGTAATTTGTGGCATGTAAGTTCTTGCATAAGCTATCTATCTCGCATAAATTTATTGTTACTTTTGGGTTATGCTTCCAGGTCTTTTTTAAACACATCTACACAAGGCAGATAAAGTCCATTCTTGATTTGTAGTCTTACACAGTTTGATAGCATTAAAGACCCTAAAAGTAGAACATGGACTGGGTACCAGTTTCAACCTAGGGCTGCACAGATTGTTCCATTCTCCTCAGAAGGGGTGTTCAAGTAATAGGTCACGCATGAAGAGCAACTGTTATGGAGATGTGCCCCATACCGAGGCCCCGCTTAGTCACCGTAGGTCCTTAGCATGGGTCCCCCAGACAGTTGGCAGTGAGATTGGTCACATACTTGTCATCTCCCAGCAAGAAAGTCCGTTCTGAGCAACAAAATTAGGTCATCTTTCAGTCAGGGGGCTTAGCGGGAGGGTTCATCCTGGAGGATTTGATTTAGGGTGAAGGAATTGTTGATGTACTGTCTTAAATATAGGATGTTTCTTATAATAAGGACATTTTTGACCCAAGCCGATGGGTTGGAGTTTGTCATTTGTGCTATTTTAAGAGGCTGTCATTTTGGCCATCTCCCACCACTAAAATGATGCATAATATCTAATAGGTTAGAGAATTGTTGATTCTTAGACATTTTAATTGTTGATTTCTATGTTTTAATGATTTTATTCTCATTTACAGAATTTTATTCATACATGAGATGGTATGCTGTAATCTTTCTGAGTAAAATTAATAATTATACCGAAATAAATTGTCTCTAAAGAGTTAAAGGTGCATGGCCAAATTTTTCTCTGAATTTGTATTTATTTATTTTTTATTATTTTTTTTAAATTCTTTCTCAGCACGAATATTGACCAATGATGCCATTGTTTCAAAATGAAGAAACATTCATCTACTTTTGCATATGCAACAGACAATGCTCAAACTATACCTAACCTTCAACATTGTTTGTACATGGCTAATGGACATGAGATACAGCCAAGATCCCGGCAATAATTCATTTATTAGTTTTTAATTAATTACCACTTATCATTGGTGGATTTATTCCCTTATAACTTTCCTGAATCTATAAAACTAGCCAATTGAAATCTAATTCAATCCAAATGTTTGGATTAATTCAGCCAATAAACAAATCGGACCTAGTAAAGTAGTATTTTTAAACAGTACAACTCATGGTAGCGGCTCATGTGAATCAATGTGGTCAGGAAAAGTCATAAAAGGTGGCTCTTCATCTGCATACCTTTAACAGTCCATCCGAACATAAACATATTCATCAATGGTTTAGCTGTAAAATCAAATCAGAAATGACCCAGCTTTGTGCTGAAGCATTTATCAATTATTCATCGGGATGTAAGGTGCACAGTTGGCGCTCTGTCATATTTATGAGTTTCGGGATGTGCCAGGAAGGGATAAAGAGGTCATCTAGAGCCAGCCTTTGCTTATCGGGGGAAAAAGCAATTCCCTGATTCGGATTATTTATTTATTTCATTATTTATGTATTAAGTGTAACCTCTTTTGGGAGTCACTTTGGACTGAAGAGACTGCAGCTTTTAACGCTTTACATTAAGAAATTGCAAAGGGAATAAGATTTGTTTCCATGATGTTTTGGGTAAAAATGTTGAAATTGTTGGTTGTTTGTGTCGGCTGCTTACGACCTCTAGATCAGCTGTGGATAAAAAATTATAGATACCATGTGACACCCGCGGATCGACCAATGGAGAAGCTGGAAATTTGCAGTTGAAAAGGGCTTTTGGACGAGTCACTGATATTTGCAAACTCATCGTTCTCGAAGCTCAGATTCTGTGTTCAAGAGGAAAAGAACTTTGTCTTGTACCCATTCTTGTACCCAAGTTATACGTTATTGTAAAGGCAAGATGACATCATTGCTAGTTTCAAGAATGTTCTTGTGGCCTCAAATTCCACACCATGTGGTCTTAGTTTCATTCTTAGTCTCAACCCTCAGTGGTCTCAAACTTTTACCAGTCCCAAAGCCAAATTTTGACAACAAATTCTGAAAGATTGTTGTAAAAAAAAAATGTACTTAAGTTTGGTGGTAGATCTAGGAGAACATGGAGACCTTTGAAGCTGTGATTAGAGTGTCCTACATCATGGCCTTGGTACCCTTTGAAGATGCTTCATTTGCCTTCCATTACAGTTCCATTTGTTTGGGCCAAAGCGGCCCTTCTCCTTCAAGAATGAAATTCCAAGACAGTGATTGTGTATAAAATGAATGGCTGTGTTTATGTAATGGAACAGTCATCTTTCACTTCAGCCTTTTGGTTGTTGTTGTGGGGTTTTTTTTCCCCCTCTTTCCTCTCTGCACATTCAGGTGCTGAGCCCATTGGGTATTAAGCCCTAATGTCTTGTTGAATGAATAATCACAGCTGTGAAATCACCGCCAAAACCTCTCCAAATATTGTGTGGTCAATCCATAAAATAGCCTGGTCCCTGAATGGGTGTTGAAGTAAGTTGTCCATTCTCTGTATAGTCAAGGATCAGGGCAGGGAGATAGAAACCAGACGTTTCATAATCAATGTCATCTGCTGAAATGTTTATTGTTTGTTTCCCATCCATTCCTATCCTTTGTATCTTTCACCTCGCAAAATATAATTAATATTTATTGTGTACTTGGACTTGCAGGGTGTGAGTGTGCATATACTTTTATGTTATTTTTATGGATTGGGAAATAAATAGAGGGTTAATATAAATGTTTGTTGTGTTTATATTTTCAAAGGTTGCTTATCTTCATCTTTTAATACATGGCTGTGTGGTAATGAAACCCATGATTTCCTATTCTGGAAAGAAAGAGAAGAAAATGAAGAAGGATGTAGTGATAAACCCTCTTTTTGTTTTTTGTTTTTTTAAGAAAGTAAAAGTGTTAAATTTTATGATTTATTGCTGGTAGTTTATCTAAAGATTGGCTGACCCCATTACATTTCCGATTCCCTCTTTTAATCTTGTACAGTAGACTCTTGTTATAACAAGATTGCTGGGTCTGGCCAAATTACCGCTTTATAACAGGAGTGTTGTTACAAGAGGATAGCAAGACAAAGAAACACGAAGCAGAAATGAGATTACGAACTTCAGAATGTACTCTTTATTATCTCTTTATAACGAGGGTTGAATGTAGTAGTGTAGCACTCCTTGCTCATGTTTTTCTTTTACTTTTAACCAGTAGTGTATTCTGGTATACCCATAAGAAACAAATAGAGCAACAGATATTACGCCTAATATTCAGTTATGAAAATATAACCTCATGATCCTTCATAAATTTTACAACTACAACAAGATTGTCAGCTAGTACTATTGACTGACCTCCTAGCAACCTTTGACCCCCATGGTGACATAGACGAAGACTTTTTGTAAAAAAATTTGTCTACTCACCTTGAGAGCTTTTGTAAACACAAGACATCATAAATTCTAAAAGAACTGAAAAGAACAGTAGTTCTTGGGGTCATTAGTCCCCCCCCCCCTTCCTCCTTTCAGACATTATGGGGTTTGTCAATTCAGTATCTTGAGAGCTTATGTCAAGAAACATCAATCATTCTGTTTGGTCTACCAATTGGAATTGCCAACGCAAGTGGAAATAATTGTTTTTCTATTACCCCTATGCAATCTCTCCACACTCACCTGAAAAAAAAGTCAAAATTTTTCCTTCCAAATAGCGGGGAGAGAGAGAGAGAAAAAAATCTCCCTTCATCCAAAACCCAAGAGAGTCCCTAACCAGGTCATAACCAGAGTGGAAAGGTTCAAGTTCTGATGACCTGGGTTCAGTGTGTATTAATCTAGGGGGTTCTGTAAGAGAGAAAAAGTAGAACACTTAATTGAAAGACAAGTGTCCTATATTGGCCAGTTATGGGCCAGATAAATCAAGGCATTTGGGTCGGCGTCCTTACATATTGCTGTGCTTTTTGATTGATACCGTCAGGCAGGTGTTCAGTGTAGCACACACACACATTGTCCTTTAAAGCAGTGATGTAGCCAGAAATGACTCGCTAATTATCGGTCATAAAGGGAACGGCAGTTAGTACACTTGGGGGGGATGAAGATAATAGTCGGGGCTCGCTTGCAAGTGTATGCTAAACTGATAGACAGGTGACGGGTATTAGACTATGTAAACCTGCTCCATTTTTAAGATGTGTGACTACGTGTCCAAATTAAGCGACATTGGCTACGGCTGAAGCCAGTGGCTGCAGTGAAAATGTTGCAGAATAGGCCTTGTCAGCGGTCCAGCTGTAGCCACTGCCGAAGCCATTAATTTGGACATAGCCATAAACTTTTCACACATCCTGATCTCACACCTACAGTTAAATCTGTCATTCTACACATACCATAACATTTAAAGGTAAGGGTCATACTTTGGTAGTGACCCGTAAGGAAAAATTTGTTAAATATCTATCTGAAAGTTTTCTTGATATAAAGATGGTAATGGTGGTAAGAATCCTGTGAAATTGTCTTGCCTGAAATAAAGCAGCATTACGTTGACAAAAACAATCTATGACCCTAATCATTGGTTTGGGGAAGAATAAATTAATCCCTTTAGTTTTCATTAAACTCACCATCTAACCACCATGAGAAAATATCATCAATTTAAAAGGTCTACTTTTTCAAGAAAACATGAATTAATGGTTCATATTTATTAGAGATTTTGTGATTGTTCTTATTTCCTTGACTTAATTTGTTAAATCACATTAAGAAGTGAGTTTGCACTCATTGCACTTATTTTAGAAGGGAACACTGCTCAGGACCATTGGCACCGGTATCAAGTTTATAAAAAAGTCTCCATCCAAATTAAAGATTGTCATATTATTTGATTTTTGTTATTACCAATCACGTTTTCTAACTTTAAGAGTCTTTAAGGCAATGACACATCAGGTCGTTGCAGGGTTCGGCTTGGTGTCGGCGACCAATCTGGTGAAACCATAGCATCAGTGGAGAGAAAATGTCATTAGTTTGACCAGGCACGTAGCGGCCAGTGATTGCTACATTCCTGTGAATAACCGTTCCTGCCCGTGCATGCGTTTTTTTTACCTTGGGAGATGGAGACAATTTGCTGCCTAAAGTCTATGTTTGCATGCAGGTTTATACATGCACTTCTGATTGAGTGCATGTACTGATACGTAATAGCGTTTGTAATGAGGGGCCAGTGAAATATAGTTTTTAGATTCTCAGATTTTTAAAATCTCTCTTTTTTTCGAAGAGGTTTTATTTATTTTTTTGCTTTAAAAAAAATTGGGGGGGGGGGTCAAATTTTCTAATTGATTATTATGAAACTAAAGCTGCAACTATTTTGTGTAGCAGCTAATTTTCCGTCTCTTTTAGGGTAGTTGAAAAGAATTGACAAATTTCTCTGGGACCTCTAGTAGACTGTTGTCTTCCTGTGACCATCTTGTATTATCTCCCATTTCAAATCAATGAGATCAAAATGAGGCTGGAAGGGAAGATAGTCTGACCCTTTCTCCATATAATGAAAGTCACTATGCATTATTGCTTTGGCATACAGGAAACTAGGTACCTTTTTCAGAATCTAGGGACTTTTTTAGAATCGACATTCACAGGTTGAGAAAACGGCAGCGCAGGTGGAGGGGTGATCATTGTGGTTTGACTTGATTTTTCTGTTTCCTCAAAAGGGCAAAACATCATTCCTTAGGAAGTTTGACACCATTACCTTTTTTTCCTTCTTCCGATTGGATTTATTGTGATAATTTTGGTTATTGTTTCAGTGTGTTGAGAAACCATGGAGATTTACCTCCCATAAAATGAAAAATACAGAATTAGTAGTTACTTTTTAAAATAATGAATAAATAGATAAATGAGTAAGTAAACAATGAGCAGTTTCAATCTGAAAGCTGACTGATTACAAAGTTCATACCAGCACCCATCCTCTAGTGAAATATTTCTGTTTGAAATACCACCACAATCAAGGAAATAGCATTTAAAGCCTCCATATCACTATTGCTTGTTTCAGTTGCTGCAATTGAAATAACCCTCAACATGATCGTCCACGAAAATCTCTGATGGAACATAAACCACTATTCATTGGTTTTCTAAAAAAGTGACCACCAAATTTGATGAAATTTTCTCAGGTTGGTTGTGTGGTTGTGGTTCAGGTTGTGTGGTGAGTTTATTAGAAATTAATTTTCATTAAAAAAAAACCAATTATGTACTTCAGTGTTTGTTTTGCTTGGAAAACAGGATGACTTAAATTTTGACTTTGACTTAAATTTCAGCAGTTAAACTGCTTGTGTAAGCTGTAGCGTCAATACGTGCATTTCTGCTGCACGTCCAAAGTTTTTCGCAACTAAAAAACAAAACAAACCAAAAAAACCAACAATTTTATCCTCCAAAGTCATTTTGTTATGATAGAAAATTTTAATTCTGAGGAGATCTCGATTCTAAGAAGATATTATGCAAAAGCCAAGTTCAAGTATTAAACTTTTCTTGCATAAATCATTTTTTAAAATAGCTCAATGCAACTCCTATTGGCTTCTGGTGGAGCCAGTTTGTGTGAAGTGATGGGCGTGGCTTACAGTGGAATTATGTCACACTTACAAACAGGATGAACACCTTTATTTTCCTGTAAACTAAACTCTATCAAGATCTACCGCTGTAGTTCAACCTAAGAGTACTAAATAGAGATTCAAAAAACAAGACTTTCAAAACGCTTCTCTTGAGAGTCTTTAAAATTCCATCAACCAGTCATTTCTTCTCTTTCTTTCTGTTTAGGAGGGCGGGAGAGAGATGGTTGTGAAGTTCAATAAATGTGTGTGTGTAATATTTACAGGGATTTCTGGGCTAACTGATGCTTTAAGGGCCTATTACCAACAGTGATAAAAGTCAGACATGACATTTATTGTTGGCAGTGATTTGTGGGTGAGGAGGTAGGACTTCTGGTTTTCACTTTGCTAGTGTTTTGGGGGAGGTTCTTAAAAAATGCCTGTGGTTGTAGAAAGACTGGGCCTGTGTTTCCCTGGGGCTGTGTTTTGTCTGTTACCCGCTGTATGTTTTGGGAGGAAAGAAGATGTTAATTTTTTTGTGATTTATGAAATAGATCCCAGTTCACATTTTACCCCATAACTGGATTAGGGATCAAGAATACCATATTTGTTTTTTGTTGCCCTTACACCAATGTGTGACAAAAGCCTGTATACGCTGCACACTACTTGACTGAGATTTGAATTTTGAATGACCCACATAAAAAAAATCAAGGCAATTATCACCTCTATTAAATTGTTGAAGTACCCGCTGCTAACTACTGGAATCAAACGGGTCTCTTGACACTTGGAATACTCAGTGGTCTAGTGGTAAGACATCTGCTCTGGAAAGCAAGGTGTCATGGGTTTGAACCCCACCTGAGTAGTTTACCTGGTTTCTTTTTTAGCAAAACTCCAAATGTACTGAGTATACGGTGCTTATTACACATTGGTGTATGGGTAACACATAAATACAGGCAATTTCCAGGTTTCTCTTCTGGATTTTCTCAAAGTCTCCTTGAGCCTTTAAGTTTTCTTGACAGAAGTAAAACAGTTGCCAAAGGGAGAAGAAATAGTCCTCATTGTGTTCAAACTTCAAACCTTTAGTTTTGTCTTGAGTCTGTAAACCTCCTGAATTTGTAACATCTGGTAGGTTTTGGTTCGAGAATAAGGAGGGACCCAGACTGCAAGCCATTTTTTTCTGGAATTGTTTTGCTCTTCAAATGTCACCCCTGATCAATAATATATGCACACATTTAATGAGATAATTCGCACGGTGTCACTGCAAACCTACTTCTTATTGAATGGAATTGTAGAGCAACTGGTACTCTGGATCATGAGGTGGTTCCCTTTAAGACAATGGCCCAGATATAAACTGACAGGTTTGATGTGATTGACAATAGCGAGGGGCGGCCAAGGGATTCACCACAAAACCCTGGATTGGGCTTGCTGTGGTTTTCCCCGAGGCACTCCCAAAACACACCAATTTTGGTTTGCAGTTAAAATTGTGTATTCTGTTGGCCTTTTAGGGCTACTGCTCTGGAATGCGTGTGGAAATATTTCATAAATTGTTTCTAGTTAGCCAATGGAATTGTGGTTTGTTTGGGGGGGTGGCATTGGTTGATATTTGCAAAACACTCCTTGATTTTGGTTGGGCAATTTTTAATGCGATTTTTGTCCTGATATTGGATGAGATTTGATGGAAATTTAATCCCCCCAAAAAGGAGGCAATTTGATTTAGATGAATAAGTTGTCTTTTCTTTTGATACGATTTTTGGAAACTTAGGGTTGGGCTGAATGTATGTTTTCCAGTACAATTTGTAAAAAACTTACTTAAAAACTAAGTGTAGATATGAAGAGGCTGAGAACGGGAAATTAATACCAATTGGTGGTCAAGTCTTTCAGTGCAGTTAGCAACAGTGTCTTTCTTCCCAACGCAACATTTCCTTTCATTTTCTCAAAAAGGAAGCCACAAAACGGAAATATTTCTCGGGGGTCATTCGGGTCATTTCAAACTCATGAAAAATTGTGAACTTGAATATTTTCTGACATTTTACTGTGACTTGTCTTTACTGTTTACCAATAAGCATTAACTTTAAAATGTAGGTAGTAAGACTTTGTCTGAATTGGCGGCTAGGGCAGCGGCTACGGCATGATCGCCATGTTGACATGCATTGAACATAGGATGCCCATAGCAACAGCCTTAGAAACAGCCGCAGCCACCAATGCATTTTAGTATTTGTATTATTGTTTTTGAGAAAGTAATAGAAGCGTACGTGTGTGATGCTTTCAGTGTACAGGCAACATAATAACAGAATTTAGGCCCCTATAGCTTCCTCCTGGCTACACCACTGTTTAGATCCCTGGTATGGTAGCCAAACCTGGTAGCTTTCCTGTCACTAATAGTAATTAATACTAAGCAGTTCTTATATAGCACTTTATCACACCCAAGAGCAGGGTAAAACATAAATAATATACTTTGTTGTGTTTACTTATTTCCTTAATCAGAATGCAACTTTGTTACTGTGAAAAGATGAAACTGCTCGGCACACACAAAATTGCTCTGAGATCCACTGAATTGACATTGTCCAATGTTTTCCCATGTTAACATAGAATGTTAAATTCTAAAACAAAACCACATAATTCAGTTTCTTTATAAACTTCCTGACATTTCCCCTGACAATTACTAGGCAAAAAAATCAACAAGATTAGCAACGTGTGGGCTTATGGTGATGATTATGGAAGTGAACAGTCTCTAAACGGTTACAGTTGTACCGTTCCTTTAAGGCTGGACTCTAAATAGATTTAATCCCCAGAACATCACTAGGACAAGGCCTATGATCTCTCCAAACAAAAATGTTAGCCTTGCAATTCTTGCCCAATAATCAAGACGGGAGCATTTGTGGAATTGCCTTCATATGTCTCTAGACAGAATAACTCCTGCACAAATTAGAATCATATGCTGGTGGGGCTCCCCTATTATATTAACCATGACAGGCACTAGTGACACTTGTTTGAAAACCCACTGGCCCTCAGGGTTTGCATTCCGAAAATGTTTATGTTGTGGTTTTAATCAAATCAGACCAATATCCTCCTACCCCCCCCCCTCTTTTTTTTATAAGGCATTTGGTTCACTTTGGGAATTTTGCCAATTATAATGTAATGTATGTTTCTGTTAATAATAGGGGTACCGTGATTATTTCTTTTGACGGAGTCAGTCTTTTTTTCTTTCTTTCTTTGTGAAGTTTTGTTCTTGAGTGGCGTTTCTTCCTACATAAAAAGGCAGAGTACACTTTTGGTAATTTCTCTACAATTTAATGACAATAACAAATTGCTTGTAATGAGCACTTGGGAGCTGTTGCTAGTATGAAACATTGTGAGAAATGACTCCCTTTGAAGTAGTGTAGTTTTAGAGAAAGAGGAAATTTGCAACCCAACAATTTGAGTCTGAGAGAGACTTCAGGCATGAACCCTTTAAAAGCACACAATTAAATGCAACAAGGGGGTTTTTGCGTTCATTATTTTCTTCCAACTTCGATGACCATATGAGCTCAAATTATCACTGGTGATATTATGCTTATGTCTTTGACAATTACCATAAGAATACCCTGCCTTTAAGTCTGGTTTTCGACTTTTTGGCCCTCAGAAGAAAAACAAATTTATCAAAAAACCTGACAGTCCAATAAAAGCCTATACTACCTGTGTAGGTCAGCCCTACTCGATCAACTTTTCCCTATCTTTTTCCAAGGACCATGCCTGGTCTAAGTATTTTGTATGGCCTTAACGTGGAAAATGATTTTTGAGAGACTATTGCTTTAATTTAAACACTATTTAGAAATCAAAACTCCAGTGCATCATCTGTGATATTATTGCCATGTCTCTACCTTCACTTTAAGTCTGGGGATATTGATACAATCTATTAATTGATATTATGCCACAGTTTGAGAGCATCACACTTGGGGGCAATGGGGAGGGAAGGGAGGGAGGGATCCTAGAGTTGACATTCACAGGTATAGTCCAGTAACCTGGAACATTTATGTTTAGCTCGATGTGCGTGTAATTATATTACTGCTTATACCCATGAGCACAGAGAAAAAAAGCCAGGATAAGATATGAACATCTGCTTGTTATTGTGGAAAGGCAACATCATTTCTGACAAGGGTCCTCAATTGAATCAGGGCAGCTCCACTCCGAAGCGTAAATGGATTAGACGAAGTGTTAAAAGCATGGCGGGGGTGATAATCCAGTTACAGCCTTGGCTTTGTGCGATCAGGGAGGAGCAGATTTTTTTTTTTTTTTTTTTTTTCGCAAAAAAGTACATCTCACCAAATAAAAAATGAGAAAAGGGCTTGCCTTTTTTTTTTAGGGGTGGGTATTTTTCTCATCTCGATATGAATTATCTTGGGATTCAAAGGGAGGGTTATTGGCAGGACTAACATTTAGGTCAATTGGATTTTTGTAAAGTGCGGAGTAGCATCTCACTGAAGTTAGATTCATTGAGTAGTGTGGAACTTTCTGTACAGGAATACCTTTTCGGTTTGGTCTAAAACTTGTGGCTAAGCCCTTTTTTGGAGTTGTGTTTTTGTTTATGGTTTGGCAAACACAAAATGCGGGTCGGTAGCCACGGATGGAGTTTAAAAATCTCCTTGTGGAGCTTGGAACTTTTTTAAAGATGGGTTTGGTTTTTTTTAAGGGGCATTCCTGTGTTATTCAGTTGTGATAGAAGATATTTGTTTTGGGTTATGTGTGTGTCGCAGCAGTTTTGCGGGTCTACCACCATGTAAATTTGATAGCTAGATACAAGAGTTGAGAGATAACGTACAAGCCATTCTGATTGGTCTAAATTTGTGTCACATGTTAGGCAGTCCATGGATACAAAGTAATGTGAAACACTCATGCGCATCCCAAAGCTACAGCTTATTTGTAGGCGAGCGTGTTGTGTTCCTGACAGGAGTCGAGGCACAGGACCTTTATCATGGTGCAGTGACAGCCATTTTGGTCATCTCCTCAATCTAAATCAATGTTATCAAAGAGAGGCTGAAAGGGGAAAGTTAGTCTGACCCTGTTTTGCTTTAATGGGAACGAGTAGACATTATAACTGTTGCAACGCGGGGAACGTGACAGCCTGATAACAGCAGTCTACTCTCACTTAAAGTGGACGTGTAAACTGCACTGCCCAATCCTACAGTACATTTGTCAATCCCTGATAGTGCATGTGTATTAAAATGCCATGTTGAGCCGAGTCTGTGTGGTGACACCAATGGTAAAAACCAATGGTAAAACTGTCATCAGGTGGCGTAGGCTTCCCAGTGTACTTGTGGTTTATTGGCTGGCCATAAATGATCTGAATGACTGGGAGCTGCTGACATATCCGTTACTGCATGTTCCCCTCCCCCATAAAAAGTTAGAGAAGAAAACCAATTAGGAATGGCTAAAGTTTATGGGGAAAACTGTAGATTTTGCACCCCCATTTGGAACTGATTATGGTGGTCGCAATAGGTTTTCTCCTACACAAAATAAAGAAAAAATTGAAATGTTTGTATAGAAATAGTTGATTGCTGGGCATCTTGCCAAAGTTACTTCAATATGTTTCAGTACTTCCTATAAAGCTAAAAAAGCTAAGAAGCCGGAACACTTAATGTGAAAGAGTGTTTCTGGTTCACATAGCAAGCACCCTTGTTTACAGGTTTCCTCAGGCTTGTGAGCTACAGTGATTAAGTTCACTTGTGAGGCATTCTTGGTTTTATTACCAGAAATATATATTAATTAGAACAATAATAATAATAAAATGTAAATCTCAAATGGCAGTTGAATTTTAAAATCACCTTGACCGATATTTACCTTCCGATTATCCCTAATAATACAATGCATTTGCCAACATTTAAATACAATTTTTAAATGGGAAATTTTGCTTACAATAATTTCACTAATTTTTGTGTTTTGTGTGTTCTCTGCAGGATGCTCCAGCCTCAGTATCGTTAGGTCTTCGCATGGAAGAGATGATATTTAATCTAGCAGATACGCATCTATTCTTCAATGATTTGGAGGTAAGTCTCTCCCCAAACATGAAAATTTTCTCCCATTTGAAGACAAAGTTTGTACTCTTTAGTTCTTTAATTATTAATACTAATAAATGGCTGACTGCAAGGATCTTTTCGGAGCTAGAAGCGGGCAACCAGCCAAAATAAGATGTGACATGTGTTGCTTATGACTGGTTCCCAACTTAAAGTACATCCATTGAAGTCAACCAAACTGAAAATTAAAGCAAGGCCTGATGCTTCATTGATGCAACAGAGGGTTGCCTCCATGCCCCTGGGCATTGCCTTGGTGCCCATTGAAATGTTCCAGTATAAGTTTAAATTTTCATTGCCTTGGTGCCCATTGAAATGTTCCAGTATAAGTTTAAATTTTCATTGCCTTGGTGCCCATTGAAATGTTCCAGTATAAGTTTAAATTTTCCTCATAGTGGTGCCCTTATTACCAAAAAACTTGCCCTTACAAGAAGTATCAGACTGGTAAAGCTCTGCATACGTTGTTCTGTCCGAGTCCCTTAACGCTTTATTCCTGTCACGGAAAATGTAAAATCAATCGTCATATTCCTGAGGAAAGAGTTATTTTTGTCAGCGATTTTTTCTTTTTTTTAGGTCATAGCTTTTCAACTGTCAAATAAAGCTTCGCAGAGATTGTTTGAAGGCGGAAACGTACCTTCACAGAAAATGTTTAAATTGAATTTAGAGACCAACAAGATAGGAATGTTATGACATGTTGTCAAAACTCGCACGGGTCATGTAAGAATTCACTGCAGATCGAAAGGGAACACAGTGTCATCATCATATCAGTGGACGATGTGTTTGGCTGTGTGCGAAGGCAGTAACCAGCTAGTTAAAAATGGCCTCGCTCACCGTTCGTACACGGGCCACGGGATTGAAACAAAAGCTGAATTTCATTTTTAACTGAATGAAATCAATACGGAAGGGAAGAAACCAATTTCAAATTAAGGTGGTTAAGACTGAACGCATCTATTCTGCAAAATTTATGTCTGGACGCGGGAAAAGTATTACACCCAGTGCTGTAAAGATATGTGATATGCACGATATTTACATAGAAATAAGAATCAATTTATAATCTGCCAAAAATCACATTTGATCTGTCAATCACTGACGGGAAATAGGGAATTAATAGAATTGGCAAAGGGATAATAGAAGAGTAGGGAGAGGGAAAAAAAATCTACGGATGAAGGAGAGGACAGAACGCAGAGCCTAGCCAAAGCCACACACACACGGGGACCGGTACGGTTTGTTTGCGACGGGAGTTTGGGAGGGAGAGACGCAGACTTGCACGAAAACGGAATCAGAAAATCAATTTAGCCGTGTGTAAAATAAAACTGGCTCTTGTCCCGTGGCGGTTTGGCAGATACTGTGCCACTGTGGGCCGGCAGGGACGCTCGGTTACGGCAGGGGGGGGGGGGGGGGGGGGGGGGGGGGGGGGGGGGGGGGGGGGTCGGTGGATATCGAAAATTGCTGTCTTCTCCAGAGAGAGCTGGGTGATGATGGTGGTTTATATAACTTGCTTTTTCTTACCCTTTCATTAAGGACGGAGCAAAAGGAATTAGTTTTTAACTCATGGAATCTGTTTTGTGGTTGATTTTTTTTTTTTTTTATGTTTTGAACACCAGGGATATCTAAGCAGCCTGTTGAAGAATAAAATCAGTAATTAGTCTACCAAAGAAGTTTTGTTTGTTTTTTCTAATGAAAAGATCAAATCATAAACCCTTCATTTGGAATGCAGAGATAACTAAGACTTAAGACAAAAAATCATGCAAGAATGTGTGATTGCTTAAGTAAAGCAATAATCATGCTCAAACATAATTTTTCATTGAAACCAACCAGAATGATTATATTTGAAGGTTGGGTTGGGTTTTTAGGTTATGAGAGGTCCAAATGAAACAAATTGTCAATATGATCTAAATTGAATTCACAGTGTTGATGGCACAAGTATTTCAAGAATATTTGGTGAGGTCGTCCTATCTTGTTGTTAGTTACAATTAAGGAATGAGACATTTTAGGTTGAAACTTCTTCTGTTTCAACCTGGTAGTTTCACTTTTTTGACTGAAGCACTCCGCAAAACTTGTTTGAAAAAGGCAAGTAAATTTGATTGGGAATCAAGTTGGTCAATGCCCTGTTGCACAAAGAAGGCGGCCGGCCGTTCATACAGTATGCTACCCCACGCATGGACAACTATCTTAGATATCTTTACGGAAGCCAAAAATCAATTGTGCACCTAACCCACGGGCCGCGACGACGATTGATCGAGGGATCACGCAGAGGAAACAGCCAGAGAGAAAGCTAGAATGAAGATGAGGAACTGTATGTCTGCCTCCGTGCTGGTACCTCGTGGGGAGGCTACATGCCCCAGGCATGCCAACGGCTTTCACCAATAGGGGAACAACTCGCAGATTGGGAGAACTGCAGACGAAAGAAAAGAAGGAAAAAAATGCCAAGATGATAAAAAAGTAAAACGAACCGCAGAAAAACAAGATCTTTCAGTGATTTTTTTTCTTCATCTGGCTCTCCTCTGTGGCGCTCTCTAATTTTTCAGGAAGGACATCAAGAAAAAAGAAATAGGGGGGGGGAGAAAAAGTCTAGCTTGGGACCCTTTGCTTGATTGATCCGTCCCTGCCTAAGGCATCAGTCAAATCAGTTTTTGCTGGGAATGAATTACCGCTAGTTAGCAAAGCCCTAATGTGTTTAGAGCTGGGGTGGGAATTATTTTGCCCCGGGGTGATTTTCACCGTGTTGGAAATGGTTTATTTTTCGGCTGGTCTGCATCAGAGCATGGTCAGAGAGAGAGAAAGAGAAGGGGTGTTTATTTAGAGGCATAGTGATCAGGGTCTAGTTAGAAGATTCTGTTGATTTTGTGTTGGCTTCTCCCTTACCCTGGTTTTTAATATCAGTGAAAGAGGATTAATAAAACAACTGTATTTTCTGTCCAATTTGTTTTGGTTATTTTTTAATACTTTTTTATTTAATTTGATTCAGTACAACATTTGTTTTTTTATATTGGTGTAGAAAGGTAGTTAAGTAGTACAGGAGATTCAAAATAAAGTTTAAGCAAAGATCAAATGAGTCGATTAAAATAAGAGAGATGTAATAAATAAGATGCAAAGCAATATGGAAGCACTTTCAGAGGCTAATTAAGAGGTTTGTGTTGAAATCAGCTAAACAAATGGCATACATATATCAGTAGATATCATAATAACAATAAAGGAATACAGAATAGGAAAAAGACCCTATCAAAACAAAGAACAGCAACAACAACAACAACAAATTTAGTGAAGGTTGCTTTTATCTTGTTGATATAAAGACATTGTAACACCAATTATCAGAAAAGTAAATCTATGCTGGTACTAGTCACCTTGAGAAAAATGATGGTCCTACATTGTATAGTCTTTTCAAAAAAATATTATTTCATGTTTATTAACATGTTATATTTCTTGGACAATAAGAGTCAAAGACTCTTCTGATCTGTATAATTGAAGACCCATCTCGTTGAATTTTCACAGCTCCGTTTTTCTCATCCATAATCTTATTTCTCTTCATTAGCGTTTATGTTAACTTGTTTGTTTATTTGCTATTGGTTTTGTTGTTGCTGTTTTTTGACAGTGTCAAAAGAAATGGGATGTGGTACAATCTGAAATCATCTTTGTTTGGGGAAAAAAGTAAGCCTGTTTCTGTTGCCTTGCCTCCTGGAAATAGAAATAAGCAAGTATAACACCAAGATATGAAACTATTCTCTGAAGCATGAGGATTCATGACT
>CM021542.1:2193351-2205884 GCA_010994315.2 Pisaster ochraceus | reverse complement strand
GCCCACCTTGGTCTCAGTGAAGACCTTCACAAAGTGGATAACAAACAACAGGGCTAATGTTTCCATTCCTTTTTCTTTTGTCTGTACACAGATGGACTTTCCATTCTGGCGGGTCTCCAGTCACTCTGATCTGGCTGCATTACATCACGCCCTGGACCTGGGCTACCTCTGAGGGACGTTGTGTTGCAAATGGCAGTGAGCCTGTGGGTACCCTTAAGAGAAACACAAAAACAAACCACCCTGGGAGAATGACACTGGAGCTTCTGAGAGAGAGTTTGTGTGAACAGCACCTGGAGGACTTCTGGCAGATGCTGTTCTGATAGGACTACAAGGACCCCTGGTCCACGTCACCTCCGAGAGACAACCCACAGACAAGGTACCTCTGAGAGGTCCCTCTTTGAACAGTACATATCCTGCAGTATCTCTGTGAAGGACTAGACCATGTGGGATACTGTGTGTGAACAGCGTGAGACCAGGGTACCCCAGAGAAATGCCGTGTGTGAACAACGCTACTCCAGGATACCCAAGAGAAATGCTCTGTGTGAACAGCACCAGACCAGGACACCCCTGAGAAATGCTGTGGTGCGAACGGCACAACACCAGGGTACCCCAGGGAAATGCCATGTTGTGAACATAGGAGAGGACATTTACTGTTCAATGTTTAAACCCATCGATCCAACATTACACCAGGACATTTATATATGGTGGTAGGAAAAAGACTACAGCCCTGTTATCAGAAAATATATATCGACTGGAACTAGAAGTCAAGCTCAGAGGGGCGTATCTCTTGTTTCTTATTTCATACGCAGAATTATTTACCGCTGCTGGAGGTATCAAATGAAGAAACTCAACAGAGGGAGAGAAAAAACATCAACTGTCTTTTGTAAACTAAAAGTGCAAGAACTATGAAGAGCACGTTTTTATATGTTCCATTACCGGTGCATTTTGATGTCTGATTCATTGTAGATGTGTGAGCATAATCGTGTACAGAATTTTCAAGTTGTGGCTTTCTTTTCCTTTTTCTCTCGTCCCACTCGGTTTCCATTATTTGCACCTATCAACCCGTGGAATTATTTTCAGCAATTTTGGTCTTTGATACCGAGACTTAACCATGTGTATTTGTAGACGTCTTATACCGGTATATAATTACAGCATCTTTCATTAAGTTACAAGGAGTTCTGTAGTTTGCAGCATTCGTTAACAAAGCTAGATGTTGAACAATTGCAACTATCTGGTGGATTTTGATGTTCACAAATTGCCCTCAACTGGATGTAAACCAGCACTTTTGTTTGTAAAGGCTGCAGAGTGCTGCATCGATAGATCCAAGTTCCAATCGCTTCTTTGGCTGGAATTGAACCCCAAACCTTTGACAAGCTGCTGAGAGCTACATCATGGTATTTTAGGCCATGTACATCAATGCCTTGGCTAGAATGGAACCACTGCTCGGTTACATTGTGCTGCAGGAATCGAACCCTCTGTGTTTAACACGGTGCTGAGTGTTTCATGGTGTTTTGTGAAACGCAACCATCCAACTTGGCATCAGTGCATTCTTCACTTCATATTTTTACATTCTGCAGCTTTTCCTCAGCACTTCAAGGCAACCCAAGTGTTCCTCGCAGATTCACACCGTCACCCCTCCTAAATTATCCAAGATGTACCCGGCATTTCACCAAAGTGTAACCTCCTTGTGATCACAGAGGGTAAAGAGATAGACCCTCCACACTTCATGCGCCCCACTCTTCTACGTTTGTACTTTAAGTTTCTATATAAATGTTAATTAACGTCGAAACCAAAGATGGTTTTTTAGTCTACTTGGATGTGGTATTTGTACATGTTCTGTTGTCAGTTCCTAATATATAAATTATTGATTTATGGAGAGTAAAATTTTAATTGGCTAGAAATGTTTTGGCCACTATCGTTGGCCGAAGGAGGAAATACGGATCCACAGTCTGCCAACCTGACAGTAGATGTAGTTTTAGTACATGAACTGGTCCTTGCATTCTTTTTCGTAATGGATTTACTTTTTGTCCGGGCACATATGCAAGACCGGTTTGCATAGAAATTCACACCAGCTACTAGACTGGTCCCCTGTCTTTATCTTTGAGGATATGGATGGACTTCTGTATTACAAATCCAGTGGGTTTATACACACACTCCAGCGACCATGATGCCATGGTCCTATGTGTAAAGAAGATTTGTCCCAAAGAATCCCATTGTCTGATGCTTTATTAAATTGTAGGCCAGGACCCAAATTCATAAAGCAGTTAAGCAGAAAATGTTTCTGCTTAGCAAATATTTGCAGGGAACCAGTCAGAAACAACATGCATTACCTTGTGTTTTAGCAGGTAACCTGTTTCTGCTAACAGCTTTATGAAAATTTGTCTGGTTAAATTTTCACCTCATGCTTTTAGATGAATAGCACAAGTTATTGGTGTACGCACCAGGATGCCTCAATGAACAGTTCATCTACACTTCAGTTGATACATATAAGGTGCCAACTTTTACAAAGTTTTCTACTCTGGGGTCATTGTTTGCTAGGTCCCCAGCGCCTAAACTAAAGGACCTGGGATGGGCTGACATACACGCATGCTCATTGGATCGTTTCCCCTTACCTAACCCCTGGTCTCCTCTTCCTGTTTACCAAAGATTCAACCTCTACCAATAATAATGTTGCTCCATTTGGTAAATCCATTGGAAATAATTATTATAATTCTTTGCCTTGTGCTAAACACAGGGTTGATCACAATGCTTATAGTTTACCCGAATAGTTTTATTCTTCTTGCAACTTTCGTATAAAAAGAAGAGGGCTTACTCGGTTTACATTATCTTATTATGTGGACGTGTTGTGATTGTGCGCATTGTGCGCCGATTCAGCAATACAGTCATTCCCATCATGCATCACTGCATCCTGCCAAGAACGTGTACAAGCTCATCATCTTGGAAGAAAATATGAATATGCTAATTCTGTCATTTAAAACATTCTTCAAACTTTGGGAACTTTCCAATATTGCAACTCATTTTTTGTTTCAAGTTTTAGGACTCTACAATTTTACAATGTTCCTAATAGTATTTCTATCCATCCCTATACATTTTTTAAAGGTTATAGTTTCCATATTGCTATTTGTTCTTCAAATTGTAAGAGGGTTTTGTAGTATGAATAATTGTTCATGATTTTTTATTTGTTATTTGTTTGATAAAACTGCACCCAAAAGTTTGTTTTAAAGAAGCCATTTACACCATGTGCACCTCTTTGACTGTTCACTATGCCCGCCCTACTTTATACAATATTTTTAAAATAAATCTAAAAGAACTTGACAGAGGCTGGTCCTCTTGACCTCATTTGGTTAAATCTAACAATGCTAGGGATTGGTTGGTTATTCTGTTGACACCATGAAAGCACTGTTGTGATTGGCTCGACATCTTCAACCTTATAAAGACTTAAGAAATTCTAGATCGTGTAAATTGACTATATATACTGCATGGTCTTAATGAGTTATTTTACTCATATTTATATTTATGAATTCTGAAGCAAATGCTGGGGGGGTCCCCTTCATTTTTGTTTGACTGGGTGTACAGAAGTTGCAGGTAATCTGCAAGGGAAGCATGTGCTCAGATGTGTGTTACCAATGTTGAACCATCATGGGTCTGCACTCTGTGGTTGAATCCATGACTTGTTTTCAAGTACCATTCTCAGTGAATCTATCTTGTTCAAGTTAGAAAGCTTGAGTGATGTCCCCAATCAAAGGAAATGTGAAATAAAACAAAATTGTTATCAGGATATAAATTCACTCTGGGCATCATTATGAGAAATGTCAACAAGTAGTTGGTTCTCCTCTTAAACTTTAAATCTATTCCTTTTGCGAGGAAAAAATTGTTTGGATTTTCTATTTAAAAAAATTAAGCATTTTCAACAACAAGCTTGAAGTGTACATCCAGCAAAAAAAAGCATTCTGTTATTTACCCTATTTATATGAAGATATGTTTTTTTCTCATTTGGCTAGAATATTAATTACTTGGATTTTTTACATGAATACTCATTATTTGCTTCTTTGTCAGAATAGTACTCATTGGTTCTCCAACTGCAATACTCTCTGAAATGAATATTCATTATTTGCTTCCGTGTATGAATACTCCCAATTTGGTTCCACATGAATATTCATCATCTTTGCCTCCTGTATGAATCTTCATTTTTCACATCTCTTTTGTATATGCACGATTCCGTTCTTGCCACTGGTGTACAGAGAGGGAGAAGTGTCCAGCATTCCTCTGTGATTGTTCCAAACCACTCTGGTTTTTTCTATAGTTGGTCATGGTGTATTTGTTGTTTTTGTGAAGTGTATGGTTTGATTTCATTTTTATTTATTTATTGTTATTTTTATTGTTTTGTTTTGTTTGGGTTTTTTTTTTCTCTCGGTAACAGGCTTTGCAGCCTCCACCACTGTGTACTGTGTTTATATATATTTTAAAGCAGAGTAAGTTTTATTGATACGATGTCTTGGAATGTGTGAAATTTGTGATAATATACAAAATTTAAAAAATGAAGTTCTATCAAATCTTCATACGTGTATCTTATATCATAATATGTGTACTTCGACACATACAACATACTTTGTTTTTGGATCTCATGACAAGATGTTAATTTCCTTGAGTGACTCAAGTGCACAAATGATTAACCTTTGTGGAACGTAGATTTTGGGTTTTTTTTATGAAGATTCCTAGGGATTTCTATTTGAAATTAAGGAGGTGCTACCACAAAATGAGTACAGATCGTAAAATTAGATGAGTTTCACACACAGCTGAAAACCACACTATAAATACGCCAACAATCTGCTAAGCAGAAACAGGTTACCTGTCAAAATGCTAGTTGTGTGTATTTTCTTTTTTTCACTGATCCCCTGTTGAAGTTTGCTTAGAGGGAAAAGAAACATGCTTATCAGCTTGCTTATCAGCTTGTTTACCTTTGACCTGGGAATCTGGACATTTCAGGGAAGGTGTGACGCTGTTGGCACTGTAGTGTGTTCCAGAGTCATGCCAAGATGTTAATATTTACTGTAGTTTAGAAGTTTCAGCCCAGAACACTTTCGTCATGGTTGTTTGAAATTTACAACATAGCATTCATAATTGGTTGCAATATTTCCTTGGAGAAATATGCAATGGGTAATTCTTTAGAGAAATACATATTATTTGCCAATTTTTGTTGCTCAAAAATAGACAGGGTGACTGGTTCAAATGGGAAAGCAGTTCTCTACAAGTTGAAGGTTAAAAGACGTGCTGTGACAAGTTACCGTGCTAAAGAACCGTTTGATTATGTGCCGATAACTCAACATCTTAACCGTAATTATGATAGTATTTACTACGTACTTTTTCCTTTGCCAAACCTGGGCAGTTGGGTTCCTGAAGCACTACTATTAATTTGGGCAAATTCAGGCACCAGGTTTTTGTAATATTTGGGGATATTGTTGGTAAATGAACCGAAGGACCATGTTTAGGAAGTTGTTGTGTAGTCACTCAGTTGAACAGTTCAGCAAAATATGATGTTCTTTACAGAGGATTCCCTGTAGACTTGATTGGGGACGCTTGTTTTTTTATTAGTCACTGGTAGATAGCGCAAAACCGACTGACACGGAGGGACTGGGCAATGTTTGATACAAGTATAAGTCTTCTCCAATAATTCGTGTTGCGATATCGGCAACCACTTTAACAAAACGAACATCGCCAATCAAGACTAGCTCCATAACAGTTCAGTAGACTGAGTCGTTACCTTGGACAATAAAGTGGCTCAGAACAATTGTTAAAGAAAGATGTTATTGTAAGTTTATTCGGGTACACTGTGTATCATAAAATTATTATTTAAAAAACAGGAATTGTGAAGCTTAACCTGTCTCTTATTGACATAGTTGCACAGGACCATTTGCAGGATGCAGTTCGGTCTATTTTAAAATATGAAATTATTTGATTGCAGCAACATTTTTTGGGGTGTAAAGGTTGACTCGATGGCACCTTCCAGTTTCAATAGTCTATACTCATGTTGTGGTTATGAATACCTTGAGTTTGTTTTGTTTTTTTCTTCTAATAAATGGTTGTACAGTTTGAGCTATTGAATATTTTTTCTGTCTGTTAAGAGTGGATCCACCGATAAGCGGCCATTTTGTCCGTCGTAGAAGAAGTAACCTTTTATAAGAATAAATTATCAGTGATAAAGGAAGAGAACTTGATCTGTTTGTCTATCAATGCATCCATTTGTTGTTTGGTTTCATATTTAACAGTTTTAATTTTATCATTACCCATCCTGTTTAAAATCCTGTGTATTTAGTTGAGAAAATAGAATTAGCTTTTGCAAACTGCTCACCAGCCAAAAGGACCTATGGTGTAAATTCAAAAAAATGTTGAATGGACTGACGTTTTGACCCTAGCAGAGTCTTTCTTGAAGGCTAAAAGAAACGTGATAAAGACTTTGCTAGGTTGAAATGTCAGGCCAGTAACTACTTTGGGGAATATTTAAATAAAAGTTGTATTCTTTGTATTCAGTTAAAGCTTTAACTTTTTTAAAGTTTCTCGTCTGGGCTGTTAAAAAAGGAAGGTAGCCCTTGATTTATTTTTCGATGTTTAGTTGTACAGCAGACATATAACACAACAGATAAAAGAATTCCGAGGCGGCGTGAAAAGGAAAGTAGGCGGGGGTCAATAAACAGGTTTATTTTTTAATTGCCCTAATCCCAGTTGGCCAAGCTGAAATAATGACTTTGATTTTAGGTAAAATTCCGTAACCGACTGCCACTTTTTCATTCATTATGAAACAAATGAGATATCAAAACAATGAGTGAAAAAGTGCAGTCGGATACGGACATTTCCCCCTCATAATTACACTGTCGTTAATGGTATTGTTATTGTTTTGTAGCGTGGGGTTTTTCTGCATGAGGGCGCTGTTTAAGTTTAACGGCGATGGACCTTAATACAGACAGGATATCTGGAAGTATACCACGAGTGCCGAACAATTCTCATTGCGGGGAAAAGGTGTGGTTTCTGGATATGATTACTAAATCAGTTTTGTCATAAATGTGCTTTCTACAAGTTGATGAAGAAACGAGGGAACTTACAAGTTTTGTTACCCAGCCAGGGCACGTTGGAATAGTGCTGAAGACAGTATGTAAGTACAGTAGCATTTCCCATTGTTCTGCCGTTCAACCGATATAGCGCCCTCTGCCTAAAACAAGTTGATGCGTTTTGGGCAAATATGAGAATAATGGGCGTGGTTACACTATTTTATGGTTTTTTCGAAACCGCGTCTGCGTGTTTGAGTCCCGTACCGACAGTGTATTTTCTCAAATTAACTGACGGATGCGAAGCCTGTAGATTGTAGTGGGATACCAGATACCCTTCGAATTAATGTGTAGCTATATCCATTTGTAAATACAGACCTCTAAAATGCAGAAAACACAAAAAGGCAATTTGAAGGGGCGAGGCTAGAATAGGATTCTAACATTGTGCGTGTTCATCACCCATAGGGGATCGTTAAAAAAAAAAAAAATCAAAATTTGAGACAATGCCTGCCAACCCAATCAGTTGAGTTGGCATGGAATGACCCTTAACCTTTGGACAAAAAGCTTGTCAACATGTGGTGACAACGTACCGCGGGGGCGTTGCAACTATATCCCTTTCAGTACCGCTGAGCCAGATGTGCTCAAAAGGGCATTCACTTCGTGACTACGGAGTCCTTATGGCACTGAACTATTTCCTCTCTTGTTTACCACGGAGGCTCATTGGCACCACTGATCTCTATTATACTCTCAGTATAATAGAGAACAGTGATTGCGCCCTCAATCCCATGCGTGCCCCGCGTGAGCGTCACCCTGGCAACTGTAAACAATGTGTAAAGCCAATGTGTGTTATACCATGCTTTGAGAATGTCCTCACCAAGCGATAAATTTAATCAAATACTTTAGGAACACCACCCCCCCCCCCGCTGCAATGTTCAATGCCACAAGCGCATGCCAGTCAACTGTCATGTGGTTCAAACGTCAGCACTTAAAGATTTTCCACACCAACCACAGTTTCCAACATTGAGGCGGGGGGGTGCTTCGAAAGGAAAAATATAGCACTTTGGGGGTTCCTTATTACAGTTTGGTTCATAATAGGTGTAAATGTGTACAGTTCAAGGTGTTTACGAATAATAGTTTGGGTTTTGTCAGTAATTTAATTTTGTCCAAGTTCATATTGTGCGTAATCAAAACCATTGTTTACCTTTTGCTAGAATTAAGAAACAACATTTCAGAGGGAAATATTTTCAGGCAGATTTGTATGAATATCAACTTTAGAAATATTAAGCTTTTACATTGAAACTGCTCAATTTGGCATTTATTGGTCATAATGCCAACCCTAGAATATGGAAAGGCAATTCAGAGGCAAGTAGTCATGTCGATGAAATATCTCTGGTCACCATTGTATTAGTTGCAAGTAGGCCTATCTCTTGGTACTGCAGGGTTTAAAGATTTGGTCAATGGGATTACCACAGTTCTTGTAATAACCATCAGCACACGGGAGCTCCTCCGGGCAGTATTAACCACTTTGAACGAAAACGTTTTGTATAATTGTAGCCGCTCTGTTGCAATAACAAAGCAACATCCCACAGATGACGTCATTTTGACGTACGACGCCAACGGCAGAAGTGTAGCTAGTTTAATCAAAACCTTGAGGTTGGGGCCTAACTTTTTTATCGATAATATTACACAAATTCCAGAAGTGTAAAAAAATTATCAACATTAGAATTAAATGATAAACAAACACATTATAAATATGAAGCTTGGACTAGCATTCCCGGTAAGGACCAGTAAGTTCACATGATGTACTGTTTTTTAGGACCAGGGTTTCCATGTGTCGTACTTCACACCAGGGCTAAAGCCACTCCTCCCAGCTTGATGTCTACAATGATCAAACATCGGATATTCTGACATGGGTTTCTTTTTATTTAGACCCAGTTTTACTCGCCGTATCACTTCGGGGATCTCACAAAAGGGGAGTGGGTTTTCCCCGGCATGGGCATGCGAACCCTTCTGCCGCCATTCCAAGTACTTGACATACTCCTTGGGATTTTCATCCAAATGTTTTAAGTACATCGCCAGTTCTTTGGTGCTGTTGAATTCACTTATGTGTATGAATGAATTAGGAGGTGCGACCTTCAGGTAGCTTTCCTTGGTCGGGCCGTACACCACGGGTACTATACCGTGATGGAGCGCATTCCAGAATTTCTCAGTGATGTAGTCTGGGCATTCCGAATTCTCAAGAGCTAAGTAGAACTTGTACCTCTCCATGAGTTTGAGACACTTTTGTGATCGCCTTGGCTGACAGGAATGCTTCCCACATTTGCCGTAGGTATCTACACTTATGTGCTTCATGAGGTCTTTAACGAAATCCAGCCGCGGCCAGAATGTGTTGACGCAGTTACGGGCCATCCAGACTACAGGAGTTCCTGTCTTGTTTTTGATCGTATCAAGCAGGGGTTTCTCAGGGCTAATAGCCGGCTTGCCGGGAACGTAGCGACCGTACACCTCCTGGATGTCCGCTGTCAATTGATAACCCAGGATGGCATGGACTGGCAGAGACCTCACGGAAGCTTGTTTCCACCTCATGTAGGACGCTGACTCTAGCGCCTTGAAGATCCACACCTGGTCGTTCTCCCCTTGTGCTGAACTAACCTGGAGAAGCATCTTCATTGTCTTCGGCACCAGATTGTCCTCGACGTTGTTAAACAGAACAACATCATTCTCTTTAAACGTCTTGGTATCAGCGCCTAGGCTGAGTTCGAGTGTCAACGAACTGTTGCATTTTAGAGTGTGCCTGACCCGCGGACCCTTAAAAGTTATCCAATTTTCTTCTAGTTCGCCATTGGGTCCGCCATTACTCAACCAAACGTCTCTTATTGATGAATAAATATACACCTTTACTACCCTGTTGTTCCCCTGAGGTGAACTTGCTGCGACAGGCTTACTAGTCGCTGTTATAGCTTTGGGGTCGGTGGGATGCAATGGCTTCACTCCAGTGTTCAGTGAGCTCTTGAAGGCGGTATCAGTGAGGTTGCGGTGGGACAAGTAAGGGGTCTGTGATGGTGCCTTTCCGATCTTTGACCGGGTCTCCACAGTCATGACATCTTCCCCCCGCGGCAGATTTCTGCGCATGGGCATCGTCTTGAGCGTCTTGTACAAAACTACAATAGGGAAGATGGAGATCGCCAAGAGCACCAGGATTATGTAGAATCTCCTTCTCTGTGTACACAAAGAAATAAAAAGTAAACACATCTGAATCTCTGAAGTTCAAGGTTGTAAACAAATCATTGGCTTTGGCTGTGTGAACGGCTATGGCTACACATAGATGGGTAATACACCTCCATTGTGGCCAATCCATCATGAGCTTAAATATTTTACTAATATCATTCAATTAAACCAAAACCCAAGGTTGATTGAAGGGGAAAATAGTGTGACAATTTTTTTCCTTGGTCATCGGATACTGCTTTTAAATTTTATGCGACAAATACAACCAAACAAACACAAAACTTAGATTATTTTTTACTTCTTACCAGGTATCTCCGAGGCATTGTTGTCTTTGACTGTAAAGTAAACAGAAAGTAAAAGTAAATGAACCAAAATGCATGCATTACAATTTAATAAATATAGTTTGGGGGAAATCGTATTGAGATTTTGGACGCTAGGTGCAGCAGACTTACCAGATTTTCGAAAAAGTGCGCATGCTCAAATTAAACAATGGAAATTTCCTGGTGTGTATGTTGCCACCTAGTGTTCGAAAGTTTCCCATTTGGAAGGTACACCATTGTTTGTGGTAGAGTAAATTAATTCTCACCATCTACTTATCAATTAACACACCGTAAAAACAACGTGCGATACCCAATTCGGTGACCACGGTATGCAGGTTTGCAACAGTACTCATTTAGACTAATAAAATATATTTCAAAACATCAACCTAATTTTAGATCAAGCTGTAAAAACTAATAATTGTATAATTGTCAGGCGTTTTGTTTCCGAGCCATTAGGTTACTCACATAGAAATGCACCCTACCGTAAACTGAAGAAATCGAGTTTATTACTTGATTGGTGTTTCTAATAAACCTGCTATTGATTTAACAGTTAGCTCATTGTTGGCGCAAATTGGTAATCTGCAGCTGATTGTTCTACAAATCTGATACGTGTGTTTGGTTTTATTTCACTTCAATTAAAGTTTAAAGAAAAATTGTTGTTTTTTCTAAAAACTGCATTCTGCCCTCGGGGAGTGCCACAATTTCATAGATTGATGTAAAACGATCGAGTTAACGCAGAGAATGGAGCGGTGACTTCAAAAGGGATGCTTTGTGAGCAGTTCCTGTGGCGCCATTGTTAAAAAACATGTTTTTTGTATGTTTTAAAACCCAACTGTTAAATTATTTGACACAGGGAATAAATAAACCTCCACCCTTTTACCATAGTTTTATCTGCATTACGTACGCGAAATTATCGTAAGTTAAACAGCCTTGCTTCAGTGATTAAATACCACCCGGTATATATATATGAGCTCCATAACATGGTAATTTTGAGATTTTGAAATAATATGGTAAACCGTAGATTGTTGGTCTCATGATCTCTCAGGCATGGGAGGATTGTCTATTTACAATTTAAACATTTTTTTTTAAATGGCCACCACCAATTCAAAATGGAGTTTTCAGTATACTTTACTTATGAGTTGTATTTTGAACGCAGCTGACTTGGGTTAGGAGAATGTGGCTTGGCGAACAAAAAGTTGCAACAAAAAGAGAGACTTCTCCATTTTTAAAGGTAAAGATTCACCTTTACACTGGAATTTACAAGAAAGTTGTCAGTGACGTGCAGGGTCTACGTCCAGAGAATACCGTCATTAACAATCGTGTTTCTTGACGTCGCGTGTAACGGCTAACAGAGTCGCACTCCAACGAAATATGAAGGGCGAGTTTTCCCGCAGTTAAATGACATTCTGAGCACCCTGTTATGAGCAAAATTGAGTTTATTGGGGGAACAAAAATGATCTAAATGAGATATTATTAGCATTATCAGTGTCTGAGGAAACGGTTTTTCTCCAATGAACTATTGAATATAACGTCATACTCCATACAGATTGTTTGCAATGGGAAAGTAGCTGATTACGGGATGTAAAAGTTTTTTTTTATTTGTACGGCTGCAATTTACCTTTTCTAGACGGCGATACAAGTCCTACGGATACTGTCTTTTTCGCTTCCCGAAACTTAAGTTTATCTACAATATTCAAGGCAGTTGATGCATGGTTCCTGATGCAAAATTGAAGTAAGACGATATTCCATATTATGTTTTTTCCTGTATCCGGGTGGTGGAAAGCTGTCGATCACAGATGAATGAACCCTTCTTGTAGTACAAAAGGGCTATACAAAAGGGTTCCAGAATCATCATAATAATATGCAAACATTGCTAATGTACCGGTTCGCTCGTGCAGACATAATGCGTAATGAGAATGTACCATGACCAGATTGAACCAGAATGGTT
>CM021542.1:2145253-2174042 GCA_010994315.2 Pisaster ochraceus | reverse complement strand
GATGTTGTGTGGTTATTCCGGATGTTGAATTCTCTCATTTCGATGGTTGAAGTATGATGTTGACTGTGGTTCATTTTTCAATATGAATAAACCAAAAGGTTGTCCTAGTCCAGCTGCTGAGACCCATGCGTGGGAAAATTGTGACCTCTATAAAGATAAACTAGGCTGTAACAACATACATGTATTAATATCATAATTGTTACTATTTTGAAATATTTTACAAAGAAAAGAAAAAATGCTTCCTCCAAAGACTATGTTGTAAAAGTAAAACCCAAAAGTTTTTTTAAACTGTTTTTCAATTCACTTTTAATAGAAGACCCCAATACATTTGTAAATAAAGTTGAAGAAAAACATAATAAAATATTTAAATATTTTACGTTCTTACCGCAGTTACTGCCAGACCAGACAAACTAAATGGTACGTGCTTTAGTAAACAAACAATAAACACAAAAATCCAAAAAGTTTTAATACTAAAAGCTTGTTTTATTAGTGAATTAGTTGTCCTCAACAAATATTTTTGCCCAGTTCTGCAATTTTTGTAATCAAAGGTTAATTTGGGAGAGGGGGTGTTTGCAAAAACACTGGTCTTTTCACTAGACCTAAAACATTTCTTTCTTTTTTTGTATTACCTGAAATTTAAGGAGGTTTTTGGAATAGAAAAAGTTTTAAAGTGTATTTGGGAAAACACAAGACTGCAGGACTTGTTTGGTTGTAGGGTTACTGGGCACTAGAATTGAAATGCAATCTTTTTTGTTTTTCCCTGTGGGTAGACAACAGAACAGTCCAATGAGTTAGAAATCGATGCTAAAATTACTGAACTCGGGGCCAGTGGGTATTTTAAGCCCGGATGCGATTAGTGGGAGAGGTTTTTTACAGCATCAAATATTTTGGAATGCTTCGAGGGGCTTCTTTCTTTAATCCGCTTTTGCAAAAATGTCATACTTCTTTGTTTCGTTTCTTAAATGTTTGTTTAGCTTTCATGACAGATATGGAAATTGCTGAGGGTAAGGATTGCTGGATGCATCAATTTTGATATTTAATCCTAACCTTAACTTTGTAAAACAGCTGTCAACAACTCTTTCCTAAAAAAATGTAACCTTAATGTTATAAATGTATGAATTTGAAATTATTTAAGAACATGTCACAATCCTACAGAACTTATAGAGAGGGTTTTAAATGATTTATGTCATTTGTTACATTTCTAGTCCATGTACTGCCCAAAGCTGCTGTAAAGTTTTAACAGCATGACTGTAGTAGGCAAGACTCTTGAAGTTAACTTAACAGGATCATTGTTCAAAAAGACACTTTGGCTTATTTTCATAAAGTATTTGCCCTGACATATTGCAAAGGCTTTCTCTCGTCAGTCTCATTATTGGAAGGAGTCTCATAGTGAGTTGTCTTAACTCCATAATGTCTACACATGAAGTCTACATTCATACACAAATTCTACAGAACCACCACAACTCAGAGAGATTATATTTATGTACATAGTGTTACTGCAGATCATTGGTGTCAAAGTGTCAAATTCTATATGAATAAATAAAAGTTCCTACAGCAGACATACTTTTACTTTGGATTACTAAACCAACGTGTATCTGACTATTTACACCCCCACACATCGCAGCCAATCTAAAGGATGGTAACCAGCCTCGGACACCCCAACGCCAGCCAGCTGGTTCCCTGTCAAGACGAGGTAGACAACTTCCAGGTTCCTCCGCTCCAAATAACGCACTGTGTGACAACCCCCCCCTCCCCCACCTCTCCTTCCTCCACCCCATTGTATGAGGTCACTTCATATCAGGACCCTGCTCTGCTTACCACAGAATTCTGTGATTACAGCCCATAGAATTTCTATTGCTTTATAGGGCGCCGTAAGCGCAGAATTCCGCAGTAAGCAGAGCCATGAAATTTTTGTAAAAGTGTGCTGAACCTACGTAGAATAGTTTGGTGTAATATTTAGTGCTTATAGTATGGGAGAGTTTGCTTTTGCTGCTCCTGTCATCTGGAAATCTATGATCTGAAAATCTATGATAAAATTCTTGCGGTCGTTATAGCTAGGCTCAATTTTCTTCCAGCACCAATTGATGTGAAGCCACAAAATTCCAAGCATGACTAACTTGAAACATAAACACTTGTGTATTAATGAATTTGAATTTCTTATCAAGCAGCACAACAGCAACCTTTGACCCCTCGTCAAGGGAGCCGACGGCAGGCACAGCAAGCCCAGACATCTCAGGCTCCTCCTCCACCCTTTGCAAGTAAACAGAACATTGTGTCCTGAACTAGAATTACCTACTAATACAAAGATGTACAGAGTTTGGCTACCTGTTACCCCTGTGCTAACTTATACCAAACTGGCTTGGACCATTCAAATTATTGACACAACAGGCCAGGAAATTCTTTCCAATGTCAGGATTTACTGTCCAACTACGCCAAAAGAAGTCCAAGTGAATCTTGTGATGGTAACACTGCCAAAAGGACATGCCATGCAGCAACAGTCTTTCTTTTATTTGTCAGTTTTTGTAATTGCTTTTTTAACCAAGCTGGTAAATATAAAATGATGGTGCATATATAAACATATCTGTAGAAGGACCTGTTACTAGTAAATGTGCGGGAACAACAAAGCTTCAAACATCACTTGTTTCTATTTGGAGGTGAACAAAGACAAATTAAGATACCACTTATTTCTGTCAATGTTTTCTCCAACCTGATCCTGTTTTTCTTGCAGCCAACGAAGAGCTTACCAATCCCCCACCAGTTCAACAAACAATCACAGGAAACCGAACCCCAAGACGACAAAACCCCACCAAGGCAGCCATTAAACGTACTACACCATCTCAGCCCAATATCATAAAGCTGCTTAAGCACTAAACAATTTCACTTACCAGAATAAGGTCACCAACCAAAACACATATCTCATGTTTGTGACTGGGTTCTATCTAACTGTTATAGCAATATGTTCTGCCTAAGCAGCTGTATGAATAAGGGTGCCAAGTATTTTTAGTTTGCACTTCTTTTAAAATGAAAGACACTTTGAACTGTTAATAAATGATGTTTGATTTTGAAGAGTGACACCATTTGTTTGCATTTTTTTAACTTGTAATAACATTGATTGACACAGCATCTAGTCTGGCAAGAAGCAACCGTCTTGCAAGATATAGCTTCTAGAAGTCAAGTGAACTACCCTTACTAATCCACAATCCATGTTTGCAGTGTCAGAGTGACAATGAGGACCCTTTTTCATGATGCAGCCATTTTGTCATGTTCCCTGCATTGACTTTATTGACTACTGATATTTATTAACAAAGGAACCAGACTATTCACTCCTTTCAGCCTCCGTTTGGTTTTATATTGATTTACATGGAAGAAAAATCAAATTGCTGCACCATGATAAAGTCCAATAATAATTGTTTTTATGAACATATTATTTGTCTGCTTTCCGTTTGTTCAGCGCCGACAGTTACCAATGTTACATCTGGCGGGGCTGGCCCACAACAAGCCAAAGGACGAGTCAGATTTGCACGTAACTATTCCAAATCTCAGGATGTCTCCAAATTTTTGACATAGGGAGGGAGAAATGGTCTGTAGCGATTCAAAAGGGCTAGTTAAATGACCATTGCATGTCCAGTCTCTGTGTTTTAGTTCCAGATGCTCCCTAGTTTTAGGTTTTAAGTTTCGCCACAAAATTGTCAAAATTTAACTCTAAGGTGATGGACCAAGGCATCGATGTGTACTTCAGGGTGTTGAGTCATCTTGTGTATTTTTTGCGGTATTTATACTTGGCAAGTTGTCATTTGTTTGAGTTACAGCTAGATGTGTTGGAACCTATTTTTTTTTTTTAAGTCTCCCTCAAATTGCAAAGCTTTAATGTTTATAGAGAGTTCCAGATATACGCCGTCTTTACAGGCAGCTCTGGTTTTGACTTTGAGCAGCATCAAGTGTTCTAATTTTTCTATGCAGCCAAGTGGTTTGCAAAACAATGAATTTTATCAAACTCCTGCGTGCCACACGTAGTATTTATGTCAAACTCGTAGTTGTCATTCAAAAAGTGATTTATCACTTCTTGTAAAGATGGTCGACTCTACACTTTGTGACGTCAAATGGGTATTATCTATAGATGCTGAACGTTGGCATTTAACTGTAGGACGTTGATGGACCTTCTTGTATTTGTCATTGTATTGAGATACAGCGAAAGCCCTTTTCACATGAGAGCTATTTAGCAGGGGTCCCATTTTTTATTTTAGCATGATTGTAAAATTTAACAGGATGTACTTTGTGTGAAAGAACAACGATGTTTGGACTGTCTAATGTCCTTAGTGAAATCTTCTCAAACATTGCTAAATTTTGTCAGAGGTCTGGTCGTCAACAAAATCTTCCGCTAGTGGAAATTTTGACCGAGGACATGTGTGAAATCATCATGCCAAATAATGCTGAAAATGTGTTTAGTTCCAGATGCATCTGAGCTACCTAGCCAACGGAATCAATACAAGCAAGAAGTGAATAATCAAGGCACCTACAACAGTAAAACTATTTATCATTACACTCTTGATTTATGTGTGATGTTTGTCACAATAGACCTATATCATGCTGCCACCATCTTGGTCATGTTCCCTGTATCCAGTAACAGTAATGAATGCTTATACTAATTGCACAGAAAAGGAACCTGCCTGTTGTATTCCAGCCTCGATTTGGTTGTAACTAATGTTATGGATTGGAGAAAAAGCAAGATGGCGGCATTATGATAAAGGTCTATAGAAGAATCCGTTAAGTCCACTAACCATAGCAACTGCCTGTCAACGGCACTCAGGTGTGTCTTTGCAGGAGCTACTGTAAATCAACAAATTGCACTGCGGCACAAAGCAAAAAGGGACTAAAACATCAATGTGTCGGCATGGGTTGGGACTTTCAGGTTTAAATGTTGGGTCATAGATTGGTTTGTGACAACAGAAGGCTGATTTACAGACAAAATTGGAATGAAAGATACAATAAAAGTCACATTTGAAAGTTTCTGCTGGATATAGTGTCTACTTGCTGAGAAAACTGCAAAAAACTGTAGCTGTATTTTTACGAGAATGTCGAATCAATTCACTTTTAGTGAGGTGACAGGTAGCAGGTAGCAACATCTCTGGCCGCAGCATTGGCAAAAGGACACCCACTCTTAGAAATCTTAGAAATGATTCATGCACGAATCGTGTCTTAGATTCAAACGTTTTGGCGTGAAAAATTATCCAAACCTTATTATTACTTCAAAGGGAATCCTTTCTCACAATAGTTTATACTATCATCAGTTGCAGTGTTTCTCACCAAGTAAGTTTTTGTGGTCATTAATACTTAGAGTATTTACCAATCTATGACCCTACCTTTAAGAGTTGTGTTATTTTTCAGAACTTGTTGGAGCTTCTGGAGTAATCGAGTAGCTTAGACTAAGTCAAAATCATGTTCCAAAAGAAGTTGTTGATGCGTATCATATGAGCTTTAATCCAAATCTGCAGAAGATTTCAAAAATTTATTATTCAAACATTGGTACAGATTCTGTGTCAATTATTAATACTAACTGCAATTCTGCGTGTACCCACTAACAAAGTTTATACATTGACATATGTCAATCAGTAACATATTATGAATTCATCATAAATTAAAGAAACTTATTAAATGAATTGTTTGCAGAGTTCGTGGCCAATCAGAAGAGTTACCCGCGAGGAATAGAGCAGCAGCTTAGAGCCAGTAAACATGTCTTTTATTTTTTTCTTATTTCATCTTGCACTAAATTTTTTCATACAGTTTGAGGCAAGTCCTCAGAAACTCTCCTTGTTTAAATGGCAATTAAAAGGGATGGAGGAAATCAATTCTTATACTGATTAAATGCTGTCATAAGTTATAAATTGTTTTTAATACTTTTTTCTCGAATGAAAACCCCTCTTAAAATTTACACAAGTTTTAAAAGACACAAATCTCAAATGAAAAACACCCCGCCTAAATGGTTTAGAGAAATAATCTTTGTATATTAAAGAGCAATACAGGTGCTAACCTGATCGCAAGATGCAAGTGTTGACAGCTCTGAATACCCACCCAAACTTGCTCAAATATGAAGCTAATATTTCCTTAAAGTTCAAGGAACATTTTTTTTCCAATTATTTCAATCAAACCTATGTTTTTATCACTAGAAGATGATGTTTAGGTGAAATACAAGGCAACTGAAAGATGTCTTTCATTTGTACTAGATTGATTTCACTCATCTGTCTGTGTTTTTTCCTGCTATGTTTCTTTGTCCTTCTGTTCTTGTCACTAGGAGCATCAGGCCAGAAGGAGAATATGCTTGATTTCTTATCAGCGTACGAGTCATATCTGACCGAGGGGCAGGACCCTATGACCAATGTCAGCGGACCACTCTTCTCATGTAATTCATTCCTTTACTTTACAGGAGGTTGTCTGCAAAGTGTTTAATGTTCAAGCAAAAGGTTTCTGTAACCTTGAAAACAGTACATCTTGCTTTTGTTTGTGTAATGTTTTGAAAGGAACTTTTAAGGAGCTTTAAATCCACAATTTGATTTGACAGTTTTTGAATTACTAAATTTTATGAGCAAACATTTTACTCGTTCTTAATATGGATTGTTGAACACCAATGACAACAAAAACAACCCCAAAACACAAGAAGAAAAACATTATTTAAAAAATGAAACAATGTTAACATTTATGATGTCCAATCACACTTGGATTTGAAACAAATAAGGAAAACATTGGCTACGTAATTAACATTTACACTTCTAATCTATGTACATAAAATAACACGTTCATCCCATTTTTCTGTCTCTCTATTTTAGCTCAAACGATAAAAACCAGAGCCAAGTTTGAAACTGTCAACGACATGAAATCTGCATATGAGAGTAACTATCATCAATAATAATTAACATGCATTTTTTATCACCAGCAATATTCATTCCCTTTCACTTAAATTTTAGGGGCAAAATTTGGGGATGGGTAAAAGATGCTGGCATTTTCAGCCTCCTCATTTGTTTATTTTTTAAAGGGATAGATTAACTTTCTTCTGCAAAGCGAGTTGGTCAGCCTCGAATATCTATATTTTTTCTGTAGTAAATATAAAGTAATTCATCAAAAACTGTGCCTCTTTTTTCGTTTAGATGGTGAAACAACAATACTGGAGTAGTTACTTACTTGTTTGCTTCCAATTGTTTTATTTTCAGTTTTTAAAGAGCATGTGGATAAGGAAACCCAGCCAGGCAATGGTATTATCAAACAGTTGATTGATAACATCTGCTGTGCAGCATTGTAGATTATCCAACATAGTTCCCAATTCCCCTCCCCATGGCCCTGTGAGTTCCCTTCCCCCACTTTACCATGTACTTCCCACACATCCTAGCTCCTCATAGCTTCCAACTTACATCCATCCCACAGCCTTGTAGCTTACCCCAGTCTCCCCATGGCCCTGTGAGTTCCCCTCCCCCACTTTACCATGTACTTCCCACACCTCCTAGCTCCTCATAGCTTCCAGCATACATCCACCCCCAGCCCTGTAGCCTACCCTCAGTTTATGTTAGATTAATTTCACCTTGTAAATCCCCCACCTCCTAGCCTCATAGCTTCCACTTGATCCCTCTCATATAGTGGTTTTTTAAGTTCCTTGCACTGCATCCTGACCCCCTTTTATCCCATTCCTTCCCCACAAGACGTCTAGATTTTGAGAGTCTGCACAACTCTTTGAGCCTGCTGTTTAATAAGGAGAATAACAATAGTGGTGGCTTGTATAGGAAGCACTCAAATCGGTCACTCAGTGCTGCTCATGGCGCTCCAACATTATTACCCCTTCTCACTTGCCCGTATAGTTTATTCTGTAAACCATCTCAGCTCCTTTGGGAGGATACAGCCTCTGTGGGAGTGTACACCCCCCCCCCAGTCGCTGTGGGTTATAACCTTTCAATCTTGAGCCCATTATTTGACAGGACTTGCAGGACATTACATGAAATACATGACATTGCTCACAACTTTCCATTTGAAGGTTTAGTGACTTAAGTTGAAGCAATTAAATGAAAGATGTCAGCATTGGTAATTTTTTGTGACTTTTTAAATAATTGATGTGCCTTTTCTTGCAGTGTCTAATACAAGAGCTTTTTAATACATTTATTAATCAATATAATTTGTTGAACTGAGATAATCATGCGATGCTTCAATTATGCTGCATCATCTTAGTCCAGTTCCTTGTCTTCAATAAGAATTAGCTATAATGATTCTCATTAGACAGGATAAGTAACCAGACTATTTTCCTTTTAGCCTCACTTTGTTTTCATGACATTGAATTGATGGAAAACAAGATGGCTTTTGATAGTTGTTTGTAAATATGGCCGTGTCCAAACAGGAGGCTGTAGCTGTTGCTAAGTGTGTTGCTAAGGGCAGCCTATTCATCAACACATGTTGACATGGTGATCTAGACATTATTCAAGTCTGACTCACAAATAATCGGACATGGCCTAAAATAAATGTATGTTTCTATGAATGAGTGCACATTGCTCTTCACATTGTATGTGCAAACTTTATTATTTTTTTAATCGTCTGTTTTCTTGTTCCATTTGCATCGTGGTATTTATTTACCTTGGATTTTATATTCTTGGGGGTAAGACCGTAGTTTCTTTATCTGGCAGTGTGCTTTGGTTTTTTAATGTAACTGATTGAGCCAATGGGCTGTACAAATCTAGTGGTTGATGTTGCTTGCTATCGATGTATCCTTATTTGTTGGGAATCGTAGACCATTTTTATGTTGCATTCTAGCTCTTCTTTAAGTGGGTTTCATTTCTAAAAAAGCTGCTTTTATATGGTTTTTATGCACTGGGTTCAATTTTAATTTAAATGAAACTCGAAGGAAAAATATTTGAATATGTTCAGGTTGACCAGTATTTGATCCATGTCTCCCCTCTCTTGTTTTCTTTTGGTAAAGTTTTTGGAACATTGTTATAATTTGTTTGATATTGTACTAAATTAATTTCACATCGGGCTAAATGAATTTCACATCGATGTATTAATAATCGTTTTAGAACGGTTCCATGGCTCGACCACGAAAATACTTTGATGAAATAAGTTAGTGGTAGCGCCCATCAATTTGTAAAATTTGTAATGTTCATAACTACTTACATGTTTAACTACTGGCAAGGTAACATTGCTTTTGATTTGTCATCAGTAAGTAATGCTAGCTACATTTGTAAGCTAAAAACGATCTGCTTACAAGCTTCATAAAACTACCTAGAAGAGCTAGCACATTGCAATGATATCAATAATTCTGCCATATTCAGAAAAGCCTTGCATTTTAAATAAATGTTTAGCTGCATCAATAAGTACCATAGTTTTATTGTATTTCTAATAGTTCTATTTCTGTTTATGCTTCTCTCAACAGGTGACTACGCTTCCCGTATGATGCAACAACCGTTATCTTTTAACACTGCATACCAACAATATGGTACCTATCCAGCTCCTAGATCGGGACCACTGGTAGGCGGGGTACCACTGAATTTGCCGCCTCAGGAGAATCTGACCCTAGCAGGAGCAGCACAGTAAGAATGATTTCAGATGGCTCAAATATTGTATGCTCTATCATCATGTCAGTGCAAAATGTTTTATCACCTTCATATGTCTGTATTTGAAGCTGATGACTAGAGCAGGGAAGTCAAAATGTTCGGACTAATCATATCTCACTCCATGGCAGTAAAGATACTTATTAAGTGAAATCAGAAGACCCAGACTTCCCCTATCTTCTCTGAGGTTGTAGACAAACATCGGGACAAGTTATTACTGGGGCCCAATTTCATAGAGCTGCATAAGCAGAATATATTGCTTAATGGTTTTTTGTTTAGCAGAAATGAGCAGGATACCGCTCGCAAATTGTATAAGTGACATGGTAGTTTGGATGTGAACCTTATTATGGTAAGCATAACAATGTGCTGAGCTACTTCCTGTGCTTAAGCAGCTCTTTGAAATTGGGCCCAGCTAGTTAGCCTCCGCTTCCGAGTCACCCTGTGGCAGTAAATAAACAGCAGAATGAGTTCTTGTTTGAACTCAGTAGTCTCCCTCTTCTCAATCTACTCTGCTGTAGTACATAACAGCAGGACAAGTTTTTATAAGAACAATTTAAACAGCAAAGGAGACACATGGTGTTACTGCAAATTGAAGTATACACTAATGTTGTATCCAGCTAATACTATCCATAGAGTGGCCCCTGAGACATGATGGTTTTGCACATTATTACAAAATGGAGACATGCTTTTGCCCTGATGGGAGAATATTTGGCTTCTGTAGGTTTTGCTTTGTATTTGTAACATCTTTTTTAGTGGAAACAAGTATTTATTGCTGAATGTCGTTTTCCTTTTCAAGGACTGCCCAGATTCGTAATGAAGGCTCCATCAAGAACTTTATTGGTGACACCAGCCTGAGTCCGAGGACAGTCAACGACCCTAAATCCTACCAAGCAATACTAAAACAACAGGTAGGCAAAAGAGTTCAGAATTTCTTGTTGGTATTTTTGCCAATCATAAAACTTGTACACAGAGGCGTTTTTCTTGACAAATACTGGTTACTACAGCCCCATAGACTGTGCAAGTCTCATTCAATTTTTTATTTGCTTAAACAGAAAATATTGCCTTACAATTGTTAGCTGAGCAAAAAATTAGCAGGATACCAGTCACAGAAGGTATAAAGTGACATGGTGCTTTGGCTGATAACCTTATTTTGGTAAGCATGATTTTGTTGTGCTACTTTTCTCGCACAAGCAGCTCTGTAAAATTGGGCCCAGACTTTTGGTTGGTAGTCTGTTTCATGGGTTCTATTTATTCTTACATGTTTGTATCAGATGATGGAGAAAGACATGAAGAAACGTCTGGAGAGAGAGGAAAAGGAGCGCTATGATGCCAAGCTTGAGGCAGAAGCTGCAAACTATAACCCATGGGGTAAAGGGGGAGGCGGAGCTCCTATGAGAGACAACAAGGGGAAGATTGTAGGTAAGTCCGAGGGGAGTGGAGGAGTGACACTTACTGTTATGGGGTAAAGGGGGAGGCGGAGCTCTCAAGACTGATAACGAGGGGAAGATGGTGGGTCAGAGAAGACAAGAAGTGGAGTCTTACTATTATCCATAGTGTAAAGGGGGAGGTAGGACTTCCATGAGTTACAGTTAGGGGTAGATAGATGGTGAGGCAAGGGGAGGGATAATCCATCAGAGAATTTCCAAAGTTGGTCAAAGATTTACAGTCTGTAAGTTGAAATTTCTGATGATAAATTACATTATATTTTTTCCTACGTTCTCCAGCTGATCTTCGCCAGTTGCATAACCACAACGAGCAAGCCCTTAATGATCCCCAGAGCACCCAGTTACAACTCTACGCTGATCAGGCCCCAGCAGCAACAACTACTGCAGCACCAGGTGCGTACTTTATGTTTTAACCAGGCAAAGAGATGGGGAGGTGTGGTTTGGCAACCTGAGCTGAAACATATTTTAGCTTTTGCTATAGCAATATATTCTTGGGTAGCACTCAAATCTGTCAGGCAGTGACCCTCATGGTATTCAAACACTATTACCCCAATCACTGGGCCATTTATTTCATTCCTTGAACTATCTCAGCTGCCTGGGGAGTATGTAGCACACCAAGCTAAGTCAAAATGTATCCATTTACTGCTGGGTGAAGAGAATAAAGTATTTTTAAGTGTCTTGTTTAAGGATTAAAGTATAATGACCAGAATTCAAACCTGATGACTGATCACCAGAACTTGAGTTCAGTGCACTGGACCACTCAGCAACGACACGCTATAAACTTGGCTGTATAGTTATACTGTAGCTCTTAAGCATTTCAGACAATGGTAGGTTTTGTGATTTTTGTGGATAGGTTACCCATTTATGCACAGGTATGACTTTTTGCATGGTGGAGATCTCGGTAGCATGAGTTGCTAGGTCGTAAAGCGCTTGCCTCTCACCACTAGTTCAATTTCTGACTAGAGCCATATGTGAGTAGAATTGTGTGTTGGTTGTCTGCCACAAAAGGTTTTCCTCTCTCTGGATAGAATCAAACACTTCTGAGTTATATTAACTCGATAAGTTGTATTAACTCAGTGAGTTGTATTAGTAGACCCAATGAGTTATATATTAACTCAATGAGTTATGTTAACTCAATGAGTTATATTAACTCGATGAGTTATGTCAACTCAAAGAGTTTTTATGAGTCATATTAACGCAATAACTTATTTTAACTCTTTCATGACTTCATTTAATTTGCAGGCTACCCTGGTGTTCCTGGACTACCAGACAGGTCTCCACAGCCTGGTGCCGCTGTGGTCAAAGCTGATAATCAACAGTCGGGCACTACTGGTTCTAAGAACCCGCAGGACGAATACAAGGAATACCTCCGAAAACAGGTACCAGACCACTATCCATCCTCAAACAGAAAACAGTGTATAAATTCGTCAGATAATTGGTTTCTACTTGTAACTGTTTCCCGTGTATAGCATGTATAGTTAAGGGAAATTTTCTGTGAAAGTTTGCCCTTGATGACAGGAAGAATAATGTACCCAAAAAGGTAAAATAGGTGTCGGGTTTTGAAAATTTTTACAGAATAAGTTAAAGGTATTAAACAGGAATGTTAGAGCTGACAAAATAGTCACAGACAGTGCTCATGTTTTTTTGTTATAAACCATATACATGAAAGAATAAACCCATGAAAATGTGGGCATAGTCTATTGTGTGAGACAGGAGAAAATAGTGAAAAACCGTGCACAATTATCAGCATGAAAACACAGACCTTAATTTCAGTTGTAACAACTGAAATCTTTTTATTTTTTTGTGTTTTGAGATACAGTTATTTTGAATATGACTTCATTTCAGAGGCAAATGTGTCGCAGGAAAAAATGGTTCTTGTATAAACTTCATAATAAGTGAGCTTTCAGACTAAAATTATACAATGATGTTTTTTATCCTTGTGTAATACCTTTAAAAATCATAGGAAACCACCATTATCATCCCGGTTTGATTAACTGTAAGCTTTGGACTCCGAGCAAAGTGGTCTTTGAGAATATTGTATCATTGTCATCCTGCACTGGTAATTCATGAAATTATATTGGATATTTTAAACTCAGTTTGCATGTATGGTCGTGCATATAAGGGCCTTGTACCCCAAGGCAGTACGACATGAAATAGGAATACTTTGAGAGAGATTTTTCCAACAGTGCTTTCCATCCACAAGAAAATTTAACTGTGCTCTTTCTTGTTGGAGATTGGCGGGAACTAGTTGCCCGTAAATTGCCTTGTTGATGTGGCTCTTAGAAGGAGATTCTTTGGATGCATAAATACAAGAAATTTTAAAGTAAAGTCTTAACATCTATGGTAAACTTTTGAAGGGGCACCAAGGCCAAGACCAACAGATCCCATGGCCTCCCTGGCCTCCGTATAAATCCAGGATTCTTTGGGAAACATGTAAAATTCATTTTTCTAAGCAAATTTGAGTTAATTGTTCAATGATTTATCATCTTGTAGGTTGAGGACAAGAAGCGACGGGAAGCTGAAGAAAAAGAGAAGTTACGCCTCGAGGAGGAGAAAGAAGAAAGACGTCTTGCCGAACAGAGACAGAAAATGCAAAAAGATTTTGAGGCTGAACAGCAACGACAGAAAAACAAAGAGGAAGAGGTGAGTCTTATGATAATAAAGACAATTTATTTTTGTGTCAACACTCAAGTCGCTTTACAAAAAATACAATTTAAAAGCACGGCTAATACAAAATTAATATTATTAACAAATTAAATCAGGAAACATAGTAGGAAACTTGAAATAAATATAGAATACAAAATAAAAAACGCAATTATTTTAAAAAGATCTTAGATCTGTTTGGTTCCTTTAAGATAGGCACCAACTCACGGTTCTGATTGGTCAGTGCATTTAAGGGGTGGAGCTTAATGGCTAGTTCTATTCGTTATCTTCTTTTTTTTTACACAGAGCTTTTGCCTCAATTTTTTACAGTTTTTATCAACTGTCACTGCAATCTTTTAGATGTTGACTTCTTTCGCTTTACATGTCACGTCTGCTTTGTATGCTTTATTGATAACACGATAAAATTTTCGGTTTGTTCAAGATAAACCCTTAAATTTACACCAGTTAAATACATTGTGTCATGTGTGTCAATGTTCCTTATCCCCATGCAATTATAGCATCAATAAACATGTAGTTATTTAAATACTTAGGGTCATAGATTGGTAACTACTCCCAAAATTAATGACAATAAAATCTTAGTTGGTGAGAAGCATTGCAGCTGGTGATAGTGTAAACTATTTCGAGAAAAAGGATACCATTCGAATGTTTGTAATAATTTTTCACCCCCAAAACATGAATCTGAGAAACCATCCATACATGAATCGGTTCTCTTATTTCTGAGGGTTGGTGTCTGTTCGTGAATGCTGCAACCAGAGATGCGGTTGTTAACCACAGTCACCACGCTAAACGTGGATGGATATGATGTTTTTGTGAAAATACGGTGACAGTTATTTTGTATTATCTCAGCAAGTAGACACTGTATTCAGCTGAATCATTCACATGTGACTTTTATTGTATCTTTCTTTATAATTTTGCATATAAATCAGCATTACGTTGTCATCAACCCAATCTATGACCCTACGTTTAAGGGCGAGCCCTGCCAAGTTTGGCTCATGGTGTTAAGTTTCAATCAATTTCCTAGAAATGTAACAGTGGCCACTCAGACCGCTTGCACATCCCTCTAAAGAACTTGGTGCACATTTGGACGTCCCATTTGCCACTGCCCCGTATTTGTATGACAGAGCAGTTTCCTCTTGAATTGTTTGGCTCCAGAACGTTCCAGTTTGTCTTCTGCACTTCAATATTTCCTTCTTGACATTTCCAGATACCTACATGTAGAAAATATTTGAAAAAACAAACAAACAAATCATGCAATTAAGTTTTCGAAGGTTTTTAAGGCTGTATGTAAGTTTGTATTTTGCTTATTTTCCTGTAACTTTTCCAACACCAAATTATTTTTAAATGATTCAAACAAAAGCCGCCGATTAGAATAAGTTTTGTCATCTAGTTAGTGAATCACAATGTGTTGATTTGTGCAATTCATAATCATAGGCATTTAACCGTTGTTTGTATGAGAGAGATTGGCTGTTGCCAGCATGGTGTTTAAACAGTGAACGACTTCCCTTGTATAGCAGATCAAATTGCTGTACAAAATGTATCAGATGCTACTTAAAAATCAGCATTCCTTACAAAGTAGGCCTATTAGCATTCATTGTGCACAAAACAAGTTCAGCTAAAATATTTTGCTGTGCAAAATTGCTGGATGAAATCACTCCCTGTTATATCCCCTTGTGGGAGCTTTGCCGAGTTCCCTTGTTGGGAATGTCATCTAAACAAACAAACAAACAAAGTAAGTCACATAATTTGTTTTGGTACTTGATACTTATTAAATGCGTTTGCACAGTCAGCCATTTTGGAACTTTCATAGTAGTTTAGAAAAAAATAAATATGTTGTTCATCAAACCTGGATCATTATGTTGGTTGCAGTCTATCCAAAACCCTCCCCTGTACAATTTGAGAAGAAAGTCGGTCTCTTCATCTAGTTGTGGGACGACCAAGAAACCACCCATCTTGATGCACTCCTGTTTGGCCTCATTCCATGGTAGTGGCTCAGTCACCTTGTAGCATTTGTCCCTCCACTGGTTCCAGTTTGAGCAACCTCCACCAATGGAGGCCACACACTGCCCATCACCACCAGAGCATTCAATCAGCAAATGAATGCAAAGCAATCCAAGGAAAACCTCTGCTTGCTTCATGATAACAAACCTCTGCTGGTTCCAAAAACTCTGGAGGTCTTTTCTCCTTTTAAGTATAAACCTCACACCAATATCGTTAACGTTACCTCAGATTCCAAGTGGGTAGTGTAGATGGACTAGACACACTTGTAATTCCTCACCGATTGACATTCACAACAGTTGTGATGGATCGCTGAATAGAGTCCCCCATCATATCTAAGCCGTTTTAGATGTTTGCACTTAATATTAATCAGATTTAGTTGTGTCGGCATGGTAATATTCTAGTGACCTAAATTCAGTTTGTTGGATTATTAATGACTTATTGCCAACCCTCCACCTACGGTGTCTTAAATAAACAGCTCGCTTGATAGTAATTTCCTATAGCAGGTAAAGTCATTAAAGATAGGGTCATAGATTGGTAAATACTCCAAAAATTAATGACCATAAAACTTAATTGGTGAGAAACACTGCAGCTGTTGATTGAGAGAGGAATCTCTTTGAAGTAATATGGTTTGGATAATTGTTCACCCCAACACATTTCCATCTGAGAAACGATTCATGCATGAATCGCTTCTGTTGCATATGTGAACAATTCTTTATGTTTTTCTATTTGAAACGGCTTCATTTGTCAAAATTAGTTTAGAGAAAACAATTCTTAAAAAACAAGGTTACTTTTCCTGGTTAAGATTGGGCCATGCAACTTTAAACTCTTTCATAAAGTCTATTTTGCCGCTCGCATTTTACAATTAAAGCAATACTGTATGTTGCCGTCTAATTAACATATCATATCAACTTAACCTATCACCAGAAGTCTTTAATTTGGATCGAATATAGCATTTAAACCGATTCTCTTTTGACGACGTGATTGGATTTTCTCAATATTTGATGAGCAAATAAACCCAGGAAGTGTCTGGTTTTTGCATGGACCGTTACATCCTTCACTGGTGGTCATCCAATTGTTTGTGTGAGCGGAAATGATTTCAGCTACATTTACCAGGTCATGGCTAGATTGTTAACATACAAGTTAATGACGCTTTGTGCCAGCACATAAAAAAGCCAGCACTGTCGCCGAGTATGCACATTTGTGCGTGCCTTGCATGAAATTATTTGGAACATGCAAGCTTGTTTGTATTCAGCGCTGCAACTGCAAAGAAATAGCCTGTTCAAACTTCATCAAGTTTTTAACCGCAAAATTGGCCAACAATCCTTTGATGCAATTTGTATTAACTGTATGGAATCAAGTTACTGCAATACTAACTAAACAGTCAAACACAGGTTATGCATAAATTACCTGATTATACTTGGCTGGATTAAGTACACATTGATTTAAATGGATGTTCATTTTGCATCAGGGACAAAGAATATTATTTGTTTGTTTTTTGCCCGAAATCCACAGGCATATCACTTGGGTGGGATTCAATTCCACAAAGGTCATGGGTTTGAATCCCACCCAATTGATATGCTTTTGTTTTTTTCACAGAACTTGGAAAAGTACTGAATATCCCTATACACATCGGCCTTAAGGCAAAACTAAACAATACTCTTTGATCGTTGCTGCATATGCTTACTGTTTTAGGTATTGTGCTTAAGCTTTTTGTAAAGCAGCCCACTGGTCTAGTAAGCTCTGCCTTTTACGTGCCCCACAAAAATTTAGTAGCCCACATTTTAAGCATGTATTGTCATCAGTGTTATCTTTCTGATTAATGGTAGCCATAGCAACCACTTTATTGGTTAAATAAAGTTAAATTCACACACTCAAAGAACATTTTTAAAAATGGAAAGAGAGAAGTATTGAGCATTATAAAGAAGCAGGTTGACAGTTTTAGTAACCTACAGGGCAAGTTGAGTAGTGGTGTTTACTAGCCCATGGCATGTTTTTACTAGAGAGTGTAAGCAGGGCTAGTGTCAAGGGTAAGCACTGCGTTTTTTGGCGGCTTTGAAAAGTTTTCTTCTTCTTCTCACAGAAAAAGAGACAGAAGGAAGATTTGGAGAAGAAGATAGAAGAGGAGAGGAAAGAAGCAGATAAGAAGAAACATGAAGCGATGGAAGCCAAGAGACGACAAGGGGAACAGGAGAAACAGAAACAAGACCAGGTCCAAGCAAGGAATGATCAGGTCAGATGCCCTTTCTAATTGGGTAACACCATCAGAATAAACTCACACGCTTATAATTAGCGTGGTTTTCTTTTTCAGAGGGTGAACATAATCCCTTTCAAATGGTCTGAAACAGCAGATACGAGCCTTTAGACTCAATAAAACAAAGTTCCTTTTCTCTTTAATGTTTCAATTCTGATGTCACAACACATTTTATTTTCAAACAAAAGATCCTCTCCATTTTTCTGTTCTCAATTTTTTTATTTGTTTTTATTTTTTCCTCCAACAGAAAGATCGCTACTCGCCTCCAATACCAACTCTTCGCACCAAACAGGTGGGAATAAAATTAGTTAACCATTACTTGTGAACATACTGGCTATTATATTTGTTGTATTAGTGTTTGTTCATTTGTTTCTTTTTTTCTTTTATCTACTTAGAATTTTTGTTTTTATGTATTCAGCATCAAGAGTGTTTTCAGTGTTCTAATTCAGAGTTAGCCTTTCCCATGAAACTTATGCCCCCTATGTTCACACATGCGCACAGACACTGTTGATTGGCAAATGCCATTGAGTTGTGTATGAGGCAGACGCACAAATGCGTGCGGATCAAGCCACCATTAGGCCCATACAAACTGGCGCGATGTTCCCTCATTTTGCCAACCAGTTTTATTAATGCGCACGCTCCAAAGGTCTGTTGTAAGACGGTAAGAGATACAAAAGCTCTGTTTACAAATCTAAAAAGTTCCATTTACAAAAAATGCATATCTTTTTTCTACAGGATGAACCGCGAGTGAGTTCTCCGCCAGTTCCTGCTCTGCGCAAAGATAATAATGAAAAAAAGGTGCGTACAAACTTCATCCCATCAACTGACAGAATGTCGCCAATTGAAGGCTGCTATGTATTTTGGCTATATGCATGGAGTACTCATTTTGATAGATGTAATGGTAGAACCTCACACTTGTGAAACTGAGGGACCAAAAACATTGAAGGTTTTACTACAAATTCCCCCCACCCCCACCCACCTTCTCTGCCCCAAAACACTCAAACATTGAAAGACAACAGGAAACAAATTAAAGAAGGAGACTTTTGGAGCTGTTAGAGACTGAACTCTGTCTTGCCAGTGATAGCTTGGTTGATCTTGTTTGCCAAAAGGAACCAACTCTTAAGGGCATCATCTCATTGGGTATAGCTGGAGCAAAACTCAACAATTAATTAATCAAATATTGGAAAATTTTGCTGCGCCTCCATTTTCCCCAGCTCGTTTTTTTCATACTGCAACATTATGCTTTAGCAGTAGTGTTTCCTAAAGACAGTCAAAGCACACTGATCGAAACTTTAATTCATCACTGCTTGTTTCAGAACCACAACAGCTCATTGCGCAAAATTAAGTTATAGGAAATCACTTGTCATTCATTAGTTTCAAAGCATGTTCACTACGTAATCATTTGTAGATACAATGTAGAATCCTTCCATTCATTGCTTCCTCAGGATTCACCCAGAAAATCCAAAGAAATACACGGAACGCCTCGCAGGCCACCAGGGGTGAGTTACTCCTCCAAATGTCAAACTAATTTTGAATTATTCACAGATGACTTGGTCATTCTGTTTTGGAGCTGAACTTTGAGATTTAGTTATTTATAAGCTTTTTTCTATACTTTTCTTCATCAAATATAAAAAGTGACTGATTATTGGTTTCTGATGAGGAAGTTTGCCATATAGACCTTATGTAGATGAGGTCATTTGAGTAGGACGCCCTCAGCTAGAGGTCAAAGGAAGGTCGCTTATTGGCCCATCCATTGTGTCATGCATACATAGATGTTCATTTTGTATTGCTTCATCATCGTTTTACCTCCAAGATGGCGGTGTGATGACACCAATGCATAAGGTCCATTTTATTTGTTTTATTGAACTGGAAAGTAAAGCACTGCTACCAGTAAGTTCCCTGGCCATGCTTGGGAAGTTTTAGATTGTCTTGGTGTACTTCTGGTGGCTCGAGCTATGATTGGTCAAATGTTTCACTTGTTTTTCGATCAAGCTTTTGATTGGTCAAATGAGAAGTTCCCTGGTTGATGACATGCCAGTGCCCAATTCCATAGAGTTGCTTAAGCAGAACACATGTGACCTGGTAGCCTTATTCTAGTAAGCAAAATAGGTTTTGTGCTTTTGTTACTTGTTGTGCCTTAAAATTGGCGCTGGTGTCAGCAACAGTGCTACCCTGTAGTTAAATGACTGGTAACAGTTTTGTAGAATTGTAAAATGAGATGTGGGACTCCAGCAAAGCCCACTATAATGGAATAATCTGTTCACAATATTGGCTTTGATAACTGTCTGTATCTGTAGCTTAATTTGCTAATGACGTTGTTGTCGTAATGTTGTTGTTGTTGTTGTTGTTTTTTTAATGCAAAGACTCAGAGGGACATGGATGCTAGGCCCATAGTGCCTGCAAAAGTAGGTTTGGCTTACCAATGCACTGTACACTGTAACTCACATGGGGTGGTGTCACCCAGTTTGGATATATGCTGTCACCCCTCTTTAGAACCCTTACACCCAATTGGGTTTGGCTGTAGGGTTATTGTCGCCCAAACTATCCCAGTATCCCCATTTTGAAACCCGGGTTTAACCATTTTCCCCTAGTAATACTAGTATGAATGCTCCCCGTTGAGTAAACTCTTGGGTGACAGCGACACCTTCTGCTGAATTTCTCTCACTGGGTACCTTTAAAGACTAACTCTTGGCTTGTTAAAGAGTCTTGTTACGCTTTCGCAGATGCCCAGTCAGCCATTTTTCTTTCAAGTCTAGTTACACATGATTTCAAAGCAGCCATCTGAATTTTGTTTAAAAATGAGCATACGATACATACAATAGAAAAATAATTCTACATAATTTACAAGTTTTCTCTGTGACTACTAAGCCTTTTAGTTCTGAGTGCTCAGATCAGATGGAAACACTTGATCTGTGAAATATTTTATAGCTTTGCACCAGTGGGGTAATAACAGAGCAATTAATTTTTCATGACCACTGGCTCTTTGAAGGTCGGTCGTCACCATAAACCTAAAAACAGCCATACAATGCTATTGTTTATTGTATTGCTCATGCTGGAGGTACTCAGTAATTTGTGCTTCTAGCCTAAACTGTAAAGGGGTATCTATGTTTAAAGTCTGTCATAGCTCAAGACAATAATAGAGAGAACAGAGAAAAGGATCTAAAAAATAATAATCTAGTGAGGTTTTTGATAAACAAATATTTTGTATGAGTTGTGCTGGTTCTGAAAGAGAAGCAGTGGCATCACAGCTCCACCATGCAAAGTTTCAAATCCCACTTAAAAAGAAAACGAGACACCTGGTGAAATCCCACCGCACAGCACTTTAAATTTTCTGTCATGCACCGTTTAACTTTGTGTTCAATTATTAACTGCACTGTGCTTGTCTCCGCACTGCACTCTCTGGAGAGGTTTGAGTTGGTGCCATGAAAATACATCCTGAGACTTATGGTAGCTTTAATCGGATGCAAGGATGTAGTGATCCATTGTTTTTATCGGTCAGCATTGATTATCTTTAAAGAAAGCTGATTAAAACGTTGAGTTATTGCGCTTATTGATTCCCTTCAGATACTACTCCTTGTGAGATATTTTCATGATGCTATTCTCAAATCACTCCAGATGTTTTTCTTACCGTGTAGTTTTTGACATTTATCGATGATTGACTTTGCGGTGATGTTTGGTCGGGTACCCAGTCAGGTTTCAGGCACCATTCTATCACAGACCACTCGTTTGAATTAATTAGTGTGTAATGTTTTTGTAAACCAGGATGTTTGTAGACTTCTGCCTTTTGGTTCTCTTCCAAGATCTTTGTATCTTAAGGATTCTTTTTAGTTTATTTCTGATCTAGTTTGTTTGTGTTTGAACACTTGACTCCAAGTAATTTTCCTAACAAAATTACAAAATTAATTCATAGCGTGTCTTTCACTGAATGAAAGGTCTGACATTTATTAGAAATTAATCTTTTCAAATTGGTGACCTTTAATAATTACAATGTTTTTTATGACAGCACAAAATAGATTTTTCTCTGGTTAAATGCCCTCATGTCAACAAACACCCTTCAGAAAATTGCCTTAGTGAATGATTTTGAAAAAAAACACACTTTTGTATCAGCACTTTGCCACTCAATATGCACATTTTTGTTTCAGAGTAGCACATTGTTGTTCCTTCAAGCACATCTTTCATTTCTGTTAAGTTTATTTTCCACTTCATTTTCAAAAGTAACAACAAAAATGTAAAAAATTAAGTGCTGAAAAGTTTCCACAAAACAGTCTTGTGGAGTGGAGATCCCTGATCTTGTATATTCAGAATTTGAGGAGTAGGTTAATTCAAGTTTACAGAAATATCTGATTGTAACACAAATTTGATTTGACATCCGTGCGTGTTTAGCAATATACAGTACACAGGACAAACAGTAACAAGATAGCAAACAAGTTTGAATCCAAACTGTACTGGAAGGGTAGATGTGATCTTTTCCTATCGTAGAAATCTTTCTTTTTTTTTAGGCGGAACTGTTTGTGGAAAAACAAATGGCATTGTGATTCGTAAACAATGAAGCATACTTGCTATCTATCTCTCTTCTTGTTTTATCTATTCAACAGTCGTTAATTAACCATAAGTTTTTTAATTATATTTTTGTTACTATAATTACAGGGGGACATATACAACAGACCTATCTCAAAGGTAAACAAAATGAAAGAAAACAAACAAAGTCCCTTATAATTTAGCTGGATCCAGAACCAGTGCTTTTCTTGCTAAATCGATCAGTAAAAACACAATTTTCTACAATCACTGAAGAACTGTTTTTAAAGCAATTAATGTATACAATCAACCCTGTAACATCTAAGCTCCTAATCTGTTGTGCATTTATAATTACATCTTTTTCATCTTTCAAAATGTGAAGAGACATGAAGTAAAACAATAGATATTAGAAAGCACCTGCATGCTTTGTTTTGAGAAACTGTAAATTCAACTGCCCCCCCCCTGACAAAACCCCAAACTGCTTGGCATTTACTATAGTGCATAACAGCCAAGACAAAGTTAAAGATTAACGACCCTAGGGACCAATTTGAGATTTTCTTGTCACTCTTGATGACAATTTCCACTGATAACTTTGGGACTTGGCAGCGAAGTCATAGATGGACAAAAGTTTGTGCTGCTACGTGAGCAGTGAAGCTAGCTACTCTAGATGTTGATGGGGGGGAAAAAATCTGAAACATTGTGTGGATATGTTCATGAAAATTAGGCCAAAGTTAAGGGTTTTGCCAGGACCAGTCACATAATAGCTGACCTTCGGCAAATATTGTGGTTGTAGACTAACTTAGTAGACCCATTTACTTCAGAAATATGTACTGCTCAAATCTGCATAAACAATTGAAAATAGATTCACTTCACAATTACACAGTTACTTTATAGTTCAGAATGAGCTTACACAAACACACTAAGCATGAAGTAAAAATGTAGTTCATCAGTTTGAGTTTGTTAAGTTGTTTTAAACGTCTTCAAGTTTGGGATGATCTTCTTGTTTACAGAGGTTCCCAATGATGTATTTCTTTCGGTGGAAGTTCAGTTTTTAACCTTCAGAATTTTAAAGATATTAGTTGAAACTATTGAGACAAGAAGGTTTTCTTGATATGTAGAAATATTATTTCATTATTTGTCTGTTTGTCATGGCTGGTATTTCCTACCGCGTACCATTTTGCTTTTCTTTCATTTTAATGTGGTTTTATTTCCACTTTGTCATCACGCCTACCAAAAGGAGAAACCATCAGCCTCAGACTCTCCCAAGTCCAACGACAACATCTCCTCCCCCTGGAAAGAGCTCTCTGAGAAATCCTCCCCCGTTCCCGAAGAGAACGAACTTGTCCAAAAGAAGGAGGAACCGTTGGGGAACCTGTGGGAATACTCCCAGGGGCCCACGGGTAAAACCTCCCAGGAACGGGCAAGGATTTTCCCTGACAAAGAGATTTCTGAAAAGCATGCCAACTTGGATGCATTGGATAAATTACGGCTGCCGAGGGAGACCCCGCCGGGCTCCCCACTCCCAAGGGTCATCCCGAGGGAAAATGCGGTTCTCAGTCCAATGGAGAAACTGCATACGCATAAACCCAAGGAAGGGGAGGAGGTTGAGGTCAGACGGGGGAAGGAGGTTGATGGAACGCGGGATAAAGCAGCGGACAATTCAACAAATGCCAATGTGAGTTTTGGTTTTGTCATTGAAGTGTGGTCACTTGTATTGTAAACTTGTTCTGGTCGTGACTGTTGAACAATGATTTTTGTAACAAGTTCTTGCAACTTGTTACATAGATTTATGGCCTGAAAGTCTAGGACATAAACAAATGACTATTGTATACAAGTAGGTAAAAATATTGGTGCTCATGCACATATTTCTTGCCTTTTAAGAAAAAATATAAAACATGGTTGCAGCGGCCTTCTGTTATGATTATTGATTATTTGTTGAAATGTTAATCTGTGTACAGTAGTATTCCTTTTTATATCTCGTTAAACATTGTACGACCTTTATGGAATTTGTTTTTCTTTTGAAAATTTACTTCACTGCATACTTTCAATAGATGAGAGATGAAATTAATGTTTTTTTAAAGACCAAATCTTACAAGGCAGCACAGGGGCTGTTTAACTTCAAAGCTTTGTGAAGTGATTTGCAAGTGAAATACTGTCCTGCTCTAAGTTTCCAAACTTACATTATTTAAACTGGCCTTCCATAAGGAGTTTGATGTCGTTGATTGGATGCGGTCAATCGACCCAGACCTGGTTGTTTACGCTCCCTCACTGGCCGAGAATGGCTACAAGACGTTGAAGACGATACGCCGTATCAACCGCCACACCCTTATGCAGTTCTGTCCTGATATGAAGCATGGCCATTTTGAGGCCGTTTTGCATGAGGTGGATCGAATACAAACACCAACGTCTAGAAAGGTATCAGTCAACAGTGTTGTGTGTTCCACAGTTTCTTGGAGAGTTATTGGGTTTTGTGTGTTTTGGATTCACTGATTCTTGTCCAAGTGGTCTTTTCAACACTTTTTGAAGCTTTTGCTTCCATAACAGTTTCTTTGGCTGGTCTTTTGGCTTTGTATTTTAAATGTTTGAGTTTTAACAATTTTAACTTATGGTGCAGCCATTTTGTTTTTGTCCATATTCAAATCAATCCATTTTTGAAACTATGGCTTAGGCTGCTGCCCTTAGGCACTATTAGCCTGTTTTGTCCTTTTTCAAAATGACTGATGGAGCTTGGGTCTCAAAAAGTGCCAAGGTATCCATATTGAGGCTGAAGGAAAATATAGTCAGGCCCCATTATGATGGATAAGAATTAGTGTTTGTGATTGGTTGTGAATACAGGAAATATTACAAAGATGGCTGATCCATACAGACCATAGTAAAGAAAGCAACAACCACTTAAAAGCGGTTGTTACTTTCTTGGTTTTGTCTCAATCCTTTGAGACGAGTTATTCTGGTGTTGATATTTATCATGAGTTCAACATGGGTTTTTCTTTACTTTTTCTTACACCTCAATAGAACTCTTTCAAAATAACCAAAATGCAAAATTTCATTTTGATATTTTATAGCCGCATTTTTGTCTTGATTAATTAATTGATTAACTAATTGTTTGCTATGCACTAATTCTGACATGTTTGCTTCTTATTAACTTTTTTTTTCATGATTTAAATGTTATTACTTCATTTGTTTTTATATACTTGTTTTTTAAATATGTTTGTTTACTAGAGATTAGGCTTTGTTTCATAATAGTATCTAACACCTGGTTCAGACAGGCGCTCCAGAGTTGTGCCGAACCAAACAGATTAGGAGCGACTCTAGGTCAACCCAATTAAATGTTTTTATTTCAGACAGGCAAACTTACCATAATGCTTTTTTAATTAATACTTTGTTAATTGTAGCGATTTTGGCCTTCGGGCCACATGCTCAATTTTATGTGTAATAAATAAACCAGAAATATAACATTTACAAGATCGACGCCTGAAACGAAGAGGCTCCAGAGTCGTTCCGAACGACTGCAACAGTCGATCTTTCAACTTCCAGCACATCCAGTCGTTTCAGACATTGAACTTTTCATGTACTTAATTCAATAATTTGGTTCGGTGCAACTCTAGAGCACCTGTCTGAACTGGGTGTAACTTTAATACGATAGGTTTCTCTGAGTCGCAGCAAGATTTAGTTGTTCAGACGTTCAGTTTAAAGATTCTTGAAACTTCTGTGGCTCATTGTCCCCAACTATTTCATGTCTGTGTATTTTTTCTCTTTTGAACTTGGACTCTAAACTGGTTTTCGTCTGCAGATGTTGTTGTTTTAAGTTTCTCATAATTTTGGGATTTTTTTTCTACTTTTATTTTGTCAAGCTGCTTGAGGAGGAGAGAATAAGGAATAATGTAAGATTGCCTATGACTAATAACTAGATATGTATATTTTGAAACCAATACTTTTTTCATTCTACTGTAATTAGGTTGGCTTACACGAAAGAAAGATTTAAACCTTAACACAACATAATAACCGTCTGTAATAATAAACAAATTGCAGAGACAGATTTTACATGGCTGGCCAGTAGACTTTGTGCAGACTGGCCAATAGACTTTGTGCAGACCGGCCAGTAGGCCTTGTGAAGTTTTCGGGGCCCAATTTCATGTACCTATTTAAATGCAAAAAATAGCCAAGCACAAAAAAATTATGCTTACCAGAAAGAAGATTACCAGCAAAAAAAAGTCACACATACCATCTTTGAACGGTTTCCTGCTTAGTACCCACAAGAATTACAAGAAATATCTAGCAAGCATATTGATGTGTGTCATAGTTACACAAGGCCGACAAATTCTAGCAATAATTTACTCCTCCACTTCCTGTATGCATAGGTATTGATTACAGTATGATGGATGAGGCATACTGTATTTAACCTTTTTACCTGCCAAGCAACTGGAATTTCCAGTTCAGAGTACATCTCCAGATTGCCCACAAAAAGTAGCTTTTTCTTCTGTCTCTACACCCCCCCCCTTTCCCCACATCCCACCAGCACATTCTTTAACACCTACCCCAACATTTACACTTGACACATTCATATAACTCCGTCATTGTCACTCTTTTGCACACTGATTTATTTGTCGCTGCCTGACCATCGTAGGAGGGACGTCTGATCGATTTATTCTCAGACCAGGGAAGTGTATCTGAAGATGAGAATTTACTTGAAGTGAGATTATTTCTGACTTATCAGCTCGACTAATTGTATTGCATGGCTCCTTTGTTCTTTTCTCTTTTCTTAGTAACAATTTTGATAGTGATTGATAAGTGACTTAGGAGCTGAACTCACTCGCTCTGCGTCTTTGCTATTTATTAACCAATAAACACTCTTGGCTGCTTTTGCGCTTTGTAGAGTTTCAACAATGTGTACAGTAGAAGCATTGCTGCACTACTGCCAATTTTTTTTTTTATCAGTGGTTATAGCTGTATAGTGCATGAGTGGTCCAGACAGTAAAAGTTACTGGAAAAATAATTGAACAGTCTCGCATTGTCAATATAGAGAAATTTTGATTGATAGTTATGGGTGGTTGTTGTTGTTTAACTACGTGCACTTGAACCATATCTCGTCATGGATAGGATGGTCTAGTCAACTAATTGAATCCAACCCTTGTTATGTGGCGCCATTTCTGGGTCCTTTAGAGACCATAGCAGCCACAAGCCATTGGTATTGAAATGCCCTTAGGGGATGCAAGATTTGACCTACTTGCACTCTACCCAAAAGGTCAAAGTAAAGGTCATGGCCTGAAGTGACATTTTCCAATGTTTTTAATTTTAACTTAGCGTCTACGTGTCTGAGAACAAAATATAAGTTCTTTATTGGTAATTCTAGACATTTATACTAAAATTTTATGGAAAGGAATGCTCTCTAAAGGTTTAAGCACACACATCAGAACAGGAAAAATTTGCTAAAGCTAAACAAAAGTTGTTTACCATTTAAAACACAGTAGACCTTCATGCTGTCACCATCTTGGTCATGTTCCTAGTAGCCAATAACGGTAATAAATGCTAACATTCATTGTACAAAAAGGTACCAGATCATTTCTCCTGGGAGAAAGGAAAGACGGCCGAACCATGATAAATGTCTATACAGTGGTCGTGGCTTGTGACTGTTTCTTGGAAAAATTGTGCTCAGTGGAAAAATCTCCAAACCAGTGTCTTCAGCTGAGCAACTCCCAATAAACATTCATCTCTGGTCCTCAATCTCATTCATCATTGATTGGCAGATACCAGAATATTAATGAGCAGTCTCCACAAGGTCTTATCAGTCATTACAATTGACAGAACTGACAATTAAAACCAACAACTAGTTAACCATTAAACACTGTTTGTAGATAGAATGTCGCATTACTTACACTCTGTTGATCACCATACCAGGGCTGTTGGCAACTGACAAATTATATGAAATATGGACAGCTATTAAGTAAAGTGATCATAGAAAGAACAGTTCTTAATTGGTGCTAACCCAGCCCTAAGTAACTGTTGTAGAAAAAATTTGCAAAAATTGTTTTCACAAATAAAACCTGTATTTTACTTTAAACAAACTAAAGTGTGGTTGATGGGTACAGCTATATGTAGATAGATGAATATTTATTGTCCTCATCATAAGAAAAAAATACAGAAAGTTTGCCTCCATTAGCTCAAAAATGGCAACAACCATAAGGTCTGAGACTTGTGAGTTATGCACACACACATGGACAAATAAGGATCCACGGAAGTAACAGGTTATTAAGGATCCGTTAAATGACCTGTCCATTGATGCAATCAAACTGGCTCCTTTAATAATGTGCCACTACCAGTAGTCCAGCATTCTCCTGAAG
>CM021542.1:2130260-2144987 GCA_010994315.2 Pisaster ochraceus | reverse complement strand
GAGCATGCTAAGATATTAACCCAGAAGAAACCTAGAACTGAGCCTAGAACTGATCCTAAGATTGTAAGATTTAATGGTGGATTTGAAACCCTCACAACAATTCAGTTCTTCATGAGAGTCACTCACTCTATAGCAATCACAGTTTGCAGTAAGCTTGCACTGGTTGAACTAACAAGGCTTGAAACTTGTATGATTTCATTTCATTAAGTTCCAAGGCTTCACAAGTGTGAAACTAAATTTATAAACATGAAAATATCTAGGACTAGACTTGGATTGGGCTGTTTTCAAAGTTTGTCGGAGCTTTTTCCAGGCTGGCAAAGGGATAAGTCTTCCAGGGTTACCGATCAAAAGTTTCATTCATCTGTGCAGTTCAAAGAGTATCTTTTGTAAATGTTTTTAGTTCAAGAGATTTGCTATTACCAGTTTGGGCTAAATTTTTCTTGTTCGTTTTTTTTTTGGGGGGGGGGGTTTAGGTAAAGATTTTCTGTGACAGTAAGAGACAACCAAAACTAACCGAATTTGTCCTTAGAAATGGTAATACATTTTGGAATGGAAAATGGAAAGTTATCAAAATATGTAGATATGCAATGCCTAACCATATTTATGAAAAACTGAAGAACCATATCAGGAAAAAAGGAACCAAACACAGGGGAAGGGGAGAGGGAAAGATGAAAATAAATACGAGACTAAAGGGGAAAAAACAAGCTGAGTCAAAAACAGAACCCATGATTTGTTCAACACGAGGTCTATGTACTTTCTTCTGTAAGGGAAAATCAATGCTTTACTGGGATGTTGTCAGGTCTCTTGTTGGAGATCTATGCCTATATGGATTTAGCTCATAATTAACATTGCTAGAGTAGAGTTATTGTCGTGTACTAATCATAGCACTTATTGGAAGGAACGTATGAAGTAGGTAGGCTGAACATTAATCTTTACATGAAAACAACAATGATTGAAGAACATAATCTTAGGCTGGTGCCTTCCCTTTTACCTCTAACTGCTGAGCATCTTCGGCAAGAGATTCTCCCCTATTTTCCAAAATACTCCACTCTATGGTAATTCAACACCCAAATGTTTGGACTCTGATGAGATTGGTATGCCTGGCCTCATGCAGTTAGTGGGTGTTTTGAGGGCAGTACCAAATCCATGAAAGTACTGCAGTTTGTATAGACTCAACATCCAAATATGATGAGATTGTGTGCCTGGATGAAGAGATTCTTAGAGAAGAGTTCAAAATCCAACAAACTCAAGTATAACCAATAGATATCTTCCAAAATTACACTTTACTCTCTGGTAACAAAACACCTAAATGTTTGGACTTAAATAAGGTCGGTCTGCTGTCTCAAATCTTACAAAGTCAGACAATGTCCTGAACAGTATTTTGGAGGATTCAGTACCTTAAGCTGAAGTAAGAATGGCTCTTCGATTGAATTTCATCTCGTTTTCATTTTACTTTGATCACATCACCGTGTGCAGTTTTGTGAAGGCATGATGTACTCACAGTATTCTGTAAGTCGCTTGATTATTCAGAGCGTCTTCTGTGTTCTCAACAGTAAAGCACTTGTTTGTTTTATTGTTTCAGTGTAAAATGATATTACATCATAAGTCTTAGCTCGTCTGTGTGGGTCTCATCATCTGGTTGATTTACAAAGAACAGAAAGGCTTTCTTAAGAATATTTCTCTCAAAACAAATGATAATTTGTTATCTGTTCTATAAAAACAATATGTTTTGCAATGAGTTCTCACACTCTTGCAATCATTTCCCACTCGTTATCAATTGACTTTAGCTGTGAAAAAAATTCAGTCACAAGTTACGCCTGTAAAGCACAAACCACATGAACTAAAAATGTAAAGTAAGATAAACGGATAAAAAAAAAAATAGTAATGCATAATTGTGATTAGTGTAAAGAAAATCTGTAAGACATGTTGCTATCAAACTGTTGGAAATGCTTCTTCAGACCATCTTTAGTTCTCAGGTCATTGGGATTAAGGAGGATGGTCAAATAAGTCAGATATTTCCAGATACAGATATATCCAGCCTTTTATCCTCAAGTGTTTTTTGTAACTAATTTTCTATTCATGCTGACAAAAAGGAGAGCCTGCCTGAGGATTCCTTCACAGATTTCCTCATTGATGTCTCAAAAGAAGTAAGATCATAGCGTAATTTATTGTCTCAAGTACTGGTGGAAACCAGTACCTCCGCTTAGAGGAACTTTAGTCCAAAGTCTCTTTTTTAATTTTCAGTTTTGTGAAAATGTTCGTTGACTTTTTAATTTCACTGTTTTTGGCTTCTGTTAGTAAACATTCTGAATCTGAATCTGAATCATTTAGCCGGCAAAGCATCCTATTGGAAACATCACACCAGCTTTTGGAAAGAAGACAATGAAGACATTTTAGTTTTAGAGGTGGGAGGAAAGCCCCAAGTAGGGAAAACCCATACAGTCAGGTAGGGGCTGAAAACCCAATCCGCATGCAAGGCTTCAGTCCGGGAGTCAAACCAGGGTCTACAGAGGTGAAAGGTGAAAGGTGAAAGGCAGGGAAGAAACCACTTAGCCAACCTATTATCTCTGTATGAATTTATAGGCAGTCAGCACCATAGAATTATACACATGTTTAAGAGATTGAAATTTAAGAAAATAATTTGCTTGATTTAAAAATATAAAAAAATTCAATGGGGTTTTCATGTTTTCTTTTTTTAGCCTGCACCCACTAAATTGAACTGGCAGGTAATTCATTCATTTGTTCAATCATTTTAAAATGGCCAAATAGTTGATAATTAAGATCATGATTTCATGAAGATAGTCAACTTAATTAAACCATCTCAGCTTCAACGGAGCTCTGACAAGTCTTATTGTCCATGGGCTTTTTATTTCTCTTCTAATGGTACTGAGAATTGCATCAAACATTTTCTTTGATCTTGGAAAACATCAAGTATTGTTTTTGTGTTATTTTATTTTCCCCTTGCTTCTTCGCTCACACCTAGTCTGATATGTATAAGAAAGCTGTGGAAATAGCCGAGGACCATTTACTTCGTCAGGTAGACACAGAGATTTTGTCCATCGGTTCAGATAACCCAGTTTTGAATTTATTTACTAACAGTTTTGGATTTGGCTTGCATTAATTTTAACACTCACAGCAGGGCTTGAAATTTCCATCGCAGAGTGTTTAGAGTGTAAAAGTCCATGTCATACGAGGCAATGTACAGGCAACCAGTTCCAGGCAGTCGTCAAAACTCTTTGAAGATACTACCACACTACCTATTTCCACCCTCCTCCAAACCCTCCCCAACCCCAATCCTGACCCAAGAAAATACATTCCTTATGCAAAGCTTTGAATCCCACTTTCTTCTTATTTCTAATTTACTTAGGACTGCCACTGAGATGGCGAGTCATTAATGCGTAAATGTCTCTCACATTCTTAATAGATTTAATGGTGTCTGATATATTGGTCTCATTTCTTAGGAGCAAGAAGAAGCTGCTAAGGGTCGAGAAGGCAATGATGGTCCGGGTCGTGACCCTCGAGATGTCATTACAGCTCTGTCTGCGATGCGTCGCCAACTGCACAGCGAGCAACGTCGCATACAAAACCAGCTGGACCAAAATAAGCAGGTAGAAACACCGCAGTGGTTCTGCTGTCTGGTAGATGTTTACACTTGTAAATGTTGCTTTGGTTTGCACACCATGCTGGAAAACATAAATCCCATATCATGAAGTCAAAAAGGCCCTGTATTTGCGCCGCCTGTGGTCTTAACCCTGACCATCCCCCATTCCCAACCCTTCAAAATCCAACTCCATGTTTTGTTTGATTCTTTTGGACTGAGGACTGCACTAGTTAACTTTATAGTGTGTTTTACATGGAATCAAGCATACTGCGATAATCAGAGTCCAACAGATTGAGTGTTGAGTAATACCATTATGTTGTTTTTGTTTCGTAGCATGATCCTTATGCCCAATCACAGCCCAAGGCCAGCTCCAGACGAGCCAGCCCTCAGGTGGACGTCTTTGAGGTAGCTCGTCACAAGGCACCGGTAGCCGTAAGGAGGGAGCCACTTACCCACCACACTGCTGCTGCTGACTTCTCCAGTCTCAAAAACAGAGGTAGGCAAACATTCCCCCCCCCCACCAGCTTTTATAAATCTGACTGTATTTATTTTAATTTATAGCCTTAAAGTAGATCTTGGAGACCTTCAATTGATGGAGTCTTAAAATTAAATTTGTCATCTTAAACTTTGCAGAATCAAACTCAAGGCAGAGGTTGCGAGAGCAATTCCCCAACAACCCCAACTCTGACCTCACCCTAGAAGCTCAACAGAGGGCCCTTCTAAGACATCAACAAGAAAAACTGGAGAATCTCCGAAGAGGTAAAGTAGCTATCCCTGAGAAAAGCAGAATCTTTTCTTCTTTTTTTTCCCTCAAAGATTTCTAATTGATTTGGTCTCTTTGCAAAAGACATGGTATGATTTTGTTCAATTACTGGGAAGATAAATGGATGTTTCGTTATCTGAGAACTCTTTCAGATAGTCCACACACTATTTGACCAATTCTTCTGCTTTTGGAAGCAGATTTAGGGAAAACAAATGGCTCGTTCAAATTTTAGCTATATGGTCTGCAAGTGTTATCCAGTAAATCAAGATAGATTGACCTTGCCCATCATGGACTGAGTAAAGTCTTCATACTTTTATTGTCTGCCGGAGATAACAACTTCTGATCAGTATTTTTGTGTCCAAATTGTTTCCCCAGGAAATAACAAAAGACCGATTGTCGATCAGATGCCAAGTATGAACCCAAGAGATCTAGGCAGGGTAAGTCAGGATAGAAGTTGGAAATCTATGCAAGGTGTGCAAGTCATGTGCTTGTACGACTAGGACCATAGGCTGCGTCCGAATTGATGGACTTATAATAAAGGACTGTAATAATTGATAGCATCAAGTACTGCTCACAGTCTCTGTATGCAGATCATACCAGAGTGTTCACCTTACAATTGTCTATTTTTCCTGCAGAGTGATTCCCCACTCCTTGCCTTGGAATCTGAAAGTGCCTTCATAGGGATCAATAATGGTGTTGCGGACATCCCCCGTACACCCCCACGTAGGAAGAGGCCCCCCTCCCCTCGCACAGAATATGGAGAGCCCTCTACGTCAGTTGCAAACAGAAGCAAGGTAAGCGTTGTGTCCAATGTGAAGAACATTGTTAGCATGGATGGTTGCTGCGTAAAGCACTGGCCTCTCATCATTGTGGCCTTGGTTAGATTCCTGGCTGGGGCCATATGATTTGGGGGCAATTGAAGCAGGCCCAACATGAGCAGCAACCCTACCAGTTCAGCTACCATTAGATAGATAGTGTGTTGTTAATCTTGTTGGTGATGGGTTGCAATCAACCTGTTTCCCATCGTAGGTTTGTAGCCAGCGTAGTGCATGTATCCCCTCATCCTACAGCCTAGACAGTTTTTAAGAGGAATATCAATTCCTACCTCAAGCGCCTCTGAGTTATTTTCATCTTAAGTATTTTCTTCTTGTAGCCCCTTAGCGTGGCTTTTAGCCTTGTTTGGGTCAAACTTGCACACACACACACACACACACAAAAACCAACAACAACAAAAACTGAAAAACCTACCAGTACAGCTACCATTAGTATCATATTTTTTGAAGATTGCATTAACCCAATGTTGTCACTTTTCTCACCTTTTAGCCTAAGGATCCATTAGGTTCAACGATGAGTTTTGATAACGACACCATCGATTTCTTGGCTAAGAAAAATAAGGAGAGAAACAAGGCCCTGAATAACATTGAAGGTTAGTATAAGCAGGATTCATGTTCACTAAATTAATCAGCATCTTCAAAAACAAGCTTAAGATGCATATTTTCATCTTTTTTGACCCTGGGCTTTGAGGATATCTCCTTTAATTTCAAAATGTGAGTCCATTGACTATTTTTGCAAGTTGCTGAGCGTCCACATCAACAACTTTTACCACTGAAGGAGATGGATTTAATAAAAGCGTACATCTTGAAGACATTTCTGGTAAATTGTCAAATCACTGTTTCTTTGTTTGTTTCCCTTTCCAGCTGATGTTGATTCTCTGGTTGATGCTGACGATGTGTTAACACGGTTCATGATGAGGTCATCACACGACAGGTAAAAATATTCCCCCACTACTCTCAATTCTTATTTTGATCTCCATTTTAGAAAGCATGACTAGCTTGCATGTGGGGTAGTGTTTGAACAAAAGAACTTATTATGCAATCTTTTTTTTTTCCCCAAAAAATATCTTTAATCCCCTACTCCTTCCTTCAGACTTGTTCCTTCAGATACTCGGAAAGTTCTGGCGTAGTGTTTCTATCTTTTCCTCTCTACTACAGGGTGTAGCTACCAGGGGTGTAGCAATTGGGAAGGGGGTGTGTAGTGAACAGGGGTTGCAGCCACCCAGGGGTGTAACAACCAGCTAGGGGAGTGTAGTAAATTAGTGACCAGGGGGTGTAGTTACCCGGGGTGTAGTGACTAGGGGTGAAGTGACCATGGGGTGTAGTGACTAGGGGTGAAGTGACCAGGGGGTGTAGTAACCAGGGCTGTATGACCAAGGGGGTGCAGCCACCTGGGGGTGTAACAACCTGTAAGCCTGTTGAGCAGAGTGAATTAGTGACCAGGGGGTGTAGTTACCCGCGGTGTAGTGACCAGGGGTGTTGTGACCGGGGGGGGTAGTGACCTGGGTGTATAGGTTGTGACAGTCACCCAATAACTTTTCTCAGTTAGCATTTGAGCCTCTGTTGGCAAATGAAGCGCCAAGTCAAGTAGAACAAGAGTGCTGACCAATGAGCCATTAGTTTTCCTTTTCCACTTATTTAAAAAAGAACCTTTTTTTTTCTGTGACATTATTGAATAGAGTGGGGGGTTGCATGCTGGGCTAGTCTCTCTTAACTCTCTCTGGAGAATGTTTTGGTAGTCAACGAGTTGGCAAAGTGGCTCCCCTACATCCCAGAAAGGGCTGGCAAACTGGCTTCACTGCTCTCTGAAAAAGGATGCCTGCTAGCATTAGCATCCATACATCTTCCCAAAGAAAACGTTTTTGCTATGCTCTTGCCTTTTATTTTCTTTTTTTTGGTTTCCTGGCATTCTATTTGAATCTTGTTTAAAACACCATGCTTATTTCATTTTCACCTGCACGCTTGCTTTTCAAGATCATAACTATGTCATTTGGTAAACTGGAAGGTAATGTATGGAATTCACATTAGTTTGCTGTGAAATACAATAACTTAGAATGCATTTTGATTAATATATTTTCAAAGAGAGTAGGAAAAATAACACTGATATTGTGAAAATAGTTGGAATAAGTAGTCATGTATACAGATCGTTGTTCTCTTTCTCACTGTAGTTCTTTCTACATTAGGAAGAAAGAAATTATTTAGAAGACTATTTCTTTTGAGGCATGATTAAAAATAGATTCTATGCTTCTACAATCATGACTCAGGAGTCATTTGGTTGAACACTTGTGTAGAGTTAATAAATGAACTTTCTTCAGCAGAGTGACACCCAAAGTCTGACGTCTGTTTTGAACCCCCAGTATTTAAAAAAACAGTCCCATGTTTGCAGGGGCAAAGTGGTATTACATTAAACAAAATGTTCTCACATTCACAACATTCGAAACTGCAATATCTCTGTAACTAACTTGTACTCATCTAGTAAAGCTGTTAGATTTGTTCCAATCCTAACCTGATGTCTCCAACCAATCACCAAGTATGATAAAACCACAGTCGTCTTTTGTATCCATTGGCGTACCATACATTGTCATGGGAAAGCGGAGGCAAAAACACAATTTTTTTTTTTTTTGGGGGGGGCTATTTAATGTATCGAACCATTTGTAACAAAATTTAAATCTCATTTTGGGGCAAGATGTGGGGGCAAGGATTCTGAGCCACGCCCCCCCTCGTTACACCTTTAGGTATATATAATCCAAATCTACCTAAAATAGAAAATCAAGAGAAGAAACTAGATTCCAGATTAGAAATATCACAATTTGACTTGACACATCACCTAATTAGTTGTTTTTTGTTTGTACATGTATCAATATTTTTAACAGTTTGATTTGACTCCTCACACACTCACAGATATTTGATTAGTTTTAGTGCAACATTAACTTTTGGGTATTTATAAAATAATCTGTGACAGCAAGTTCCCTTTTTGCATTACAGTTTTGCAGATTTTTACTTGAACCATTTTAAAATGAGAGAGAAGGAAGTTTTAACTTCGACCACTTTATGGTCAATATTTTTAAACCTCTTTTTCTAAATCTATGTTCCTATTTTTCTGTCAACAGACCAACATCTGGCAAGAGCGAAGATCTGAGTCTGTGGCTGCAGCCAAGCACCATTGATTGAGGAAGTCTGGGTCTCCGGTGTTTCAAGTATTGTCAAGACAGTGTCACGTAGGGCAATTTAAAGGCAACCAGTTCCAGGCAAACCAAAAAAGAAAACATTTTTCGAATAACTTTTTGGGGGATACAAAGACAATAGAAAAGCCTCTCTTGTTTTACCAAAGTGTTCCGTTTGCATACAGTGCAGTTGACTGCCTCTAAGTTGCCTGTAAAATTTGCCCTGTGTGATTTGACCCTTGTAGTTTTCAGCGAGCATTTCACATACACTTTTATTTTGAGACATGGACAGCCTGTCCATGAGTTTTGCTCTCAATGTCGGACATTCAACTTCTCAGTAGATTCCCCTGTACATAGAAAACTTGAAAACACTGTGCTAAGTTTTATGTGCTAGATTGTTGTGCTTTTTTGCAATGACAAGTCCAATGTCTTGTATCATACAATATATGAGTTGTTAAACAGTTAACATTTTATTTATTTGGGTTTGACAAGGCTCTTTGTCATTTAAGCTGCAAGACACATTTCTGACATCACTTCTTTCAGTGATTCTGATGTCATTTTTTATACCTCAAGGGGAGTCAACTACCCTGCTCAGCCTCAAAAATGTTGTATCTTGAGTGCTGTGTTTAGTAAAAAGAGGCACTGGTGCCCTCCCCCACAAAACAAAACAAAACAACAACAACAACAACAGCAACAATCTACATTTGTGCCGAAAGTATTTACACACTTTAGTTTGGAAACTTATTGCTTTTCACTTTTTAAACCAAAAATGAAACAACTAAGTATATTACTTAACATAAGTCTGTTTATATTTTCTTTTGTGTTGAAGTTGAACTTATTTTATCTCAATATTCACTCATCCAAAAACTTACCCAACGTCGGATCTAGCAAGCATGGTAGAATTGCAGCCCATGTGTCTTTACAGGGTGTAACAGTCTGCAGTAAATGTCCCATTTACAGCACCTTCAATTAATGAGATCGCCAATTAGGGCTAGATATAGCTTAGTTGGTAGAGCGCCGGCATGTTAATTCAGAGGTTGCAGGTGCAAATCCTGCTCTAGTCAGTTTTTCTTTTTTTCAACCAAAATTAAAAACAATTATTGTGACCCAATGACATCTTTTCACACTCAAGTTTTCTTATGTATAAAGCAATAGTGAATTGTGCCTTCTATTTGCCCTTTTTGTACATTGTTCTAAAAGTTGTTTAGGGGTTGGTTTTTAATAGGAATAGTCAGTGTGGTTGATGTATTATAAACATTATTTTGGCCAGTGGAAAAGTTGAAAAAGTATAAAAATTTGTATTGTTTCCTTTGCAGTTTCAGTTTGGCTACATTGATTGAGAGAGATTAGATTAAGGTCATTAACCGTAGATACAGTCTCTCTTTTGGAAGAAGTGGGGTTCTGGGAAAATCCTTAATGGAGATAGTCAGGGCTTTTCAAATGTGATACTCTGCTCGTCGTCGAGACGATTTTATTCCAGTTTCTCAGTTTCAGAACCATATTTTCTCCCAAAAGAGAGAGGTCTTATCCACATGTTTGTCAGTAAGCTAATTTCTTATCGTACTTATTACACCATGCAAAGTTTCAAATCTTACTTCGCATTGATTATAGTGGAAGAAAGACTACCAGCCTGTGATGTAAGGGTGTTGTCTTGTTCAAAACAATACTCTCTCATTCTTGAATCAATCAGTGGTTTCGGTTACCAATTCGGTTTGGATTGGATTGCCAAATGAATGCAAGAAAGTTTGAAAACTTTTGTTTTGGAAGCTCATATCTGTTGCTACCCTAGCTTCGGAAACATAATCTCTTGAACCTCTTTTAAATTTTCACTTCATGTATATAATAAAATATTTAAGACATTCATGTATATGAACATAGCTGTATATGATTGATTTACTTGAATTTATTTGTAAAAACTTATCTTACGATATTTTCTTTAACATTTATTTTGAAATTTGCCTTAAAGTGTAAACTTGAGTGGAAACCTAGAGAGTGTTTATATAGATTATATGTAAAATTTCATGTATTGTAGTTGAACATTCCATAACAGTCCAAAAGATTAATTCAAGTAACTGTATAGACCTTATGCATTGTTGCCATCAGGCCGCCATCTTAGAAGTAAACTGATGAAAGAATGGAAACACACAGATGTGTACGCGCAGCACGCAGGATTGGCAAATTAACAACCTTTTAACCTCTAGTCCAGGGCACTGTACTCAACTGTATTGAAACAGCCACTTGTTGTGGCTGTTGATACACATTTTCAAGATAAGGCAAAATATTTATTGCTTGAAATATTAATAATATAAATAAATATTAATAACACAGCAAAGCTGTAATAGTAAAACTGTTGCTCTCTGGTAGTTCCCTTTAAAAATCGAGAGTATACATAGCATTGAAAATGTTGGCAAAAACTGCTCGTAGTTGTCTAATTATATCCTATGAATGAACATTAAGCACATCATTAATTCTGACAGAATTGCTTGCAGTTGTATGTGTACTCTCCCTGAATCAAGATAAGGTACAACAATAATGTAAATAATTGACAAGTGTCGCTATCCCTCTAACCTACGTATAGTCAACTGCTTTAATTAAATGAGGTAGTTTAAATCTCTGACATTTCTCAAATAGACAATGTATATATTGTCAGACCCAAACTACTCTGATACTTGATGTATTAAGTGAATGCTTTATAAGTACTTCTGATATTAAATTTATTGTATTTATATTCTTTGAATCAAGTTATGTTTCCCTTTTGTGTGAGGTAAGAAATGTTGATGCATTGAATAATATGTAGGTAGGGATTACTACTTTATGCCCAGCCGTATACACGTAATTAAAAGACCCATGTTTCATCAATATTATTCTAGCTCCCCCACCCCCTCCCTCCCCAACCCGGCATCCCCACCACACCCCCTCCATGCAGCCCCGCCTTTCCTATCACCCTCGGAACTACTTTGCATAATGAGTGCCTTGAGTTTGCTCTTTTGAAAGTAGAGGTATTGAGAATTTAGAATCTTGGTGGTTGGTTTAATACATGTGTATGTCCAAATTCTCCCAACCTTGCTTTGACTTTTGACCGCAAGGCTTGTCTGTACCATATTCCAATGGGGATGTTCTTTTAAGTATTGCAAAATTTGAAAGCCAAATTTTCCCTTAACACTGGTCTAAGAACTATTCATACTTTCATCTGTTATATTTTTAATAGAAAAGACAACATTTACTCCATAAGTTTTTTCATAGTTACTTTTTAGTTTATACCTTCCTCACTGACGAGACGTTTTCCCCCGCAAAATGTGTACATTTGGTGTCTTGATTGCCATATATGGTGTTGTGCTTTGATATGCAAATTACTTGTGGCGTGCCGCATGGAAAGCGCCGCCATATTGGCTTTGAAAGGAAAATGGCTGAACGCTGGAGAAGACCTCGCCTTGCCGTCGCATTTTTTTCACATTTTATGAACAATTCAGAGGACAAAATTTCTGCAAACATAGCAAGGTGAGTTTATAATTATATATAGCTTCTGTGGGGAACTTTTTGTTGTACATGAGGATGTTTGAAACAGTCAAAATGATGCAAACGTATGGGCTCACTTTTCGTCGAGGCGGTAAGTTTAAAATACACGTGACAACATTCTGTCTTCGGCTAGTTCGGCTGTAATATGAAGGAAAAAAAAGCCAACAACTTAATGACGTTTTAAAAAATGTGATTTTATTTTTAAGCCTTTAGAATTGTTCAATTCTGCCTGCCTGGCTTTATATATTCGGCTAACCCTTCTTGATAGTTAAAAATATAATTTAGGGACCTTAATGGAGATAAATTGGTGGCTCCATGCGGAAAATTTTCCCATATATGAAGATTACCTGCAAAGATAACGCTATTTTGAACTCAATATTAAGCCTGTGGTACATAGGAATTGAAAACTTAGCAACAAGGTGGGAAGGGGCCTTCACAGCGACACAGTTTGAGGGCGAAAATTAGCAGTCCAAACTTTAGTCTATGCCCATTACAAACATGGCACAAAGTCGGAGATGTTCTCTACTTATTGTAACAAATTTAAATACCATCTCACATTTTGTCAATTTGTTCTCTATCAATAAACGAATAAATTCCCATTGAATCCTTTTGTCAATTTGAAAAAAATGTGTACTAAAATGTTTATTATTTTATTTCATTTCTTATAGGCTCACATCTTATGCTGGCAGTTGCAAAGAAATCGCCATTCCAGCAGATTCTTGATACCCAGCTCAGTTTCTACACCTTACATACATTGAGGTAAGTTTATACCTTGACTCAATAATATAATTTTAAAGAAATTTCCAACAAAAATTTCTCAATAATTAGAATCAGGCATGCAAACCAATCTTTCAGTTGGAGCCTAAACTCTTACACATATTTAACTATTTATGCATATAATTAAGAACCAGTCTATGAGCTGCCATAAATAGAAATACCTTAGTTGGTGTTTTACTGTTAGGATTCATGCTTTACATTATGTTGGTTTATGCACAAATACCAGCTTCCCTAAATTGATACATTGTATGCGCGTTCAAACAAAGGCGTAGTATGCATGGCATGCGGCTCAACCCCTCCTTGCATTGGATGAATTGTTTTTATGGAAAACTTTGGTACTTTTCAAAAAATGCACATGTACCTTTTAATGGTACAGTTTATCAGAAAACTAAAATATGAAATTTGTTTCATGAGCACCTACATCGTAGAAATTTCCAGCAAAATGTTTTTAATAATTAGAATTGGGCATGCAACCTGTCAGCTGGGCCCAATTTTATGGCTCTATTTCCCGTTGAAGTCTGCACTTGCAGTCACCTGCTTAAGGGCAAACGCCGTTTTTCTGCGCTACCTCTGTAAGTGAAGAATACCTAACAGGGAGTACGCACTCACACAAGCAAAAATTCCCTGCAAACCTGTGAAACACACTTGATGTAAGCGCGGAACCCCGTGCTTCCGTAAAGTACATTCTATGTTTCTCGATCAGTTTTGAAACAGGATATTCTCAAGGAGTTTCAATGTTGTACATAAAACACCTAATAAAAGATTGCAATTTTGATTTCCATTTACACTTTTTGTTTAGTACAGACAGAGGTACAGCCAGAACAACCCATGCATCCATCAAGATTCAGTCAGAGAATTAGCCAAGGGGTATTGTCGTCACTCGGCATGAGAGAGTAAAGAGCAAGAAATGGTCTCAATTCAAGGTAAATACTAACAATTTCTTCATGGAGGTCCTCTGAATTGTAGTTTAGCTTCATGAGAGATGTTGATTTTATAGCGTTTTTGGCTTGGATAGGGGTTACAACCAGTGGAAGAGCCTGGAGAGGCAGATGCCCCCCACAAAAAAAAATTCAGATGCACGTAGTGCCTTCATAATAAAAAATACATAATTGGTCCCTTTTCCCCTCCACTGGAAAGCAATGCCACCCCTGTGTGGATCGTCCTCCACCCCCAGTGAAAATATTTGGCTACACTGCTGGCAACACCTCATTGCCCATTAAGAGATTCTGTGAGAAAGGGGAGGTAGTGATTTGAAATATTTAAATATTTATAGTAGTTAGTTAGGTGCGTACAATGGAAGAGTGTTGATCAATCAGCTCCCCATAGGGTGACCAATGTGGTGCACCTCATTTTTAGGGAGGAAACATGGTAACTGTTCTGAAGGAAGATTTTGCAGACACGGTGGAGGAAAAGTTCCTCCTCCCAAAACCCACCACTGTCTCCATTCTCACATCAACTCTTGATCCAGTTAAACAAAAAACAGTTTAGATGCAGCTTGTTTTACCAAAAATGTTTTCATTCTAATTCACTTACAGGCATGTCCCATACGCTGTCACTTCTGAAGACGGTATTAATAAGCTTTCCAAAGAGTGAACTACACCTCAGTGTGTACATCTTACAAACAAAGGTAAATTTCTAAGATATCTCAGGATGTTCCCCGGTAAATACAAGGTATTTCTCCGGTCGCGCACTGTCCCATGTGTGCTTCTATGTCTTAAAAAACGGATGATACAAGCACGGTCCAAACGAGAACATGGATGATATGAGGTATTTTTGTGGACCCATAATGACAAAATATATTGTTTTTAATACCTTTGTAGCGAGATCTGAAATAATTTGTTGCGTAAAAGTCAAGGTAGAGCATTGAGCATGTTGACAAAACTACAGAGACTCATGAACTTACTCTCTTTGAATCGCTAAAAGATAGAGCATTGAGCATGTTGACAAAACTACAGCGGCTCATGAACTTACTCTCTTTGAATCTCTATAAGGTAGAGCATTGAGCATGTTGGCAAAACAACAGCAGCTCATGAACTTACTCTCTTTGAATCACTATAAGGTAGAGCATTGAGC